>JAWWMO010000083.1:135850775-135895487 GCA_035047845.1 Dendrocincla fuliginosa | reverse complement strand
TCCTAAATGCACCAGCCACTCCTCCCAGTTTTGTACAACCTGCAAATTTACTGAGGATCCCCTTGGTCATATTAGTGGTGTCATTAATGAAGATGTTAAGAAGTACTGGCCCCAATATTCATCTCTGGTATATCCCATTAGTGTCTAGTTTCCAGCTAGACTTCATGTGTCTGCTAACAACCTTGTTTGTGTTTGTTTTTCAGTATGCTCAAACTTTGAGACTTAAAAAAGTTTGGTTGGTTAAAGATAGGAAGAAGTGAGAAATAAAAAAAAAAAAAAAAGGAACATCAACTTTGGATTTTGAAATTTTATCTTATTTCCTTATTAAGAAAGGAAAAATATCATCAGTCTTTAAATTTAGCTGTTCAAATGAAAACAAATAATTTTGAGTGTTTAAATATTTTTTTACTAGATTTATTGTTTTGTTAATTATATGATAACTTCTATTAGAGCCAGTATGTTAAAATTTCTACAGAAATAAACACTTATTTTCCTTTAAAGATAGAAAAGGGTGGTTTTGAAGCATGCTTACTTGCTTTCTTACTGGTATCTATCTTATAAAGATTTGTGAACAAAGATAATTTAGGAACTGAGATAATCTTCTTTTATAAAGTTTATAATTTAAAATAATACTACTGGCCCTACAGTGACACATGCAGTTCTTGTTAAAACTTGGAACTGAAAACAAGCACTCTGCAAAATGAGATCTTTTAAAGTAAACAACTGAAATCAGGGAGCTTCATTACTTTTAAATCCTGTTTTCTCATTAGAACTACTACTCCTTGCCAGCTGGAAGTGATAAGGGTCTAAGAAATGAATTTGTTCTTCTACTACTTTAATTTTGATTTGTCAGCTTGCCAAGGTTTACCTCTGACTGCAGCCACAGACCTGAGAACAGATAGGACTTGGCACTGGCTACCATGGTAAAGAATGCCTCCTGTCAAGATTTCTTGAAAAAAATTAGTGCCAGAAGAATTTCCCAGGGAGCAGTCTATGCCCTTTTCTTGATTTGCTTTATTTAAATTTCCTATTATTTTCATCCTAGGACAATAATGAAGAAAATAAACCTTTCCAAAAGTAGGATGGGAGAGGCCAAGCACAACAGTCAACTTGAGAAACCTTCCCAGTTGGTCAGGGGACAAGAGTCCTATTTCATAAAAAATTCTGAAGTATTGCAATTTGTTTTTATGTCACTTAACATAAACAGAGACATTTATCCTTTTTCACCAGGGAAAAAGGAACAAAAATTAAGGAGCAAACAGTACACACCAGAACAACAAACCTCAAACTGGTATACCAAAAAGTCTGGATGTTTCTGCAATTACATTTTGATATATGAACTAAACTGGAATTTGGATCTCTTCACTCTCGGTGAAGTCACTTTTGTTAGCCTTTTTGTGGGAAGGAATATTGAGCAATGGAAGCACTGCCTTAAGTTACCTATGTCTCTCCCTGCAGAAGGGGAATGAAGCCATAATCTCTGTGCTAGGTTCAGTTTTCTAATACATATGATTTGTCTCCTTCAGCTATAAAAAGAAACAGTGGGTCTGCTTTAGTTTTAACTGCTTCAACAACTCCTTCTGCCAAGACATGGATTGCGTGAAAACAGATAAATATGCATGGCTAACGCTCTGTCAAATGAAGTCACGCCTTATTGCCAGGATAGCCATTTGGTGTGGGAACACGTAGTCACAGGATAATACACCAGGAACCCAGTGCCCACCTCTATGCCAGGCAATTCAGAGGTATGAAAAAAACCCTTATTTTTGTGAACTGTTTGTCTGGCACATAGATTAGCTGGCCCTGAAAAACTAGCTTTTCTCTCCATAGAAATACACTTGTCCCACCTTTGATGCAGTTTTTCCTACTCCCCTGGTACCAACTTTCTGTTCACAATTTTATTCCGATCTTAATCAGGAACACATGATTGTTGTTTTTGGTGGTGGTTAACAAGCTATTACAGATAATATGCAGCAGCTATAGTGAGCAGCAGCCTGAAGTCTAACAATCTGTGTGGATTGCCCTATGTTTAAGTGATTTTCCTCTCACATTTTTTCCCTTTTCCACTTCCTAGAGTTTACTGCTACTATGACCATGTTCATTACTGATCCAGAAAAAATGTATTACAGAAGTCTCAGCTAACCAAAACGGTGTTAACATGAAATCCATATTTATATACAATGTTTTTCACCTATACATATCATTTAATTAATAGTTAATGGACATAATAATAATAAAAATGCCAATAATAATAATAATTTTAACATCCCAAAACTAACAGGTAATAGATATAAAAATTAATACCCTGTGTTAGGTCAGTTGAGTTTGCTAAAATAGAGAAAATTATAAGCGGGAAAGACCTTTCATTTTTAATGCATTTGTAGAATTGTCAGTGCTGTTAGCACTTATGAAAGCAATTATACTGGAATTAGACCAAGGATAAGCCATCCCAGAATACAAAACTTTCTAATTTTCCTGCCTGTCTGAGCATTTCAATCTTTAGTTGGCTTGCCTTGTATATTACAGATCCATACATCTCTGGGATGAGTTCTGACAACATTGATGGAAATATAACATACACCTTATTCCAAATATCTAGTATGCCATATATCAAATTTCCTTAAAAACGGCAGTTGGCCAAACTACTGCACAATGCCCAGCTCTGTGAGTTCTAAAATTGAAGGCAGAAGTCATTGAAGGCAGAAGGTTATGGAGAGAGAAGAAAGCGTGAAAAAGCAAAAAAGGAATGGATTGAGAAGATAATGGATTATCCAGCAAGGTCTGGGAATGCCCTTTTAAAAGAATTTTAAACTTCACTGTTGTTAGGACAACTGGGTGTAAACTGCTTCTAAAGCAAATTAACCAGTTGAGAAGACATAGCTGAGAATTTCAGAGTGAATGGTTACTTGGATGATGGTGGCAATAAAATAAAAGTTTTCATGGAATTTAATACAAATTGTATTAATTGTATCAATTTTTTTTTTAAAGTCTGATTAATTAACAGTATCTTTATTTTAAAAGTGTTATAATAGATCAGTCTGAAACAAATCTGGAATAAATTTTAAAAGTATAATAAAAGAGCATCCAGCCAAAATTTGAGTTCAGTATGCAATTCAGTCACAAAGACTAGAAATATGGTTGTAAATGTTTACTACAAACTCTGAGAGACAAAATCAAATGAGGCACCAAGATGCAAAAATAACCAGAAGCCAATTAGTAACAGAGGGGAAAGCTAGAATTAGCCTCATGTGCCACTCAGTGGAGAAGGAAAGGTCTTGATAGTTGATGCCAAAGATATGAACTAATTTTTCCCATTATTTTTTTTTTATTTAAAAGCTAACTAAAATCAGCTATGACAATTATTCTCAGTTGTAGAAGAAGATCAGGAAAAAAATAAAAAAGTGTAACCAGAACAGGTTATTGAGGTTAGTTAGATAAATTCAGTGTATTCAAGTGGACTAGGGCATTTAAGCATCTGGCTGATGAAATGGAGAAAGGCATGGCCAGACTAACGAAAGTCCAAAGGTGGACCACAAAGATGGGTTAACATCTGGAGAACGTGCCCTGCGAGAAACAACTGAAAGGGTTAGGTCTTTTCTTCCTGGAGAAGAGAAGGCTCAAGATGGACCTAATCACCGCATTTCAGTTCTTAAAGAGCAAATAAAAAGAGCATGGAGGCTCCCTCTTCCCCGGGAGTCACACTGAGGGGAGTAGGGGCAACAGGCAAAAGTTGCACTGGGAGAGGTTTCAGTCCTACATGAAAAATTACTTTTTATAATAAGAACAATCATTTGGTGAAACATCATAAAGTAGCTATCACTGGAGATTTTCAAGATGTGATTGAACAAGCTGCTAGATCATCTCACCTAGGCTTCCTTTCCCATGAAATGTTTGATCAGGTAATATTTTGAGGTTACCTCCAACCTGGTCTGTTCTATAATTCTTTGATTCCATAGTCCTATGAATCTCAGTTTACCAGTGATTTTCTTTACAAACATATGAAGGACAGGTGAATTTCCAGAAAACTTGGAAAAAAGTCATAAATTAATGCATTTTCAAAAAGGGAGTGTGGGATATTGAACAGAATACTGATTTTAATTTAAATTTTGAAAGAAATCCTAGATAGCATTTTTAAATTAGAAACAAATCAACAAAACAAAAGAACACTTACCTTTAAATATTTTGAATGTGACAAAGAACTGAGAAAAAGAAAATAAAGATTTATTAAAAATAAGGCTGGACAAATCCTAATTGTTTTACATGAGAGAGTAAAAGCATTAGATGGGAGGAGTGCAAAGGGAGGAGAAAGAAAATAAACCCAAAATCAAACACAACGATGCATGTACTAGGTTATGTTATTCAACAGAAAGAAAAATGCAAGATACCACATGTAGAGAGGGAAGACTCTGAACAAACATAAAATGGTGAAAAATTAGCTAAGTATAATCCAATGTTTAAAGCAGATCATACCTGTAAACAAGCTGCCAAATGAAATGATGTTGCTATAAAGCTATGATGACCTTTGTAAACAACAGTACAGCATGAGGGAATATAAAGTAATATTTCAGCTTCTTTCAATATTGGTAAGGCTCAAAAAATGTAATATAAAAAGATGTGGACTTACTAAGCAAATTGCACAAGAGATTGATAAAAATGATCAAAACATACTGTCTGAAAATAGCTATCCTAAAGAAGATCAAGGAGGGATATGATAACTGTTCGGAAGCATATAAAAGTAAAAGGCCCTTGTGAAGGTTTTGGTTTAGTTTTTTTTTTTTTTCATATTTATAGTGGAAAAGATTAAAAAAATATAGATTTAAGCTGCAGAAAAAATCTCTATAAATTAAACATTAGGGGAAAAAATACTTTTTAGAGGTAATGCTGGTGAGACTTAGAAAGGGATTGCCTGAGAGGCTGTAGAGTCCTCATTATGAGAGATCTTTAAGAACACATTAAACAAACATCAGTTAGAAAGAGCAGATATGTTTGATCCTTTTCTGTGTTGGGGACAAAGCCTCTTTTGATGTCTTGAATGACACTGAAACTCAAGAATTCATCCAAATCCCTCAGCCTAAGTACACCTATACAATGTACTGAAATTGGAAAAGTACTGCTCATTAATGTAATATTCTGATAGCTTCAAAGGATGATGTTCTTTGCCACACTGCATGTACTTTGTTGCTAGCTTGATAGATATTTATAGATACTGACTGAAAAGTACTAACATGAAACTGTAGTGTAAGACTGAGCTGTTAATTTGGGAGTGAGAAAGTTCCTTCTTTAATTCCTTTGAGTATGTTGCATTTAGTTTTCACAGAGCTACTGGAAGTGTGATCACATGTTATACATCCATGAACGTACTGCTGCAGTTTCTAAATATGCAAAGATAGAAAGAACCAGGGAAATTTATTAGGTGGCAGTGTTCAGAATTTGATGTAACTCCCTGCTCCAGAGAATATCCAGTTGCTTATATGCATTGTGCAATAGATCTAAGAAGAGTAAAGGAACTCTTCATATCAGCAAAATAGCCAGTCATTTTGGAAAGACAGATTCTTATCTAAGAAAGGAGAAAAAATAAAGATGAATTAGAAAGGACTTAGTTATAAAATTGGATTATTTGGGGAATATTCCCTCATCTGGTGCCTTAGTATTTCTTTTTGTTCCAAATGATGCTCATCATTTATTTCCTTCTTGTTATTTTTATTTTCTTTCCCCGAGCTCCCAAACAAATTCCATTCCCCAAAGACCACACCTCTTAATTGTAGGAATGAAGATAACAGTGCCACACATTAACTCTAATATTTATCTCTAGAAGCATATCAGGGTAATGACTCCACATATTAATAAAACACTGATTTGAAATTTTCATCACATATCAAAACATAGAGCAATGTAAGAAGTTTAAAGTTCTGTGTTAAACTTCTCTCAAAGCTCTAATCACCATCACCCCACCCTGCCTCCCAAGGTAATTATGTGTAAGAAAAATACTTCTGAACATTGCTTTCTGAACTAGGTCATTTGAAGTCTGACCTATTCAGAACACTGCACTTTATTAGATGAGTTGAATGGTGGGGATTTTTTTGTGTATGTTTTATTTATCTTTTTTTTTTGTGCTATTTTCTAATGCCTTCTACAAGTTCTGGTCTTTCCACTACCCGAACACCAAACTTCAACTTCACTTCCCTTTCCTACCTGAAATACTGTTGTTGAAAGGAAAAAAAAAAAAAAAAAAAAAAAAAAAAAAAAAAAAAAAAAAAAAAAAAAAAAAAAAACAAGGAAAAAAAAAACCAAGAAAAAACCAAAAGAAAACAGAACAAAACAGACCCAAACCCCAAACCTACACACATATTAATTTTTGACCAAAAAATTCAGTGTGTTTTCAGTAGAATCTCAGGAAAGGTGGAAAATTCTTGAATTTCCCTGTGTTATACCTTTTGAAGAGAATATTATAAATGTCATGGTTTAGGAATGGTATTCTCCAATTTAGAACCCCTGCTAAAAAGACCACTAAAAACACTCCCCTCCCTCCTCCAATGGGTGGTGCAAAAGGTGAAGATCATGGGTTGAGATAAGAAAAATGAACTGGAAACAGCAATGAGATAAGAAAACAAACAGTAACAGCAACAATAGTAATAACAAAACATATAAGACAATGAAATAATTCATATGGAAAAAACCCTGGCAACTTGACCCTGAGATTAGCTCAGTCGGTTAAAGCATGGAGTTAGAGCATAATGCCAAGGTTGTTGGTTCAACCATCATATAGGCCATTCATTTAAGATTTGGACTTGCTGATCTTTGTGGGTCTTTTCCAGCTCAGAATATTCTGTGATTCAATAAAAATAAATACTGCATTCTGCCTGCCATTTTTCCCCACAGGAAGGAACACCCTTGCTGGAAAGAGAGTCCCTTTCCCCCGCCCCTGGCAATGACACAAGGTGTTATCAAATAACATTAGGGTTTTTGCCATGCCCCCTTCCAGCTATTGCAAAAAATTAATCCTGTTCTGGATGAAACCAGGACAATGAGGTATCAGTAGCAGCTGTAGTGAACATGGATTTTATGCAAAATGAACAATAACATTCCATCAGTAGAATCTCATCTACCATAAAGTAGTAAACCCCTCTCGATCAGTGTGTGATTAAATTGCTGTTGGAGTCTGAAACTGCTGTCACTTCTCTCTGCCTTCAGATATTTAAAAAGGATAACGTGAACAATTTGATAATAAAGTCATACACTTAAGAAAAGCTTTCCCCGATTTAAATGATATTATCCATATCAAATATGTAATATCCAGACTTGGCTTTATCAAACAGGATTAAAAGTGATGATCCCAAACATGCACATTATTTCAAACACTTGTGCTTCATATCTGGGTTTTCTTGTATGTCAACTGGATAATACATGCTATAACACATGAAATAGTATTTGCATCTCACACTTATATAAAATTTCAAGGATTTATTGCAAAATATGATAATTAAGTCAGTCCAAATTTGAGTTTCTTGATGCAATGAAAATATTTTTTCCTAAATAAACATTTAAAAATGTATATTTCTTTGTTATCATTTTGTAAGACTCTTTTCTAGGAGGTTCCAAATGCTTTTCCCTTAAATCCAAGGCAGTGTGTGATGCACAATTCAATATTGTGCTAATCCTAACTCATAGGTAATGCTGACTGAAAGGCTTAAAATAAGGTTTATATTTACGTGATTTACTGTACTAAATTAAACCCCTCGTGCCTCAAAAGATAATGTTATCTGTAAATTATTTTTCAGTGTCAAAGGTTGGAAGACAGGTATTGGAATACACTGATAATGACGGAGGTTTGATCAATAATTCATACTTTTGTTGATATTAAGAGCATTCCCATCTGAAAGAAATCAAAAAAATTGGTTTAAAAGCATAAGTCTTCCAAGGCTTTCTATACTCCTTAGGGAGTCATTCCCCCAGAGAAAATCTTGAAGCCTCCACATCAGTTTTCCATTTTGAATCACTCTGTTAAATACCAGGTTCTTTCTATTGTCTAGCAGTTCAACTCTTTTAGGCTAAAAATAGATTTTGTGAACACCATGATCCCATCTCTAGAAGAAAATGACTAAATTTTGCAGCTCCTGAAATAATTTTGCAGCTCCTGAAATAATTTTGCATATTTTTTTTCCTGTTGAATTTTTACGAGAAGTTAGATCAAATATAGTATAATATCTTCTCCCTTTTCACCTACAAATTCCCAAAGTGCTGAGGAGAAAAAGATTGGACCAGTATTAGGCACTTCTGTAAACTAATTCCTCCTTTAAAATGTTTGTTTCTTTTCGTGTCCAATGACTTAAGTTTGGACCCTAAGAGTCTGGACTACATTATGCAAAACCTTTGCAATAGATTAAAATATTGCTAAACAGAAATGGTAGTGGTAACACTCCTTATGCAGTGTGACTAAAGATGTTTTCTTGAACGGTACTTTTTTGCTTGCTTGTATAGTTTCTCTCCCCCTCAAAGCAAAGAAATGACCCAGTGAGAATACAGGTAGAGATAAAACATTTTATTTCCTAGAATTTTTTGAGTACTGGGTTTGAGCCACATTTTGAAACTTTTTGAAAACAAGCAATTTTGTAAGAAATCACCATTCACGCAACACAACTACAGATTTTTTCAGTAATATTTTAAATAGAGTTTATTCTCTAAAAAAATTACTAATCACTCAACATTTTTAATTTCTACCTTCCTTCATTTTTCCCATAAAGTTCCTCAAAATATGAGGAATATTAATTTATATTTTTTTCTCAATAATAGAGATGCCTTCTTTTCTTGGATTAAAAATGTCTCAGTGCTGGTTTCTTTATTCAGAGGTTCACTCAGAGCTGGAACAGTATAGGGATCCAGTCATTTCTTCAGCATTTGTATAGACCATGGTAAATTCCAATCTAAGTACTGAAAATCAAGATAATCAAAATAATTCACTTTTTAAAATTTTTCCCAATATAATTTAATCCCACTCTCTGCCTGCACTAGTCAACCTATACATATGTTGAAGCTATCAATAGGTTTGTAATTTACTGTCTAATTTGCACTATACTTTTTCTCCTTTTAGTGTACTTTTTATATTGATTTCCTTCTACTTTTTATTCTAGGTGTTAAACTGTTAATTTCCCCAAGGGATCTTAAAATTCCTTTCTCTCACTTGTTCTTTTAACACTAAAATTAGTAGTAACTCTTTTTAACTAGCATCCCGAGAATTTACCAGTGAATTTACCAGTAAATTTACATGCTCTGATCTGAAGCTCTGAAGGTCTCTCTTGACCTTCAGAGAAAGATTTGCACAGCAGTTCCCAAAAAATCAGCTAGCAAAAATGAATCAAAAAATAAAAAAAAAATATTAAAAAGAAGGAAAAAATAAAGAAATAACGGGGTATGTGGATTTCCCACAGGTTCTTCTGAAATAATTAGCCACTTTTAAAAATCCTGATATAGGAATCTTATCTGCATTACCCAGATGTTTGAGTCTAGTACTATGTGAGAGGTGCTAAGCAAGATAATTCTAAATACCTTGACTATCAGCAGAATCACCAGCAGTCACAAATCTGTTCTCAGAATGTATAAAACCTCTCTTGGATGACTACTTAGCTACCAGACAATAACTGTAGATACAAACATCCTATGTTCCCGAAATAACTGGTGAACACAGGAAAATTATATATATTTTTATTTTGGATTTGCTACAACTCTAGTTTAGGTAAAGGATCAGATACATTACAAGGAATTTCAACTTCGAATACTTGTCTTCAGAGGACTTATCCATGAAAGACAACATTTCAAAAATTTTTGATCACAATACTATTTGATAATTGCAGCATGCAAATCACTTTGTTCCAGTCACTGGCTTTCAGAAGCCATTTAGGATCATGCAGTATTTGGTACAGACACTTTTCTCTTTTCTACCAGCTTATCAACACAGTCAGAAACAAAACAAAAGAATCCTCTGAGAAGTGTTGAGGTCAATTGTTGTGATCAACAGTTCCACTTCAGTTAATTCAAGCTGTCATCAAGAACACTTCAGTTTAATTCCTGAGTAAATAAGGCATAAAAAAAACACAGACCCTCTTATGCAATAGGAGAAACTTCATCTGTAATTTTTGTAGGAAATCATTATTTTTCATGACAATACTTTTAAATTGGAAATATAATTGTGAATTTTAGCAAAATTCAAAAAGAGACTCAGGGAAGATCAGAAGGACGTCATGTGACAAAGCAAAGTACTAACACCCATGACTTTAATATTAAGTTTACAATAATGGTCAGTATTTAATTGTTACAAAGGTATAGTCACTGAAATAAATGAATTATGAAAGGCAGAGTGGAAAATTCAATTGCTTATAGTTTCTAACATTCTTACAAAAGAATAAGAAATACCTCAGAATTATATGACTCTTCTCATTCTAAAGATTCCCCAAGCTTTTATCCAGTATTTTTAAAAAATAGCTAAAAATTGATTTCCTTGACTGAATGCAGGTTGAAAGCTCAATCTGACTCATAGTAACAACAATTCATGGATAAAGAAGAAATCGGCAACATATACAACTTCATCATACAAGGAACAAAGGTCTATTTGCACAGTAAATTCACAACAGAATTTGAAAGTCAACAGTTCCTTAACAGTGTCTTTTACCACAATCCACCGAAAAAGCATTCTATCAGTACCCAAAAGTCTTGTCCCCCAGAAGTGAAAGAGCTGCAATTGCTATCTATGCCTCTGTCACAGAGTAAAATAGGGATTGGAGCAGCCGTCTGTCCCTGAGGCTGAATGGCATCCACTACAACACTACAACAGTGTCATGGCAAAATCTCCAACAGTGTTTTGGCCTGGGCCACCATGGTCATGAGTGTTACAATTGATCCAAGAACCTCTTGGTTCAAATAGTCTGAAGTAAAGGATATTTTCACAGAATGGAAATAATGGTGTTGCATGATCCAGAGACAAACAATAGAGCATTTTTGAGGGGTAAAAGGCTAGCATATTATTTGCAAATGCTATTTAGCATAGTATTTGGCACTGAATAGCCAAACCAAGACCGGTCCTGTCCATATAACATTCTGGAAACAGTCTGTGATAGGATGCCCCAAACACTGCATTGGCACCATCACTTATATCTTCATGTTTTTGTAAATTCTAGAATGCTAGTAAATTAGTGAGATACAAGAGTAAGATTCAAGTTTGTCCTACAGTGTCATTCAGTATGAGGGGATCATGGATATCAGACCATATTCACACAGTACACTTAATTCCCTAAGTGGTCTAGGAACATCTTGCCTCTAAATAGATGAGGCAATGAAGCGATCTGGGACAAGGGACTCACATGGGACAACCTGAACTCCCAGCTACCCTCTCAGCAAAGCATCTGACTATTTTTCCAGGTAAGGGGCATTGTGTGTACATTTGCTTTGTTGATTAATCTCCTGGGTGAAGAATTTATCAGTCCCAAGAATTTATGGTTTCTGCAGATTCTTACCTGTGAAAATTTCTTTTGTTTCTTCTCCCTTAGATGTCTCTCTTTTTTATTTTTTCTTGCCAAACTTTAACCAAAAAACTTACAAACCTATAATATCTGATAAAGTATAGAAACTTCTTAAAACACCTGAAAATGTCTATCACTATCAACACCAGTTTATAGTAATATTGAGATTAAACAACAGAAACACTTGTGCTACATTATTAATATCAATCAACATAATATTAATAAAATTTTCAACAAGAATAATACCTATAATACATAGCAGCATAATATTTGCAACAACTGATACTCAAAAGTAATATTAATAAACATAAACATTATGACCTAGAGAATGCATTTAATTTTCGACCCGCGATGCTTTATTTTATAATTTTATAGTCCTTTCTCTAGTGTGGTTTTGACTAGAATTAATTAGCATTTTAGGTGATATTTACATTTGGAATATGAACTAAGAAGAAATATCTTTTACTAGGATTATAAATTCGCAAAAACATGTGGATTAAAACTGTTTATTTCTATTAAATGTATAAGATGTTAGTTATATGTTCCTTTCAAGTAGCAACTATGCTATTTTAATTAATCTGATGAGTTCTATATGAATGTTCTTGACAAAGTGCTTTTAAACTTAGTCGTATGGATTCCTTTATTTTGGAGCAGGTTCCTTACACTGTCTTGAACTCAGTTTTGGTAACCAAATTAATTTCTCTGTACCACACTACAGACTATAATAATGATAATAAAAGAATGTTACAGACTATAATAATGATAATAAAAGAATGTTACAGACTATTTTCCTTTTCTGGCTATTCAAGGGAAACTTCGAAGCCATACTGTATAATTATATTTGATATATGTAATGTACTTTAATTTTGCTGCCCTTCTAGCAGTTTACATCCCCTGGACTGATCAAGTGTTTTGGCTTTGACAAGACAACTCCCTCAATGGAAGAGGGAAGTACTGTGGATGTTATTTATCTTGATATTAGAAAATGTTTCCACTTAGCATTTTGGAATATGCTTACAATCAAACTATAAAGATAGGATTTGGAGAGTAAAACTAAGAATGGTATGTGGAAAACTGACTATACATCTGAACCAAGAAGACTGTGATCAGCAGGAGGAAGATCATCTGATGTTCAATTATCATTGGTATTGCCTAGCATTCCAGTGCTGTTAAATATCTTTCATAGTGACCAACACTATGAAGGCGGCTTTTGAAAGCTCATAGCTTTCAAACTGGGTAACATTTGATCTACTGGAGGGGGAGGGGAGGGAAGGGGAGAGGAGGGGAGGGGAGGGGAGGGGAGGCGAGGCGAGGCGAGGTGAGGCGAGGCGAGGCGAGGCGAGGCGAGGCGTGTTTCCTTGATGCTTAACTTCAAAACTCCATAAAATAGTGTTTACTAATGGTGCATAGGATGATCTGAATGGCTTATGTAATCCAGAACTGGGAGAGAAGCAATCAGCATTGCCTTATAATTATGTATGGGCAAAGCAATAGATTTTTTTGCTAGCCTTTTTTGGAAACAGCTGAACTATTTTATCTGAAACATCTCCAAAAAGTTAACCTGAGGGAAACATAAACTATATGAAACATCAGACAAATGATTAGAGATTGGCAGAGCTGCAAGCAGTTGTATGAATGGCCTGGGTTTTAAAACAGAGTATTAAGAGTAATGAAGTGTGGGAAAATATCTAACAATTTTTGTATACTGTTTCTTGCAAAAGCTAAGCCCTGGTTTTGAAAAGCCACTAAGGCCTGGTCAGCTATTCAGTCACATTTCAGGGTATAGTTATAGAAAGTAGTTGAAAACCATAGACATGGATAACAATTACCCACTCCCTTCATAAACAGGAATATCAATGTTCTCATTTGAATAAAAAGAACTGTCAGGGGATACTCAAGGGAAATTTGAAAAAAAAAAAAAAAGCCAAGCAAATCAAAACAATACTCAAAAAGGCAAAACCAAATTCTGCCTTGTGGTTTAGAAAGTAGGAGGTTACCACAACTAGGATTCCAGCATTTCACTTGACTGTGGAAAAACCTAAAGCAGCACATAGAACTTTGTTTATTTTCTATTATTCTATAGATTTTGGTGGTCAGTCTTTGGGCCATATTAAAAACCACTAAACACCTGCGAAATACCATGGCATATCAAACAATATTTTAACTTGTAATTTTTTGCTAGAATACATTGAAAAGTCAAGATTTTCAAAGGCCTAACTAGAAGGGTAGCAAACCAGAATTTCTTCTAGGTCCTTCTGCACGAAATGGTATTTATGGGATTCAATGAAAGTAAAGGTATTTTGTTTATTTTTTTTTTTTTAATTCCCTATCTTTAGCCTGGTCTTGAGGGAAATAAATACAAAAGTATAAGTTGCAGCATATTTCTACCCACAAAAAGAAGATATAGTTGAACGTAAACCCAAGTTTGAATGTATATTGAAACCATATTCTGAACCAAAAATGATGAAAATTTTCTTTTTTGTTTTCCCCATCACAAAAAAAAAATGAAGCCTTTTAGCTTAATGTTTAGGAATTACTGGTAAATAATATTGCTTACTTTTTTATTTCTTTTGGTTAACTGTGAGTATGGACCATATTAATCTGAGACACAATTAAAGAGAGTAGCCGAAAAGTTGGCACCACCGATTTTGTAAGGAACACATCAGCAATATTACTTCCTTTTTGCAATTAGAACAATTGTGATTGTATATTGTCACAGTGCTTTAAAGGTATTTACTTCCATTCTTCAAAAATACTCAGGAATAATTTATTGTCTGCAGTTGCATAATAGGTTTTCCTTTTTATCTTTGGCAACAGATGTTATTATTGTAAGACTAAGCCTAAAAATCCAACTGCAAGGACTTAGTACAGCTCCAGCTACATTGAGAAAGATCTGGTTTACCTGATAACACTGCAACTACTGACCTGTAAAATTCCTGACTAGCATGTCAGCAGCATCAATGTGCAAGGTACTAAACTAATCTTAAGAAGCCAGTTCTAATTATAGTTTGCTACTCTAGACATAAATAAATAATAAATAAAATATTTCTTTGTAATTTTCAGCTCGTAACATCACACATGTAATCTTATAACAAATTATTTATGTTTGTTGCTAAATATAATCTCCTTAATAAGGTATCTGAAATGTGATGCCTTTTTATGTGCACTGGAACAACTTATTTTCAATACTAAACAAACTCCAAATAAATTATTAGACTAGCAAAAGCTGGATGCAGTCTTTTCAGTGTAGATGATGTTCAAGTTCAAGGCATGCTAGTTCTCATTCCTTACCCCTTCTCTCTCCCGCTGCCACCCCCCCTCCCCCCAAAAAAAAAAAGGAATACTGCCAAAATTACTTGTCTAACATCAAGTAAAATGATCTCTCCTCACAGACTTTGAAAAGGATCTACTATTTCTATATTGATATTTTCCATTATAATTCTTCTTGTACCTTGCTACTATTGATCTCTGCAATATATCATTCTTGCAATTAGCATTCTCCAGTGTTCTTTTTGAAATTCTTGCCTTCTATTTAATGATGTTTAGTTTTATATCACCAGTTATTAAACAAAGCATTCTCTTGGCATAGTCAAATGCATCTTAGTAGTTTGTGATTTGATCAGCATTTTGAAAAGCAAAATTAAAGTTGGCATTTGGAATTTCTCTTCTATTCTAGAGAAAACTAGTGAATTCAAGAAGATATTCTGGAAAAGTGTCTTAGACAATCATAAAACAGTAGTTGCTCCAAGGTTTGATTTTCAAAATACTGAACAGAAGATGATGGTCTGCTAGTTGCTCTTCTTGTGTATTGTAGTGCTATTAATGTGGTAGTTAAAGCCCTGAAAAGTTCCTAAGGCTTAAAAAAGCAATGGAAGAAAATCTCAGTGTCAAAACAAGGACCCTTTTACCAATAAAATACAACTCTTTGACAAATGTGCTATTCATTGAAAGACTATAGAACCTGAATGTCTCAAATTCAAATGAAAAAGCTTGCAAAGACAGTTCAGAAAAATGGAATTGCAGATACTTATGAAATAATCACCAGCTACTTTAGTGTTTAGTAAAATCAGGTAGAAGTATACTCTGAATTCTGATCTATGACATAAAGCAGACAAAATAATTACATTCATTAATTCTTGCACCATGACCCTAATTTCTGATACAGTTATAGTATGGTACTTAAGAACACAACTAATATTCAACCAATTTCAGCTTTAAAATTTCCCTTAATGAAAAGTTCTCTACCTCTCTAGTTATGTTTCCAAAGGTTAATTATACTCTTTGTTAAAGTTTACACTCTATTTCTCAACTGAATTAGTTTTTCTTCCATTTCTACTCACTCACCCTATTATGTTGTTGCACATATTCAAAAACACATTAATATTCAGTTTATTTTCTGCATCACTTTTATGTTTTGTTTGTATTATATGTATGTACTCATGATTATATTTGATGGAATCATCTGAAATGCCAGGTTGAGAACATCTGTTGGTTACAGCATCCAAGATAGCATCCACATTTTTAATTAAGAACTAGTCAACCAATTTTGAGTACAAAGAATAACATTTTCTTATCCTAACAATCACAAAGGTAGAATATAAGAAAATGAAATTATTTCTTCACTCATGCTTTTTTGCAGTTTTGTTGAAATAGGATATGGTTATGATAACAAAAATTGTCCCCATATCAGAATGCATCATATGCCTACTAAATAAAAATGCTATGTTACAGGCCAGTGAATTCCCCTCAATTCATAAACTAAAACTATGGATCTGAGCTCTGGAATTATTTTTGTAGTTTTTGGGTTTTTTAAAAAAAGTGAAAGATGGTAATAATTCTTTCTCTTAAGACTAAACTTATGGCAAAGCTTGAATTTCTTTTAATAGGAAAATACTGATTGCTTAAAAACCACCTGGAAACAGTTAGCCCTCCTATGGAAAAATTAATGTCTCCAACAAATACTGAGAAGTCTTTCAGGGATAACCACTGTACTGGGAAGTATCTTGTAGGCTAGAAGAGGTATTTTCCTCTGTCACAGGATATTTTTTTCCCCTTTTAATTTCCTTTCAAAGTATTTTGATAGAAAATTATATTGTGTTGATATATTAATTTGATGTCCTATTTCATATGGGATCATTTAATTCTCAAACTTTTTGACAAGCACCATATGACTAGAAAAGGTTGCAATGAATTTGCTTCTTATTGATAGTATTACTAGGATTACTGCTTTTTACCCCTTCAATTCTCCTTCCATACAACCTTTCACTGCTTCCAAGAGAAGAACCACAGATTTATAGGATGGATACAGTTGAAAGGGACCTCAAAGATTATCTAGGTTCAACCTTCTTGCCACAGACAGGGATGCCTCTCATTAGATCAGGTTGCTCAGTGCCACATCCAGTTTGACCTTTGACCTAAGACTGGAGCATCCACAGCTGCTCTGGATAATCTATTCCAGTGCTTGACCAACCACACAGACCTTGAACTTGGACTTGTAGAACTTCATGGGGTTCTTATTTTCCAGCTTCTCAATTTTGTCCAGGTTCCTCTGGATGGCATCCCATCCTTCTGTTGTGTCAACTTCACCACTCAGCTTCATGTTATCTGCAGACTTGCTGAGCATGCACTTGAGCCCTCTGTCTATGAAATTGGTGAAGATATTGAAGATTGGTAGTCCCAAAATAGAGCTCTGAGGGACACTGTTCACCACCAGCCTCCCTCTGGATGTAAAGCCATGGACCACATCTCTCTTGATACATCTATCCAGCTGATTTCTTATCCGCTGGATAGTCCATCTGTCAAGTTGATATATCTTCAATTTGAAGGTTGTCATCTGGAAGAGTTATGCATTGACATTAGCAAGGTAGAAGGTAACTAAGAGGAATGCATGGCCTATCTGGAGGTGTTGTCTGGATACATCAGTTTGAACTCATTGCACAGGAAATGAAGAAATATTTTGATTGCCCCTGTTGAATGAAGAACAATAGTTAGGGACAAACGATAGACTGGCACCATCAGACAGGTGCCTCCAGCAAACAGTAGAGAGGGGTGATGACACATGCCCAGAAACTATTGTTTTTTCTTTTAAAAAGATTTTTTTTTATGGAAATGTCTAAAAGTAAAAATTTCAAAATAAATTTGACTCCATCACACTCTGAGATTAGATCAAGTATCATGTAGCCTGTCAAATTTATATAAAAAAAGTAATCAGATGTATGCAGTTTCTTGCTTTTTAACAGAAGTCTGGCTTTAAAATTAAGACCTTCACTATGATTCCTAGAACATAGACAGCAAAAACAATTAAATTTTTTATTCAGCAGTATTTCTGCTGGGTTTGAACCACTTAAAAGGGGAAAAAAGAAAAAAAAAGTTTTTATGAAGTATCTTCATTTTAGACAAAATTATTTTTTATTTAAATGATAAATTCTTACCTACATTTACCATCCATACTTAATTTCTTTTTAAATGCTAATGTTTCACTTTACATTTAGCTGAGATACTTTAGTCTCATTTTTGCAATCTACATTTCAATCACAACATTTGTAACAATGATGCTCTGAAGCATACATTTCTAAAGTAATAAATGGAACCCTCAACAACTGAAAACACTATAGAACTTGTAGTTTTATTTCACTAATAAAAACAATTTAAACCCACAGTTTTCACATATCTTAAATGAATTTCAATTTTCATGGTAATGAGGCTTGGCATAAACAATTACTAAAGATGTAATTATTACCTACTACAGAAAAAAGTCTTTCCATATTAACTGTGTGTTGTGAGTTTTCACAGAAGCTTTCAAAAATTCAGTACTTTAACTGAATAGGTTTTAGATCCTTTCCCTGGACTATGATTACTATCAGCACCCACACCCCTTCCCTTGCACATCACTGTCTAGGGCTCTGGAAAGTTTCCCCTTTACCTCTCTGTGGCAGAAAGGAAGTATACAGCATAACACACTTATTTGGGATCCTATTGCAAAATTGCATCTTCTTTGCACAACTTACTTCCTCTTCATGTCTAAACTGTAAACACCTCATTCCTTCTCCGTTTCAGGTGAGAAACCAGATGATTTTCAAAAGGGGAAGACTGAATAGCATTACAATAAAGTTATTTCTAAACTATATAGTAGGAATCTGTTTCAATGTATCTTCTGCATATTTTTTGTTTCTTCCATTTTCAGGAAGTTATTGTGTTCTATTTTTTAGGTTACTAAAAGAAAATCTGAGTTTACTGCAAAAGATGTATTTGGTTTAATATTTATGAAAATGAATGAGACTGGAACAATCTTTGGGAAGAAAATAAAGGAAACTTACAATTACAATTAATGATCTTAATCATAATTTAAATAAGATGCTTAAGTCATCATTAAAATAGTATATTTAAACAACTCTTCATAGAAGGAGACCAAATTCTAGACTGGTACATGACAGTTGTGTTCTACATAGAAGTCTCATACTTAGCAAAGCTCAAATTTAAATTAAAATTATTAGAGCTAGAAAACTCATCATCAAAGAACTGTAAGTCTCAAACACCTCTACACAAAATTATGATAACCAGAACAACAAAAAGAAGTAAATGTTCTGTTGGGAAATGGAAGGAAGAAGACTTTAGCGTATGTTCTTTTCACTAACATTTTCTTCAGTCCTACAGCAAAAGAAGCTATCTTCAGATTTTATACACAGTGGTATAAAATCTTTGGAGTGCAAAGACTGATTGTATTGAAGGCATAGCTGAGACAAATTTCACTGTTTTTTTCAGATATTTCAAGCATAGTATGTTAGTTCAAAGACACATATACTTAAGGATTATAGACCTGGATGCGTTTGTGTATAAGTTGTTCTAGGTGACCCTTGGCAGGGGGTTGGACTGGATCTCCAGAGATCCTGTGACAACCCACCCTTAAGGAGAAGGAAGCACTTCCCTTCCTATCCTAAGTATTCTGTGATTCTGTGAGCTTGATGACATTTTACCTTTGCATATTGATTTTTACCTTTGAAATGCAGAATAACTTTTTTTTGTTACAATAGACAACATAAAACAACATGTGAATATCTTTTCTCTGTTCTTGGGCAGTCTCATGTTTTGGATAGTTCTAAGCTTAAAACATTTATCATTGGGTGAAGAATGGCCAAAATCAGTGCTCAGACTGGTGAGATTTTGGCTT
The DNA here is from genome assembly GCA_035047845.1 of Dendrocincla fuliginosa. Classification (NCBI taxonomy): domain Eukaryota; kingdom Metazoa; phylum Chordata; class Aves; order Passeriformes; family Dendrocolaptidae; genus Dendrocincla; species Dendrocincla fuliginosa. The sequence goes on along the minus strand of JAWWMO010000083.1, from coordinate 135,875,810 downwards.
TGTCTGCTCAGCTCTTACTCAATCATATGGAACTTGCTGGAAAAACAAATCATAGGAAATAGTTAAGGGAAAGTTTTGTCAAAAGCTCTGGAGTGTACATCTGCATTATTGCAGTGTCTTAGCTTTTCACAAGAAAGAACCAAAGAGGCACTCTAAACAACTTTACATACTTACTTAACACATTTATAGCAGGACGCCAGAAACCAATTATAATCCAGGTAACAGCTAGTTGGCCTGAGGGTAACATGAGCAGCAAGGCCACTGGCAAGTTCCATAACCATGCAAACTAAGAAGAAAGAGTGAATAAAAGAGCCTTTTTTGTTCCACTCCTCCTTGAAAGAACACATTCAAAGCTACGCTGAAAGCTTAGCCCAGTGTAGAACTGCTATGCATAAAGACAGGCAGACCTTACAGCACCTCCCAGGACCTAAAGGGGGGCTAGAAGAGAGCTGGAGAGGAACTGTTTACAAGGACATATAGTCTCTCATAGTAAGACTAAGTAGGTTTAGATTAGATATTACAAAGAAATACTTTGCTGTGAGGGGTGCTGAGGCACTGAACAGGCTGCCCAGAGAAGTTGTGGATGTCCCATCCCTGGAGGTGTTCACGGCCAGGTTAGATAGGGCCCTGATCAACCTGACCTAGTGGAAGGTGTCCCTGCTTACAACAGGGGTGTTGGAACTACATGATTTTTAAGGTGCCCTCTAACCCAAACCATTGTGTAATTCAATGTACTCTTAGGTACCTTGCCCGCTGCAACAAGTGTGTTATTCCCTTGAATTGACAGTGCTGGTAACAGTTGGACCAGAAGCCGTGACAGATGTGAGTTTGCTCTGTACAGTGAGTGTGACTGTGGGGATGTCTGTGTGACACACATACATTTGTTTTGTAGAACAGAAATCAAAACCCACCTAGTATATCTATCCCATTCAGAAAGCAAATTTTGAGGGGGTTTTTGTTAATGATTACTGTGCTTCAAGAAACATAAGCTATGAGTTATTGGCACTATTCAGTCAACAAACCAATACAAAGTTTCTAGAGCAATCCCAGAAGTGTGTTTCTACCTGCACACATTTTGCTATCCCTTGATGGTACATGAGAACGCACATAGCTTTCTTTAATGAAACTGCCCCCCTCACTGCCCAGTTCAGATCTGTGATAACCATTATAAGCTCATATGTTGCGGCAAGTTGGGGGGTTCGCTCCCCCCTTTCCAGTCCCCTCCCGGGCCACGTGGTCAGCGGCCACGCAGTCTCCAGACATCCCAGCAAAGAGAGAGACACACACACCATGCGGCAGGAAAGCAGAGAGAGATTGAGTTACCTGGTCAGGGTTTTTATAGGGCTTCACAGCCTATAGGATTCAATGGGAAGGGTTAACAACAGACCAATCAGAGAGGGTTTCACACAGCCTGGCCAAGGCTTGCATACTAATTAGGAAGACAAAGGGTCCAGGGAAGGAGAGGGGTAACTCAGGGAAAAAGGCAAACTCCACTTTACAATACAGTAAAAAAGCCTCAGGTTTAAAAGGCACTTTGATTTGTTTCTTCATCTTCACAGGCTTGCTGTTACAATATGTTACTTTAAACATATTATGATTAGTTTAAGATTGTTATCTACACACTTTTAAGACATTTATGAGTTTACTGAAAATGTATTATGTGTGTCAAATCTAAGGTAGCAGGAATGTTACATTGTTCTTCAATAAAACAGAAAAAAGAATTAAATGAAAATGTTTGAGACAAATCAAATGCTAAAATCTTCTCATTCAGTGTCAATAAACCAGAGAGATTGCTTCTCATTTTAAAGGTCAGTCTGTTTGTCAGGGAAATAAAAATGTTACTTTTAATTGGAGTGTGTTTGTCTAAATTATTAAATACTTGGTTAAATTGGGACAGTTTATGTTTACTGTGAAATTAAAACAATCAGTGTGTCTATAAATAGTTCTTACATTGACACATAGCAATGTGACTCTTCTAAGGATTCTCTAACACTTGCATGATTAATGTGCCTTTTACATATTAAAAATGTAGTTATGCTTTGTGTAAATTATAAGCTCTTATTTAAGTGCAAGTCTGCTGAGGAATTTTTTTTTATAGTTTAATCTTCAGTTTCAAATTATTTATTCTCAGTATACAGCTAACAGTGTTCAAATATCTCTTCAGAATTTATGTAGATATTTGTTCTGAACTAGTAAAGTTTGTTTGTGTCCTAAACCAAACAAGCTTTTTGCAGTGTTATATATTTGCTACCATCATTCTCTTCACACATTATTCATTTGAATTTTAAAGTTCTCATTACCTTCCAAATGATAAATCACAGTGTGTTCTTGGCCTTTCAAACAGATCTGCATTGGCATATATTGTTTCTCTTATTCTCTTTATTTAGATTTGATTAAAGACAGTTTTGCATGAATAAGTTCATAGAGAAAGTGAGTACTCTCATGTATTTATGACTTTGGGGTATTGATCTTTCATATTAGAACTGATGAAACAAAATACAGAATTATGATTTATTATTTTCAGATTTCAGTAGAAATCACACCAAAATAAAGACAACATTGAAGTCTTAGAAATAGATATAATAGCAGGAGAAAAAAAGTGAAAAGAAAATCAGACCAAAACCAAAAAGTTCACAAAAAAAAAAACAAACCACAAAACAAACAAAAACTCAAACCAAAATGCAGTAACTTCAGAAAACCTGAAAGGTTTTTTTTTTTTTTTTACAGAATGTACCTATCCCGCCTCTGGAATCTGTGATCTGGGATGGTCAAATATTTGGCTCCCATGTCATTGATTTGAAAAAATAGATGATTAGATATGATTAGGTTAAGTCTCATTATAATCACAAAAATATTTTGGTAATAAATTCCTATTGACTGAATTTCAAACAAAAGGATGTCTCTATATAACTTCACACACCTGGAGTAATTTCTCTTTAGTCTCAGACAAATCACAAGGAACTCTTCCATGCTACAAGTTACTTGAAGATGTAGACTTTCTGAATAGCAGCCCTGAATCTCCTTTTAAAGGGAATTAGTCTGTATCTGAGAAGTAAAATAATGTATATTGATTTATACAGTATGCTGAAAATTACGAGGGAATAATTTTGGCATATGAATCTTGTAAACAGACAAAGTGGCAAAGAATAAAGAAATACTTCTGACTCTCTACATAATTTCTGCTCTTGTCCTGGATCCTGAACCTTTTATTATGGAGTCAGGCAACAGATGCAGATAACTCATCAAGCTGACTAGAGAAAGTATTTTACAGAAACTGCTCAACCTATCGACTCTGCCAGGTACAGACCATTTTGATTTAGAAAAGGAGATGTGAAGCTTTGATATACAAGTTACTTTCCACAGAGTAAAAAAGGGTAATATTTGTTTGTCTAGAGAAGACAGATACAGAGCACCTGTGGCTTCAAAGGATATCTCAATGGCTCATTGCATAATGGTCTATCTGTTTGAAGACTTTGGAAAGGAAAAATCAGCATCTTCCTCTCTTACTTCCCTCTCAAAACTAGCAGGTATCAACAGGACAAAGACAGTTTGGATAAGTAAGAAGACAGATCTAGAATTCACTGTCCTGGGAGAGGCAACCCCTGTTTCTAACTCGGCAGATATGCAGAGCTACCAAAAGACAACCTAAATTTAGACAGTTCAGAAATTTGTTTTCTTTCATTGTGAGATATTGCCTTTGCACAAGAAGATTGGAGCAAGTGTTGCTGACAACACACTCTTGGTTAGTTAAAAAATTAATTCTGGGATGAGGTAAGATATGGTAAAGACATGAACATCTGTGATTTTTTTAAAAATTGCGCAGCATTACAACTCCTGATACACTAAGAGTCAGTCTAGGTGGCCGATATTGCTTTATTGTTTCTCTCTCTCCATCAGCTGTTTCATTCCTTACACTTTGGTTACCAGATCTTTAGAGCCAAGTTTGCAAATTCCATGCCAATTTTATTGAATCATTCCTAAAGTTTTGCTGGTTTAGCTGGTGTTTAATGTTAAATATACATTTTATAATTACTGTTTGTCATATGAATGCTTTTGTCCGATTGACTTCCAGAAATTATATTGCATATTTCATAGTTTTTATAATACATATATTTGCCTGTATCACGGTAGGTTAGTCAGCCTAAAATATCTTCATAGTCCATAGAAGACATGAACAATTTCTTTCCTTTTAAAAAAGGAGTCCAAAATATGTCAGATAAGGGCAATGTGCAAGTCTGTATATTTCTCTCTATTAATTTTGAGAGACAGTAGGAAAAATATCGTAGCTTAAGTCACTATTGAGATCTGAGGGTAGCAGAATGAAGCCTATCTACAGGATGCAGATTGTGATATTGAATTTTTCCTATGCTGTCATTAGCCTTTCTTTAAAACACTATTTGTTTTTTAAAAGGAACATGATTTTTGAGTAGTCAGTGATTATTGCTTTGAAAGCTAATTTAGTAATTAATTTACTTTTTTTCCATATTTTTCTGAGCAATGTCTTAATAATTTTCCTACTTCTCTGCCAAATAAATGAGCACTTGAAGAAAGACTATCTTTTATCACCTATTTGCCTTAACACAACAGGTTAGGCACATTCTGCAAGTAACTTTCTACTGTGGGCATCTCTCATACTGGCATGAATCAGCTTAAAAGTTAACATGATCTCAACACAGAGTTAATTCAGGCTGAATTAATTCCTTCTGTGTTCAAGACACATACTTAGATGCTTCAGTTCTGTGGGATAATGAGCGTTAAAACAGAAACAAGATCCTACAATGTGCTCTTTTTTGTCCTTTGTGTTACAAAAATATATCAAGTTACAAAGAATATTAATGTCAAATCAACATACATGCTCTGTTACATGTGCCCTTTTAGAAAAAAAAATCTACTGCACAAATATTTATAATACTGAAGAAAAGCATTTAAAAACCATCAAAATATAATCTTGCATCTCTAATGTAATCTTTAGAAACTTTAGTCTCATGTTACATAGAGATGCTAACAGAAATGTTTTATTTGAGGCTTCAGAGGGACAAGGCTGCAAAAGACAAATGCAAAATGTATTTCTTAACCACTCAAAGGAAACTTTAAAATAGTTAATGCATGACTGAGTACTCTAAAATTAGAAAAATATTTGTACACGTAAAAGTACATATATATATATATATATATATATGCGTCACTCTATTAGCATTTGCCAGTCGGAGTTTTAATAAGTGTAGAATGTAAAAGTATAAACCAGAAAGATATGCCTTAAAAATAATTTGTTCAGCCATAGATGATGTATTAGTCACCAAAACTGCTGTGGGGCAAGTGAAATCTCAAAGCTAAAATATTAAGAACAGCAATTGCTGTAAATTGGCTTAGCTGTGTTGACTTCAATGATTGAATTCAGGGAATATTTACTGATAAACATGGATCAGTAAAAGAGTTGTGAAATCCAGTAGAACATTTCAAAGGTGACTGAGGTAAATATGGTCATCATAAATACTTTTTTTCTTTCTAAGCACTGGTCAGAAAAAAACTTGTACAAATTGTTTTGAATATGGGAGAAGAGTACGATTTAATACAAGAGGATTTGTTCTGCAAGGTTTTCCTCTATTGGTTTTTAAGAAAAACTTTACTACAGAAAAGTTTTGGGGTTTTTACCAGTTGAGTCCCAGAAAAGGGCAAGAAACTTCACAGGATTTTGCAGCAAGACAAAGGCAAAAAAGGATATTATTTCAGATTTTCTGGATTCCAGACTGACAATTGCACTACTAAAATGACAAACTCATTCTGCAGCTACAGCACACATAATTGGAGAATGTTATTCATTTATAAGGTATCTGCCTGTAAAAATATTACTTAAACTAGAATGAATGTGATTCTTTATAGACTGAGGAATTTCCTTTGCCTCAGTCTTTAATATCAAGGCCAGTTCTTCTCAGGATATTCAGCCCCCAGAGCTGGGAGTTAGGAACAGTGAGCTGAGTGAAGCTCTCACAATCCAGGAGGAGATGTTTAGTGACCTCCTAGGTCAATTAGACTCACAAGTCTATGTGCCTATAGATCCATCCCAGAGCAATGAGGAAACTGACTCTCAAACCACTCTCAATCATCTACCAGCAGTCCTGGTTAACTGGAGAAGTTCCAGCTGACTGAAAATTAGCAAATATAACACCTTTCTACAAGAATGGTCAGAAGGGTGATCTGGGGAATTACAGACCTGTCAGCCTAGCCTTGGTTTGAGGCAAGGTTATGGAAGAGATTATCTTGAGTGTGATTACATAGCACATGCAGGATGTCCAGGGGATCAAGCCCAGCCAATATGGACTTATGGAAGGCAGATCCTGCTTGACCAACCTGATCTCCTTCTACAACAGAGTGGCCTGCTTCGGAGATGAGAGAAAAGCTGTGGATATGGTCTACCTAGACTTCAATAAAGCATTTGGCTCCATCTTTCACAACATCTTCCTATAAAAACTGGCTGCTTATGGCCTGGATCAGTGGACTCTTCAATGGGTAAAAAACTGGCTCGATGGCCATGCCCGCAGAGTTGTGGTTAAAGGGTCTAAATCCAGGTGGCAGCCAGTTATTAGAGGTGTTCCCCAGTGCTCAGTTTTTAGGCCAGTCCTGTTTAACATCTTTATTGATGATCTGGACATGGGGATTGAGTGCACCCTCAGTAAATTTGCAGGTGACACTAAGTTGGGTAGAAGGGTTAACTGCTTGAGGGTAGGAAGGCTCTGCAGAGAGACCTGGACAGGTTACTGGGCTAAGGACAACTGCATGAGGTTCAGTAAGGCAAAGTGCTGTGTCCTACACTTGGCTTACAACCCCCTACCACACTACAGGCTGGGGAGGTGTGGCTCAAAGCCTGTTCTGCAGGAAGGGACTTGGGAATGCTGATTGACAGCCAGCTCAATATGAGCCAGCAGTGGGCCCAGGTGGCTAAGAAAGCCAATGGCTCCTTGGCCTGTATCAAGAACAGTATGGCCATCAGGACTAGGGCAGGGATCATCCCCCTGTACTTTGCATTAGTGAGGCTGCACCTCAAGTAGTGTGTCCACTTCTGGGCCCCTCACTTGGAAAAGGACCTTGAGGTGCTATAGCATGTCCAGCAAAGGGCAACAAAAAGGCAACTCACGAAGGGTCTAGAAAATATGGTTTATGAGGAATGACTGAGGGAGCTGGGTTTGTTTAGTCTTGAGAAGAGGAGGCTCAGGGTGGATTTCATCACTCTCTACAACTATCCAAAAGTTGCCTGTAGTGAGGTGGAGGTCAGTCTTTTCTACTTTGCCTCTAGTGAGAGGACCAGAGGAAATGACTTTGAGCTGAGACAGGGGAGATTCAGATCAGATATTAGAAAAAAACTTTTTACTGTTAGAGTGGCCACACATTGGAACAGGTTGCCCAGGGTGGTGGTGGAGTCACCATCCCTGGAAATGTCTGAGGCACCTAGTTCTGGGTGATACAGTTTAGTGGTTTAGGGGTTAGAGCGGCAGTGCTGGGTTGATGGTTGAACCAAATGATCTTGACGGTCTCTTCCAACATTCATGATTCTATGATTCTATATCTACAGATTAGTGTAAGCTCTCAGGTGTAATTTAGTCATGCTCATGTTTTCTTTGTTTCCCAGATGAAGAAACATTTTTTTTTATTATTATTATTTTTTTATCTATATTGCAATTTTTCCTTTTCTGCCTCCTTATTGCAGCATATTTTTGGTAATGTTATAGAGAATAACATGAAGGGCAGGGTCCTGAAGTTGAAAGACTTTTGCTGTGCAACTGATGGAAACTTATGAAGTTTCCCATATTGCAGTGGGACAAAGAAAAGGAGCTACAGGAGAGAGTTTCAAACCTAAGCAAACTCAAGTTTTGCTACTCAGCAAAGTGTCAATTACCATAGGGATGCTGGTGCATGTATTGGTAGACTTTATTGCCACCCTCTTCTTTTTCCCACTTTCTCCTTTGTAAGGTTGTACTGATCCTTCTACACTAGTTTTGAGAGTTGGACTTTTCTCTGAGAGCTAATTTAGTAATTAATTTATTTATTTTCTATATTTTTCTGAGTAATTCCATAGTAATTTTTCTACTTCTCTGCCAAATAAAAAAATACCTGAAGAAAGACTATCCTTTATCACCTAATTGCCTTGATAGAACAGGTTAGACACATTCTGGATCTTTTTACTTTGGACATCTCTCATATTGGCATATTCTTCACTATGAACCAGTGAAGAACAAAAAGGGTAAGCAATTAGTAGAGATGAGTTTACAGACAGGGTGTCTCTCTTATCTCAGAAATGTTCTTGACTACCTTTGTATTGATAATCACAAGAAGTACAAATAGCATCTTAAATACCTTAAATGTTTTAAACTTTCCTCTATCCTCTAGTGAAGAGTTTTGTGCCCAGAACAGACAATGATTTTCATTTTTCTTTGTCTTAACATTTAATTGTTTAATTGATCATGACAGTCAAAGAAGATATTTCTTATGTGTGGTTGGAACGAGCAGTGGAAAACAGTTGAGGACATGTTACTGGTAAGAAAGCCCACAAAAAAATTTAATTCCTTCCTATTTCAGCAGCAGTTGCAGAATATTCTTAATTCTTGCATAGTTGCATGTATTTAAATTTCTGCCATTATTTTGCCAAGAGGTTGCTGGTTTTGTTACTTATGGTCTGAAGCTTAGTGGCAGCTGATTCTGTAAATACTTTTAAGCTTGTTGTTGTGCCATGATTGGCCCCAAGACACAGAGAGATTTGTTCACATGAAAAAGTTACTATATTTGTGAGAAGAGTTTAATTTGACATCATAGCCTAAAAAGCCCTCACAATCTGCACTTCCATGTAGATATAACTATTTAAGTTTCTTTTTATTTTTATATTTTTAAGTTTAAAAAATTTCTGTAAAATGAAAAAAGTATCCCTGTAGATGGAATGCCACTAGGGCAAAGCACGGTGTCAAAGATTTTTATTTGTCCAATTCAGCTTGATCCAGGATGAGAAGGTCTGCCCTAGATAGGTCAGGAAAGATAACTGAAATAGAAGTAAGCAATTCTGGGTAAGAAAAAGTCTTCCCCCAGACTCAATCTGAATACCAGGCCACTTATAGTTTCCGAATACAATGGTTCAGTCAAAATTTTTCATCAAATTCCATTTTTCTAAGAACACTGTTTTCCAGGAAACAGTGAGGTTTCTCACTGTTCTACTGTGGGAAAAAAAAAAAAATCAATGCATTTCATAACCCAAAAACTTGCTTCAGAATGACATTGATTCTCCAGTCAGTTCTGGTTGCACCGGACATTCAGTAGCAGAAGGTTTGGGGGAACTTGTACCTTTTGTCACACCTAATAGAAGGCTTTGAAAATCATAAGACAGGTCTCTAGAACTCAATGAATGCTTACATGTCATCAGGTTTTTAATATATTATTTCCTGAATTGTTAATTTTCTGTTTTCTGGTTATTTTGTACATTGCATCATGTTTTTAATTATAATTACTAGAAACTGCTTGGAACATTTTAGTCTTTAAGGGAGGATTTCTTAGAGAAAAGATGGCATTATAGTTTGAAAACTGTGCCTTCAGACTCACAGACATCTTGGTAAAACCCTAAGAAGTCCCATTAAGGCAAAATGCTTAAATAAAATGTTCCTTTTCAGTATAATCCACATCTCTGAATATCAAATATAGACTTTTTCTCAGTGTCTCTTTAGCTCTACTTTAGACCTTACTGGCAGTAAGGCACAGACAGGTTGTGTGGTCCATCCTGGGAGTGTGGCTGCAAAAAGGCATCTCCAGAACTGGTAATGACCAAAAATAAATTGTTAGCTCCCATGAAGTGTGGATAAAAATTTGCCACAAAAGTTTTTCACATCCTGTGTCCTACTTCTGTTGACTAAAGTTGAAGTGCATGGCACAGTTTTTCTCTATGAATGTTTAACTCTGAACATGTATTCAATTTCAGACTCTAAGAGAAGGCATTTATAAGACGTCTCAAATTCCCTCACCCCTTTGGTTGTGTCAGTAAACATAGTACATGATGTAAGTTAATTTGCACATATGTAACCTCATAATCTGCTCTGGAGAAAATTAATAAGCTTGGATGTACTAATATAAATCAAAACAATGAATGTGTATCTAAACTACATTTTAAAGACTTAAAATGCTGATGAAAAATCTGGTTATAAAAATTTATTTTTCATTTTTGAATAGACTATGTCTTTTCATGGCAACATGATGTAATGACTGGCATATAAACTGGTTTCAACACAGTGATGAGCTTTTTAAAAGTTATCTGTATCTAGTGATTGATTTACAAATTAATGTAAGGTTTATTTTACAAAGGTTAAGTGAGTTAGGACCCCACTCCACATTTTGAGTTATCGTGTGATTTTTATTTCACTACTAAGAATATAAAGATGAATGCTTTAGTCAGACTGAATTTTAAAAAAGGAAAATAAGTATAAAGAGAGAATCAATTTCACAGATAGTGATAAGATCATTTGCTAAAACTGATAAAAGTAGAATTATTCTATAAAGTGTTCTTTTTCCCAGCTGACAGGCATGTAAAGTACAATAAACACATGGGACATAATTAGGGCTATAAACCAACTGAAAGAGAGACTGTGGTTTGATTCATGACTCTTGTTGCATAATCAAGGCCAGATGCAGTTACAGTAACCATATAGATACAACCATGATGATATAATTGATCCAAGCAAGTGGAAGCACTGGTAGCTGGTGCTAATTGAAAGACCTCCTGACCATCCAGGTAAATTACTTCCTGTCATACAAAAATTGAATGTCCCACAAGAATATTTAAACTGCCATATACCTCTGAGGTCAGTCAGAACAGTTAGTCTGCAGCGAAAATATATCCATAGGTGCCAGCCCCAGCAGTAGCTTTCCTACACACATTGAGGCAGCAGAAAACACTCACTGCCTCCTTATCTGTGATGACAGACCTACATCCAAAGTGTTTCTTGACTTTGTCACCCATCTGTGTATTGGGGCCCTGCACACGTATCCTTATTCCACTTGTATAGATAATAACTCATCTCTCTTTCCCCACATACCTTTACGCACTGTAGCTCCCATTTACCTTTGCTCAACAGCACCACATCTGTAGTCTCAATTTGCCTTAGATGTGTTGCTGCATTCTTAGCAGGGCAAGCAGCCTGTAGGAGACATTGAATAGTGGATCCACATTGGGAGGGTGAAAGAAAATTACATCCAGAGTGTGCTCCAGAAGAATCCATATAAGTCTTTCCTAGAGCAATTATTTGTATGTTATTCATTCTTAACATTCCACTTTTACCATTGTTGATGCCTCTACAATTCTCTTAGAATCTCTTATGTAACGCAGACATTACACTACACAGGTATGAAATTCAGTCAGTCAAATTCACAAAAAACACCCACCAACCTCTGAATAAAAACTGGATTCCTGCAGGTGAAGCACCAGGGAGAGAACTGAGTGAGATTAAATTTGTGGTGTGTTCATATGAGTATGAGAATGAGCTATGGCAGAGTTTTTAAGGTCCTTTGCACTTCTTTCTCCTCTAGTACAGAGCTGAAAAACATTCTTTCCTTAGCAAATGTTTTGTAATGCAAAATTCAAACTTGTTAAACACAAGCTCCTGTGGAGCCACAGGCAATCCCCTTGAAATATTGAGCCCTAAATAACTGTTTTTATTTCCTGAGCAAGATTTTTTTATTTATTTATTTTCTTATCTTTTATTTTCTTCCAGTGGACAATGCAGCAGACTCTTCTAGTTCCCACTAGAAGAGGGGGTGAGAAGGAGGTAAATATGGAGATAAATGCAACAGATACAACTTTTAGAACAGGGAAGGTATTGCTGCAAGTGTGAACCCTAGGGTATTCTTCCATTTAAAAAGGAGATGGAAAGTGAAAGAAAAGTTATTTAGTGTATTATTAATTATATTTAACAGCAATAATTAAGAAAATCTATCTCTAAGTTTTAGATGGTTTGCAAAAATACAAATTAAAAATGTTTCCACTCTTAGAGGCTCTACTTACTGCATTATTTCACATAGAAATTGCCAAATAGATAGTATCAATACAAAACAGAGCTCAAGAAAGCTCAAGAGTTTTCAAGAGCTCAGAAAGTCAGGATGGATAACACTTGCACATATTCTACACTACCATCTGTGAAAAACAGTCTGCTCATTCCATTTCAAGGACTATGACAGAAAGAAGTTATTTCAGTGTATTGGCTTTTGTCAACATACCTATCCTGTCCTTAAACTCAGAGTTGGATTACCAAGAACTGTGTAACCAGAGCAGGCTGTGGACAGCAAAGCTTGTGCTGGAAACCAAATGGACAGCTGTGACAGGACCTACTCCTGCTACTGTTATATTCTGCAGTTCTCCAGATAAACACTGAGTCCACAAATCGCCTAACAGTCTTTGTCACTTCTATGTAGTCCAGTGGTTATTTCACATGTAACTCTTGGACAGACTCATCCAAAGAGCTATGGTAAACCAGTCAGCTGAGCAGGGGATTTGTCAAAGCTGGGGAGAACGCCCATTGAAGGCCCCTTGAAAGAACTAGCCACCAAAGTGGAACCTGGGTATATTTGCCCACCAGGAAAGAAATGTAAGGGGAAAGAGGTGGTGAGAAAGAATGGAAGAGAAAGAAATAAAGGGGAGATGAGCAGTGGGGAAAAAAGCAAGATAGAAAGAGAGAGGGTTGAAAAACTAAAGTGTGGGACTTTTACATAACATTGTAAATGGGAAAAAAGAAATAGGTACCAACATGTTACACAGCATTGTCTAGTATCTGGATATGAGCTGTGTGATATAAGACCTAGCAAGTTTGTACTTATAATATGTGGAAATTCTAAAGCATGAAGCCTTTTGCAAAAAGAACTAAAAAAGAAGCAGAGTAAGAATCTGGAGGCAAAATCTGAGAGATCTTAAGCCTGGGTCTCAAAGAAAGAGCAGATTCAACTCAATGGACATGAGAGAAAAAAGAATTGAACATTTCAGAATTGCAGTTTCTAGAGGAAAGAATGGCTGTTTGATCAATAGAATCTTACAGCAGGTTTTCCCACTTTCTCTTTAAAGTCACTAGCAGAGGAACTTCCCTATTTTAAGCAGGAGACAGACATGTTTTACTTTTATTTTAGAAGTTAGAGAGATAGAAAATAGTATATTCAAAAATTACTGCAAATGAAGAAAAAAAAATATCTCTGCTTAGTAATCAACAAAAAAGAGTATATTCTGTCTCCTTCTTTTCAACATTTTTATTTCCTGATATGGTTTTTGATAAGGAGCTGCAGTGATGAAGGCAAGAAAAGAGAAGTGAGTTGTTTCTGAAGGATCTACCATCAAGGTAAAGTCCATGAGGCTGCTCACAGCAAATGTGATATCTACTTGAAAACACTGCACTATAGAACCATAAAATCATGGCTTGGAAGGACCTTAAAGATCATCTAATTCCAAGCCCTTCTGACATGGGCAGAGATAAATGTCATGAGCCTGGATCACAGCAAGGATCCTACATGTGGGTGTGCTACAGGGGTCTTCAAAATGTGGGTTTATTTGTGGAAAAAAATCACAGAATCACAGAATCATTTGCATTGAAAAAGACCTTTAAGACTATTGAGTCCAACTGTTAACTCAGCACTGCCAAGTCAACCACTAAACCATGTCACTAAGTGACACATCTACACTTTTAAATACCTCCAGGGATGGTGACTCCAACAGTTCCCTGGGCAGCCTGTTCCAATGTTTGACAACCCCTTCAAGGAAGCAGCTTTTCCTATTACCCAATTTAAACTTCCCCTGGCACAATTTGATGCCATTTTCTCTTGTTCTATCACCCGTTATTTGGGAGAAGATACCAATGCCCACCTTGCTACCTTTGAGGTGGATGTAGAAGGCAACAAGGTCACCCCTGAGACTCCTTTCCTTCAGGTTAAACAATCACAGTTCCTTCAGCTGCTCTTCCAGCTGCTCCTCATAAGACTTGTGCTTCTGACTCTTCACCAGCTTCGTTGCCCTTCTCTGGACATGCTCCAGCATCTCAATGCACTTTTTGTGGGCCCGAAACTGAATGCAGGATTCTAAGTACAGCCTCACCAGTTCTGAGTAGAGGGGATGATCACTGTTCTAACTCTGCTGGCCACACTAATAACTACTGTTGAACAATTAATAACTCCTTGACTGCGCTTATCACCCACCTGAGAGCAAAATGTAAACAAAATCTGTGATTCTTTCATTCTTTCTAATGCAGAAAATGGATTAGGTTGTAGGTTAACTTACCAATAGAGAGAAGGGAAGAGTGAGTTTTCAGGGGAGTATCCTAGAGAACATATTGTATTAACAAAAAAAAGAAAATTAAGTTCTCATTTGAGAGAAAATGATATGCCAGTCTTCTCCAAAATGTGATCTTGATGGAAACAAGGAAGAAATAATGCAGTATTTTCCATTCTCTTTTCTTTTTAACCCTTTTTATAAATTGATTTCATCTCTGTATTTTTGTCTTCTTCATATGCCAAGTAGATAAAGTTAATTATTGTAAAAGGAAACTTCAAAAACCAGTAAATGATTACAACAACCTGCAAACTTCCTGTGAAGTTTTTCAGTGAAAGGTAAAGGAATATGAGACAATGAAATTTAAAAAGCACACCAATTAGGCCTAGATACAGTGTAGGATTTCTGGGTTTGAGACCTCTATTTAAATATAATTCCAACTTTCTTTGCCAATCATCTATGAACATATGCTATTGTTTATGTTGTTCACAGACAGATGGACTATGCATTTTCCTACAGAAACCTATGTGCAACAAGAAAAACAGCTCCTGAAACCTGGACAGATTCTGGATTTTTTTAAAACTCTTTATTACAACATCATCCAAAGGCATTAATCAGGTCACTGGGGTGGACTCCGTACAAAATGTGGACAGATTATATTCAATGAACAACTCTATCCATGGATTTACATTCCAATGACTACAGGTTTTATATATATATTTGACAGTCTATTTATATATATAAATTTGTGAGCTGAATAGAGCTCAAAAAAAGTATCTCTATGGCTAACATCCTACATTATTATTATATTGTGTGAATATAATAGCTCATACCTTCATGAAAATACTGATGAATCACTGGATATGAAATTGGAACTTTGATAATCAAATCCAAAACCCTTGAATATTCTGCAAAAGTTAATATTTAAACGATTGCCAGAGAAAAGTACAGTCAGGTAAAGTAGTCCAGCACACTGATTAACATTAATCTAGTAAAAGTTTGAAAATTTGTTTTGACTGAAACAGTACAAACAAGATATGAAATCCTGTTCAAGTGTCTTTTGTGTCTGGATTATGTATAACCACACCTCTGGCAATTCCTCCTCCAGATACAAGTGTTGACAAGGCAGGAATCCATCACTGGGTCCAGCCAATTCAGTAAGCCAGAATCATTAATGGTGGATGAATACATATGTTATGCTCTTAAAGCCAACATTCCAAAGCTAGCTGGCTAAGGTTTTGCTTAGATATCTGTTTTCGGGTGCTGTTTAACTCAACTCACATTAATAGTAGTGAACAATTAGAAATTTATTTTTATGCATGCTATTTTTAAAAGACTTGGTCTCTTATTTTTGCTTCATGTGGATGTTAATGTAGGAAAAATGTATGCTTTTCCTATAAGGAAAAGGAAAGTTTGTTTCCTGTGCAAAATAAGAATATTTTGGAGATTTACAGTTGTGTTCTCTTCTACATATTTGTAAGATGAATTTAAATCATCTTCATGCTACATTAAAATTATTGTGTTTAATCTAACTAAAAATGATAAAGCACATAAAATAAAAAGTAGTGCATACATATGAAATAGCTATAAAGATAATATTAGGTAGAAAAATTGAGTGAACCACAGTTCTGCTTGCAGTGTTCTGTATCCAGACTGGACCTAACTAATTCCCTGCTTTTGGCCAGAGGCTGCAGATTTCCATCCCCACCTTCAGGCTTGCCAAGCCTCATTCATCTGGCAGCTCTGCCATGCATCCCTCTGCCCAGCCAAGGTATTGCATGTCCTGCTGGCAAAACAGCAATTGCAGCCATTGATTGCCAAGAGCCTCAGTGGCACCTGCTCAGCCTGCAGCCATCTGACCTCCTTTCCCACCATCCCCAATCCACTCCTGCAAGACCCACACAGCCTCAGAGTGGGTTTAAGGCAATCCAAGATTCTCATTCCATAGGCACAACCTTGTTCCCAGGCAGCAGGGTATATATGAGTTAGCCAGCCTCACAGCAGCCCTGTCAACCCCTTTTTGGTCTTTTTCTGTCTCTGTTTTCCCCAGAGCTTCCAGTTCACCTGATCCAAAGAGTGTACCTGCTGAAATAGCCCTGCGTGCACAAGTTGCTCAGCCCTGTTGTCAGGTTCACATCAGTCACAAGTTTTATTATCTGAAAACAGCCATATAACAGCTTCAGTTCCTAGTGGGCTGTCAACTGCAATTTGTCAGTCTGTTATTTTTCATTTGGGTTATGATGCTTCTGAACACAGTTTTTACATTTATTTGATTTCCAAGTTTTTGATGTCTAACTATGATTTCTTTGTTTGTTCTTATTTTAATTGGCATTTTCAGATAATTTCCATCCAAACTACTTCATATTTAACAGCAGGAGAAATCTTTTTTTTTTTTTTCAATGTATTGTATGACAATGGGAACTACATTTAGACTAACAATCACTTCTTCATGATGAAACAGAACTAAGAAGCAAAATTTCTTCCCAGTGAAAAAATTACTAAGTAACCTACCTAGAAATGAAAGTTTTTCTATTCCTGTGAAGGAACAGATTGATTATAGAGATATGGACACCAGCCACATGCCTGCAGCTATGTCATATGATGCAGAAGGGCAGGTATTACCCTGGCTGAAGGATGGGGACTCCCTCTGCAATTAGATAAATCTGAGTCTGATTGATGGAACCTTGAAGCATTCTTCTGTATGTGATCTCAGGCCAGTGTACTGATCACTGTTACAACTGGCTTTTATTATTGAGCAGAGGCAGTGCTAAAATCCTTGATTCAGCAACAGCTTCATTTACAGGTTTTCATATGGATTTTTGGCAAATGAAAAATGGGAGAGAGTTAAAGACTGGTTTAAAAATGCCTTAATATTTAACATGTAAATAATTGTTAATTAACCAAAACTCCATTAAGAAGATAATAGTAGACAATTAATTGTAATGGAAATATTCTCACTACTTTACAGTTTTGTCAAGCTGTTCAGTACAGGCAGCATGTTAAATCACCACGTTTTTCCCAACAAGTTATTTGAAATCTGTGGCAACTGGATTTGATTGATGCAGTGTACCAGAGCGCATAAGTATTACAGAAAATGCTATTTCAGAGTTCAAAGCAGTAGAAAAATTGCTGTTTAATAATTCAGCAGTGAAATGAAAATAATATAAAGATTAGCCATGGTCTTTTATTGGGTGGTATTCATAGTAACATTCTCATTTCTAGACCTGTTTTTTTCAAGTTATATTTTTAATCAAATGCTTTGAATAAAAGCTTTGTTCTTTCTACTGTGAGAGTGAGGCCAGAGGGGGGACCTCTTCTGAAAGAACAGACTGTCTTTTATTCAGCAATATGGCAGGACCAAAATCTGTTCTGTGTATCATAACTTCCTTTGTTTCTGTCACAATGATACACAAACAATTCAGCAGAAATCTCTGTCCCTCTGGAAGCTATTGTGTTTTTTGTGTGAACTCTTCAAAAGCACTTGTAAACATTCAGTTGCATCATGTTTTAATATAGCACAGATGAGAAGTGGAGTACCAGGATAACTGTCCATTTCAGTGTTTCTCCTGTGTCCAGGGCTTCCTTTACACTCAAGATGAGTTGCTTTGCCAGAACACACAATATCTCTTACACATGCCCATTTCCACCCAGTTATATTTCTCCTTCCAGAAATCCTGAAGAGCAGGAATCCCTAGACATTTGAAATATACTAAATTCATGTTCTGCTGACCCTTATATCTAAAGTAATAGCCTCCCATGTCAATAACCTCCACATCTCACATTTCCATGAAGATCTAAAAATGCATATCTGAGAAAAAGCAAAACATAGTGTTATCCATTTGCAGTTGTTTTCTCTAGATTACATCCACCACAATAAGTATTCAAAGTCATTTGAATATGCTTATCAGGCAACTGGACAATCTGGTGAAATCTCAGTTCTAAGAATTTTCACAATTGTTCTGCAAATTGTTCAGTTTCAAACGTTGATTGATCTGGTTGAATATCCTGGCTAATGGAAATACAGTTTTCAATAGAGGTTATTTGCTAAATGTTCTCCGTGTTTGAGAACACAAACACAGGTGGAAAATGTACTTGAGTAATTGCCTCCTTCTACACGTTTTCTTTATTCAACATACCTGGCCTGAGCCTTTTGCTTGCTATCAAAATACAAAAGAATAATTTCTGTAAGAGTAAAAATTAGTGATTAGAATGTTTTTAAATTTCAACTCATGAATGTATCTAGTAAATTAATTCAGCTGTTATTTTACTTGACAACAAGTTTATTAATGAAACTGATATGGATTGCAGGAATTACAAACACAGCTGTAACAATGGAGATTTTTTGCTGCAGTGTATATCCACTACTGTGAAAAAAAAAAAAAAATCCCCTAAAACATTATTAAATTAAGTCAATCTGTAAGATTAAGGTTGTTGTTTAAAGAAAACCAGCAGCAGTCGCTGCTCTGTTTACCAGTCTGCAGCAGCATTATCTAGCAACTTCTAGTCCTTTGGTGCTGCTTAGAGATTAGAAGACACCATTCATTTTACCTGTCATCCATGATACATCTTTTGGCTCATGGTGATCTCGGATTCCAGGATCTTTCAATTTCTAAAAATCTTCAAATTTCTAAATACATTGTCAGCAGGTAATCAATAAATTTTGAAAAAAATAAGGAAAAAAGCAAAAACATCCCCAAACATAAACTGGCCATGTCTGTAATCTTCTCTCTCTACAGTATTTGGAAGAATGCAGATTAAGAGCTTTTTTCCCGTGAATTTCCATTCTTCTGTGTCTTTCTGCATCCTGCAGATTTACTTGCAAAAAAAATAAATTAAGAATACAAGCTTATATATATATGGTTTGCATATGGCTGGTTATAACTGTAGAATATTATTTTGCTTCCTGGTTTATAAAGAAATAAAAGAATGAACATTCTTTCCTGTCAAAAGACTAGACATCCAACATATAAATTGCAAAGCTGTTTTCTTAGTTCTGTAAGCAGCAGTATATACATGTAAAGCAGGGCATGTGAGACAGTCTGAAAATATCAAGCTGCAGGCTTGTATGTTAATCCAACATAAAGTGGAATCAAGCAGCATACAGAAAATACTTGTTCTTATCACAGATGCTGTAGCATATCTTGCAGTTGCTAACAACTTACATTTTTTGTAAAAAAACCCAGGAGAAAACATGCTGACCTTTTCTTTTTTTTTTTTTTTTTAAAAAAAAAAGCCAATAGAATCACCTTCTGCTGGGAATATTCACACATTTAAATTTACCAAGGTGTTTAGTTGCTGCCCTGGAACCTTGCCAGCATGTCCAACTTCTTTCCGTATCAGATACATGGGAAACACTGCCACAGTGATTATTTAAGTTTTCAACAGAGATGAAAAAAGGAGTTCTAAATAGAGGTTATCAAAGAGCATATATGACATATTTCTTGGTCATGTATGACAATACACCAAGAAACAAGATCAGGGACCAGAGATGACCAATTTAAAAGAATCACTGATTTAAATGAACAATAAATACTGTCCACAGTATTAACCACCATATAAAATTATTCAAGATCTTAACTATAGGAAACATTATAGGAAATGAATCAGAGTATAAAAAGAGTTGTGCATAGATAATTTTCTTTTTTTTCGTGGAATTTCTTAAAAAATTACGTGTCAGAATTTTAAACACTAATACTTGGAATCCCAAAGCAGTAATAAGGTTCATTTTTGAAGAATTCCATTTATCATTTTTCCCTACATAAACTCTACAAAGCATTGCCATGATGTGAATTCCCTCCTATTTAATGAATGTCTGTTTAAATCAAAAGGAATTTTTACTTTGGGATTTGGAGAGAAATATTAAAAAAAAAATGTTTATAAGTAAAGATAACTGTATTGTGCAGAAATCAGATGCAAAGCTTTTTATTCTGATTTTTATTAAGACAATACATCAAGATTTTGTAAACCTGTGCTTACTAAATGGGCATTTGGGAGTGAAGACTAGTACTGTGAATCACTGTACTGTGAATCAGTCTGTGAACTTAATTTCTGCTGTGGTATATGTGGGTGCACGTTCTTCAGAAAGCTATTTAAAAAGCCTCACATTTTACATCTGTAGAAATAAGTGCTGATTTACTAAATTACGGATAGTTGTGAAATATTCAGATAGTGGAAGAGGCAATAGAATTGAGAAATAATTTCAAAATTGCAGTATCATTTGTGTTGAAAACAATGTCCTGAGTTTACTTAGCCCAACCAGCTTGCTCAAGCAGGGTCAGCTGTTGCCACAGATCCTGTTCAGACAGACTTTGAATATTTTCACAGATGGAGACTTCATAACCATTCTGGTCAGCATGTGCCAGTGTTTTAGCAATCTCATGGCAAAAAAATGGATTTTCTTGGATTCAGATTGAACTGCCTGTTTCTTAATTTGTGGCCATTGTCTCTCCTGTCACTATGTAGTATTGAGAACAGTCTGCCTACTACATCTTCAATTCTCCCATTAGGTGATTATATGCATGGGTGATAACCAGGTCAAAGAGTCCCACCTCTCTCAACCTGCCCATTCCAGTATCCTAGTCATTTCTGTTGCCCTTCACTGGGATAGCTTCATGAAAACCCATATCTTGTACTGGGAAGTTCAGAAGTGGCACAGCACTCCAAATGTGGTTCATCAGGGCTGAGCAGCAGAAAAGGATGACCTTCCACCACTGCTGGTAACAGCCCCAGAAGCTGCCCGCCTTTTTTGCTTCATGGCTAAAGGCCACACTGTTGTCCACCAGGACCCCAAATTTCATCCCTACAAATCTGCTTTACAGGCAGCATAAAATTAGTTCATGTATTGGTGCATGGGATTGTTCCCTCCTGGGTGCAGGATTTTACTTTTCCCTTTGCTGAACTTCATGAAGTTCCTGTTGGTCCATTTCTGCAGCCTCTCTAAATCCCTGTGAATGGCAGCACAACCCTATGGTGTCCCCATACATACAACTTATCTCACTTTTTGTATCTCTGTGATTTAAGGGAGACATCTCTGAAACATTTCTATTTGCCTAGCTTGGAAGACAGTCAAGTTTTTTGACCTTGAATCCAAGGCAGTAATATATGTCACAATTGTTAAAATTGTGTTGTTTTCATCTTATTCCATGTCCTTGTCTGTATGTAGAAGCTCTAAACTCTCCCTAACTCAAACCAACAGTACTGAGCCTAGCATAAAGAAGAGCTTCATCTGTGTTCAAAGACACTGTGGAGCACAAGAACAAGCCTGCTAAAAAATGAACTGACTTTAGCATTAGTCTGGAGATTACAGTAATCACTCCGAAAATAGGGAGGCCGGGTCTCTTGACCTTTTCAACCCAAAGTGATTTATACCAGCATTTCTCCTTCATTAGACAGTATCATGTTTTCCAATAAAACCTTGACCAAATAAAAAAATACAAATCAAGAAAGATACTTGGGAAAAGAGCTCAGGTCCATCCTTTTTAATTTCTTTTTTTTTAACAGATTTCAGCCTCTGCCTAGATATTTCCCTTCTCTTTCCATGATAAATGAACTCTCAATGGTTACTTGATAACCTATTATTTAGGGAACACTCTAGAAAAATGGTTTGGTACCTTTTAAAATGAGACAGGCCTATAACCAGTCTTCATTAAATGACATTTGAGTGCCACAGAAGTGATATGTCCTGGAAACCATACTTAAATCCTGCTCAATATATGCACTTGCAGAGAATTACTTCAGCAGTATGTTCCAAGGGGATGAGCATATTCGTCCTGAAAACACCATAAACCTTTAAGGAAGCCAATCTTTAAGCTCCAAAATTGGATTCAACAGTATTGATATAGATAGCCCTGCACTTGGCCTTTCCTATTGATTAATGCTAGGTCAGCCCTTTCACAGTATATTCATCTTTTTGGGTTGCACTTTGGAAGCGACGGATGCTTCTAAATGATTGTGTGGGGAGCACAGAGGTCTAACCCTGACTTTCTTGGAGCATTACTCAGATGAGAATGTCGAATTAGTCTCTGTGGATTTCACCTGAAGTTCGCATTTATCAGTTGCAGCTCTTTACTTTCCTGCCTTTGGATATAATCCATTGTCAATATTTAATATCACTTTTAAATGTAAGGAGAAAAAAAAAAACATTATATATATCACAAGCCAACCAAATAAGAAATTATCAGAATACTAAAATATTATTTTTTTTCTGATTCAGAACATAGCCTTGTAATATTTACCTAACAATTTTGACCTTTATTATGCTAGCACCACTACTATAGTACTTACCTAATAATTTTGAGCTTATGCTAGTACCATTACTATTATTTTTATAACCAGAACATTCACAATATTAAATTTCTTCTTTTTTTTTCTTTTTATGATGGATTTATTTTAAGTTCACTACTAAGTTAAAGCAACCAAAATGAAAACGTATATCAAAGAACATTGAGGCAAATAATGGCAAGTTTGCATGAAGGAGTAAAGTCTATAAATCTGTGACATGAATATGTCTACATGGCCAGATCCTCTCTTCATAAACTTGCACAGTCAGGACTAAGTCCCGCAGCAGTAACACTTCAAGTATATTAAAAATTAAATTCAAGCTGAAGTGTTGCAGAATCGTTTTGGATCTCTGGTTTATCACCATATAAGGCTGCTTTTATACATGTATATACTCCTTGAAGAGGTACATGAAAATTGGGGGAAGGTCTGGAGACTGCAGAACATGGTTAGGTGAAGGGGAGTCTTAGCATAGCACTGAAGCCAATGTCTGAAACGATGGAAGATCTTGCCAACCTATGGGGCCATAACAGATTTTGCTGCTAGTCAGAAAGGTTACTGAAGCTGAGATGACTTGGAGATGGCAAGCCCACCTGGACGGAGATAGGCAGGCAGGAGACATTGTGTGTTAACCTTTTGTTCTGTTCTGCCTTCTCCAGTTGCAAAAAGTGTCAAAAACTTACAGCAGGTATAAATGCAAGCTTTAGCAAGAAATTGTATTTTAGTCATTGCTTTTTGTTATCCCCATTTCTGGCATTTTATTCCTTTTTCCAAGCAGACTGTGATACACAGAATGACCTACCAGAATTAGGTTTGCTCATGCCAAGAATTCTCCATCTTTACCTCTGCTACTTTCCCTGTGATATTCACCTAGAAGTTATTAACTTTTAATAATAAAGCCAGCTGAGTTGGGCTTTTAATTATTTGTAAATGTGAAAAATGTTTCCAAAATTTTTAAAACAATTGAATTTTGTACACAGTTAATCAGGGTAACTAAATACTAGTACTACAATCACTGTCATCTTGTCTTTCCTTCCTGTCTGCTGTGTTCAAAGGGCACATTTCAAATTAGATTGTAATTCCTAGTGGAAGCTTTTCTTCATGTGCAAAGGACTATGCACTGGAAAAGGGGTTTTATACTACATTTATTAAATACATTTATTTGATGTCATAGATCTGCCAGTGAAGTAAATAGCTAAATGCCATAAATGCCTAGTGCATCAAGAGTTCACAGAGTTTCTAGTTCTATATAATTTGCCTTTATTTTTTTTATTTGCCCGGGAAGGCAAAAGAGAACTGATGTGGGATAAATCAGGAGATAAAGAACCCAACTTTAAAAGGAAATTGCATTAAAAATAGCATAATGAGTTCCAAATTTCAGCAGAGATAAACAGAGAAAAAGAGAAATAGCTCATTATAATGAAAATATTTTGCAGCTTTCCTTGTATCATGATGTTAACTCCCAACTACATGACTGCAATAGAAGTCTTCATCTTCAAAGGGTCAATAGGTGCTGTATAAGCACCAGGGGTTTCTTTGTTGCCTTTTTTTTTTTTTAATTGCAGAAGCAAGTCTTTCAGAATCAGAGAGGAAAAAAAAGATTTATGAACATATTTTTTTCTGTAGTGATCATTCAGTGCTAATTCCAGAAGAATATACTAGTTACAGATCCAGATAGTATTCACTTTGCCCATTAGCAAATACTTTACTTTGGCTTTAAAATTTGAAGTTGTTGTAAATATATTTTGGACTCTATATAAATACATATATGTCAGTGGAAAAGACTATTCCTATAGCAAAGATCATTTTCATAACAAAGATTGATTACTAACTTTGGTTAAAGTCTCAAAAGTGTGCATATAAACCCTCGATTTATAGAAGCCTCAATTTCTGCTTCTTTTACCCTTCACAGAATGACACCACATAAGACAATTTCCTGATGTCTTTGTGTCTACTCTCCTCAAAGAGGCCAACCAGTCTTTGTTATGCCAAAATCCTACTCGCATTTTTCTATCTCCATGTAGTCCTTCCCAAGAGATGAAAGTATTGTTTACTCCCACAGTAAACCAATGTATATGTAATTTATGGCACTCTCTACATTACATTTCCAGTAACTTAGTGGACCTATAAACTGTCTTTCTAAACCTTTCTGGATTTTTATGACTGTATCAATATATTCATGCCCGAGCATCTATATATGGAAGCTCAGCATGCAAGGACAGATCTTAAATTCTGATTCTGTCTGCATCTTGGTGTCTACCTCAGCAGCTCTTGAAGGCATGAAACAGCCATTCACTCATCACTTCCAGAAATCAATAAATAGTTTGTTATCTGGAAAAAAAAAAAGAATTAAAAAAAAATAAAAATAAAAAAGGCAAGTCAGATTGCCAGCACGAGAAGAAAGGTTCACAAATCTATCTCTGAAAATGTCACAGGCACAGCTACTTTCACCTTTACTCACCTCTCCATCCTTCTCCAATCTAGTAGAT
>JAWWMO010000083.1:135801140-135833798 GCA_035047845.1 Dendrocincla fuliginosa | reverse complement strand
TATGTTGAAATACAGTGACTGGATTGCCTAAGTCCTACTTAACATAGCTTGTCCCCCTCATTAATATGTCCTACCTCCTCATTAACATGTCCTACCTCCTCATTAACATACCCCATTCCTCGGTTCTATATATTGTAGCGTGAGTGATCAATAAGATGACTCAGTTTCTACCCCCAAACTGGGAACGTCTAGATTATTGACCGACCAACAATTTATTGTTCTGTTTGCTCCTTAGAATTTGGCTTGCACCCAAATACAATTCAGGTTTTGAATATGAGATGTGAATTAGGTCTGGAAGTTGGGTTTGTAGGGCTGGGTCTGCCCTCTCTCTGCTTGGGTCAGTGGGACAGTCGTGGCTGCCAGATCCAGCCTGCTGCCTCAGGGGAGGCCCCTCCACCCCCAGGTCATAGGGAGACCTCAGTCCATGTGTGCCCTGATAAAAATGTACATTGATATCTGCATGGACTTAAGGCAGTGTTTCACAGTTCAAATACGTAAATGTCTATCAGTAGAGTATAAAATGTTTATTATTATTATTATTAATTTACATTGGTCCCATAAATGCCATATAAGCTTTATGGAACAGATAAAAATACATGGTCCATGAAATGGAAAGCTCACCATCTAATTTTAGAGAAGAGAGAGCACGAGTAACGAAAATAACTCATACTGCTGAATTGAGTCATCAGAAAAGGTTTCCAGCAGCAAAAAGAGGTACACCAGTGTGAAGCACAATGCTGACCTCAGAGGGAGGAACACAGTATCAGACAGAAATATTTGGCAGAGCCAGGATAAGGTGAAAGGGATAAAAATCAGGGATGCACATGTAGACTAGGAAAATGACAATATCTCCTTATGATAGTGCCTTATCTCAATATCTCCTTCATCTTCTTATGATGAAAAGGTATACTGGCTAAGGTGCTATGGGATTAAAAAGATTATATATTTTCATGTGGTGGCACTTAAATCAAGCCAATGACTCTGTACATGAGCATCATGCATAAAAATAGGATTAAGGGGATACTGATTGCATCATTCTGACTTCATAGGTGTGCAAATTAACTAATGAAACAGCAATTTTATTTTAACAGAATTACAGTGCAAGAATTCAGACAAATCCACTAGAGGAAATGCAAAAATCTTACACCACTGGGTCTCACTAAGCACCTACATAATGCCAGATTTTTCATATCACATGTTAAATAGTTTTTGGCAGCTCATACTAGGCAGTATTATTAATGAAAAGACTGTTTTAAAGAATTGACAGACTTGGTGTGAAAGTAAAACTAATCATGATGGTGTGCTGTGGAAATTATTTCAAGACTGACAGAATTATATTTGTTCTATTAACAGGGAGCAATTTTAAAAGGCAAAAATACACAAGAAACACTTCTTGAAATAAACTAATCCAGTAACCAACTAGATGTGACAACAACTTCCTGTAAATTTTTATAGACACTCCATAGTGAGCAACCTATAAAAATATGATTTGTATTAAACCAGTTGTATGATTTCTAGTGACTATTCCAATTTTCCAAACATTTTTCTTACCGCAGACAGTCCCTTACCATTGTTTCAACTGACTGATTTCTGCATCACGTAAGAATCAGTTCATGCATCAGGATAGAGACCAAAGTTCTAATTCTTTGGAAAAATCTATGGACTTGCTTATATTTATATAATAAGAGTAGTATGTCTATGCTTTATAGGTAGTATTCAGTGCACGAGGAGCAGATTTTTTGTTTATAGTGTTTACAGCAATTTTGCAAAACAAAGCAAAAACTGCTGAAAGTAGAGATGTGAAATAAAGGAAGGGTCATCCAGTCTGTCACTTTTTCAGTGCGCATTGCCCACTCCTGCTATTTTCTAGAGGTTTTTCCAGATAATTGTAGTTTTTCTTTCAGATCATTATTTGGCACAACATTTTCTAGTAAAAGAAATCATGTTCTTCTTGAATCTTTCCCATTATTAACTTTAGCATTTGTATCTTAATAAAGTACTCATTGTAACTTAATAAAATACTTATGAGACTATTCCTTATTATTGTCCAGAATACGACCCAGCCATGGATCATTTTAGCCACACCTCTACTGTGTTCCTGATGGTACACAGTCTTGTCCAGATGACTTGAATCCAGCACAGCTGTCATATGCAGTCCTGATGACCTACAGTGACCTACTCCTAGTGATTTCTGGAAGAAGATATGAAGTCCTTTAAAGACTATAGAGGGATATTCGAGCACATGTCCTTTTGGGCATCTGATTTTTACTAGAATAATGAAACATAATGCTGATTTTACAAAAGAAGACCACAGTACATGTTTGTAAGTGGAGGCTTGTTCTCCTCTAATATTATAATATTTCATATAGAGTCTTTACCTGATTCCTGCTGTCCTAAACATGGTGTGTTGTATGCTCTTGCCCAGGTGCTGGCAGAGGGGACTGCTGGGGTGGTCTCTCTGAGGAGAGACTAGTAGCTGTCCCATGATGCTTATAGGTGGCAGTCAACTCCAGTGGACCCATAGCAAGGCACAGCAGAGCCCAGCAGTGACACTGGTGGTACCTCTGTGACAATTTAGAAAACATCAATTAACATCAGGTTTAATACCTAAATAGCAGTTAGATTTGTACATACGTACTGTAGGTTAATAATAATATGTCAATTTACCAATCATTGGGTCATGGCAACAATGAAAGAAAGCTTAATTAAGTATTAGGCAAACTCTAGCTGCTAAGTACTTCCTTGCAAAGGGGAGATTCCTTCTGCACAGCTCTTTTGCATTTCAGCCGAAGCACAGGTATGTATAAAAAAAGTTGTCTTTCCATAGTGTGAGCACTTACTTAAGTGTTTTCCTTTAAAAAGACGGGTAGTTCTGAAACAGACATAATTTTACAGTCATCTTCTAGATCTTTAGAAAGACAATGAGTTACAGTGGAATTGCTGACAAACAGATTAGTCCTGCCACTATTGGCATAATAACTAGATGTCTCTTTCCTTAAATATCTTTGTAGCTTATAGTGAATTGTAAGAAGCTTTAGTTTTTCACTTGGTGTTTTCAAGAAAAACTGAAATGGACATATTATATACCTAAATATTTCCCATTATAGAGGCTAATACTGCTTATTTATGAGCATGTCTATTGATTTATGGTATCATGTAATGCAAGGACCTTATATTCTCCTGATAGATAATGAAAATTAGAATTTAAAGCATATCTTGAAAATGTGCGTAAGCTTAACGAGCAGAGGCTCAATATTTTCTCAATTGCTGCCTGAAGAAGGAAGGATGAGAACCTAATATTATATATAAGATTCAGTAATACAGTTGGTAGCACTTACTTCTTTAAGAATCAGTATTTTGTTTGTGGCCTTGAACTTCTGTGGAGACAGATTCTTGAATAACTTCCTTCTAAACTTACAAAACTATGCTAGGAAATGGAACCACTCTGCATACTACCTACCAAAATGTAGGGTCTCAAAGGTTGTACATAGTGCCACTGTTATATTCTGAGAGATTTTAATAAGGGGCAGCTAAATTCTGATTAGTTTTGGTTCCTCAGTGATCTTAACAGAGATTGCAGAAATGCAATTTCAGGTGAAAAAAAAAGCATGGTGAGATGTATCACGGTTCATATGTGAAATACAATTCCACATTATATATATCAGAGAAATATGGAAAAAAAGAAAAAAAAAACAACAATCTGAGCTGAAACTACCACTGCCCAAGAGTAGCTGAAGATCTAATAACACCTCCCTACAGAACACCCTGGAGAAGGTCACATGCAGAGTCCTCATTTTCGTCTTTCAGCATACCAATAGCATTGCTAGTTCACTGAGAACCAACTATGGTCTAAGAATCTAAAAGCATGAGACATGATTGTAAATCAAGGCATTAAGATCATGAGCTTAAAAGTTAATGCTGTCAAATCTTATTTCAGGTAATACAGAACCACAGAAACACTTAAATTGGAAAAGACCTTCAAGATCATTGAGTCCAATCTTTGACCAATCACCACTTGTCAAATAGATCATGGCACTAAGTGTCACATCCAGTGGTTTCTTGAACACCTCTGGGGATGGTGACTCCACCATCTCCCTGGGTAACCTGTTCCAATGCTTAATAACCCTGTCCATGAAGAAATTCTTCCTAATATCCAATTTAAACCTCCCCTAGGACAGCTTAAAGCCATTTCCTCTTGTCTATTACTTGTTATTTAGGAGTAGAGACCAACACCCACCTCACTATAACCCCTTTTCAGGTAGTTATAGAGAGTGATAAGGTCACTCCTGAGCCTCCTTTTCTCCAGTCTAAACAATCCCACCTCCTTCAGCTGCTCCTCATAGGAACTTACTGTCAGGACCCATCAGCAGGCAGTGTGACATTCATTGTAAATTCTTGTCAGGCTGAACAAATACACTGAATCACATGTCAGGGAACTCTTGTGCTGTTACTATGCAGTCACCTTAACTCTTGCAACAAGCCCACGATTTAGCTTCAAAAGGCATTGACTAATAAGCCCCTAAGGTCTACAATACACTTTGTCAAAAGTGGAGGCTAACGAGCCCTTAGATTTTGTACAGTACACTTCAATATGTTCTTAACTCCCACAGCACTGCTTCTCAAAGGTCCTGGCTCACAATCTACAACACACCACCAAAGATGCTGCCTAAAAAGCCACAATTTCATTATGGAGTAAGGGGTAGAATGTAGTAGCTGTGCTTTGCCCAGTAAAAGCAAAGGGGGAGAGAAATAAAGGTGGAAATGAAAGAGAGAGAACAAAGAATATAACCAGCCATTAGATGCCATGTTGGTCCTGTTGTGTGCATGGTCTGGAACTGGGGCTGCAAGACAAAGAAAGTGAAAAAGGAAAAGAGAAAAAAGAGAGAAGGGGTCTGATCTACCTTCTTTTTTTTATAGTTAACCTGGTACACACCTCTTGTTATCAAAAAGTTACATCTTTTTTTTTTTAAAAAGAAGCCTATGCAGCAGTAGAGGAAAATACTAGTACTTAATGAACAAGAGAGAAGACTTAATCCATGAAATAGATAGCAGCTAACAAGCAAACTCTAAGTGCTATTTGTTAGAAAAGCAAATTAAAGTTTTGGACTCTCACACTTGGGGGAGGTAGTTAGAGGGATGTACCATTGATAATGAGCACAAAAGAAAGTAGAATTTATGGGCAACGAGGACATCTGGCAGGTCTCCCAAGATAAGAAAGAAACTAATAAAAAACAATACAGTAATTGTGCTGAAATCAGCTCCAAGTGGGGAAAAGGTAATTCTGGTAGGGAGATCTGTGACCACCAAGCCACAAACCACTGACTCCAACCCAAGAAACCCTCCAACCCAAAGGAAAAGAGAAACTGAGCATGTGGACTAATTAGCAGGAGAAACAATAGAATAATTAACAAATAGAAGTTAAACTACTAATTAATAAGACAAATATGCAACTTGTAGCCAATAAACACTATACTCTTTGTTTATACTAGAATGTGTAGTCAAAAGATTTGATAACTGACTTACATGTTTTGCAGAGCTATCACCTTGTACCTTACACGTTGAATAATTTCAAATTTCTAACCTGATAAACTGGTTAGAGAGTTTATTTCCTGGCCATTGGTGACACTTATGCAAAATAGGTTTCTCGTGCTTGTTGTTCATATATGCACAGCCACCCCTTTCAGCCTTCCTCCAGAAAGTGAGGGGCGGGGGGGTGAGCAGGAGCACGCACACAGGTGAGCATGTGTCTCAAGGCAGAGCAGGAAGCTGGCTCAGAACAATGTTGCTGAACCTCCTTGGGATCCTCACCTCCGCGGAATCACAGAATCAGCTAGGTTGGAAAAGACCTCTGAGATCATTTGGTCTAATCTATATCACACCTGTTCAATAAAATAAGTGGGTTGCTTTCTTGTATTTGTATCAGAAATGGTGTTTCCACAACTCAAATACTTAATGCTGCAGTTCTCTGCATCTACAACAGGATCAAAAATCTTGACAAATACAGGCATCAGAACCAGACCGTTCCAGTGTATTCTTATAGAAACATTATTTTCCCTGTAATAATTCCTAGCTACTTAAAGAAAAAGATATGGAAAGATTCCTTAGACTATTTTTCCTGAGTTAGACATCAGTAGTAGAAATGATAAATTATCCTGTTCGTTTACAGGGTACCAGGAAGCTTCTGTCTGCTACTTTTTGAATTATTTTAAGATTGCTTATGTCATGGTTATTTCTGAGAGAAAAATAGGCTTGTCTTTGCACAGTAACTTGATAGAAAGAACAACTTATCCCTTGGAATTTCACTTTGAACTGAAATAGGTTAAAGAGAAAGTAGATTTCAGTTCAGTTTTTGTCATGAGGGAGGCTTTAGGATGGTAAAATCATATTCGTTGCATTCCTTTTGCAATGTGTAACTGCAGTTGTATAATTGTACATTCAGTTCCAGTTTATTTTTCTCTATTCCTTATTCTATACTCTAAATGCCCTTCATCTAAATGTAAGTTTCAGAAGAACCTTATTAAAAACTTTATCAAAATGTAATACACATTTCAGAGAGATGGAATACATATCTCAATGAATAGTGTTCATCAGAAAGTTTAAAAATGAAGGATAGTGTTCCTAATATCTTTCAAACATATGAAACAAAAGTCTTCTTAATAGCAAATGTATGCATATGAAGCTTTTCCTTTTAAAAATGCACTCAAATTTTGAATATTTGCAATAAATATGAGACATAATAATGTGGTAGAATTTTTCCCTTTCTAAAGGTAAATCTCTTTATTTCATTGCAATAGTTTGCACCAAAGAGCAAAATCAAATGTTGACAAAAAAGCACACAAAATCAGTTTACATGAGAAGAAAAAAAAAAAAAAAAGAGCAGCAAATATGACAATTAATTAATGTAATGGAGTTTCTTACACTACTTCTTCAATAGTTTTGCCAATACCATGCATGTATTTTAACTGGAAGTAGCATAGGCAAGGCTCATTCAGAGTAAAATATAACATAAATTATTAGATTTGCCATTAGTCTCCCATAGCTACACCTAAAGGTGTTACTGTCTGATTGACTAGCTATTTAATGGTGGTTTGTAGTAAGTAACCTCAATGCAAACTGATTTATCACAGCAAATTTGGTGTGGTACTCCCCTCCCAAACCTCATTACCAAACTACCTATGGGCACCTGACAATGGAAAGTAACTGTACAACAGGGCACACAAAGACAGTGTGGAAAATATTTAATTATTTCTGCAGTGTTTTTCACCTTGAACGACCGGAAATGGAAAGCAGGGGATGGTTTACACAACAGAAAATTAACAGCAAGTGATCTGCTATGATGTTTCTCTTACTTATTATTTGTTTTAATAAAGATGAATATGTGATTTGGCTATATACTAGATGCATGAGGTAAGAAAGAAATATGATGCAATAAAAGCCAAAAAGAATAGGAAAAAGAAGAAAGATGTCTACCTTCAGAAGGATCAGGTTGATGTGAAAATACTGTATTAGGGATGATGATCAGGGACTATATTCATTGCATTCATAAAATTGTAAAGCCATTGTCTTTGGCAAAAACTAAACCCGAAAAAAAAGTATTTACAATATGTTTGGGTTTTTTTTGTTTGTTTTTTTTTTTTTTTAAATAAAGGACAATAAATTAAAAAAAAAATAAAAATAAAAAATATCAACAAAAAAAAAATTCCAAATAACTCTGTGGCTGTTCTAATTTGAACCGGTGAATATATCATCCTCTAATTTAATTTGGAATTTTAAGGGGGACAAAAACAAAAGTGCAAGAATGGAAAAGAGAGAGGAATATAAAAACACGGGCTTATGAGTCTGGTCTAGCTTTCAAGGCCTATTTAATTGCTGATATTGTCTATCTCTGAATTTAGTATATTTACAAGACAGGAGTTTAGATTTAAGGAAAGGTAAAAGATGTGCAGTTGCTATCACTACATGCAGAAATACTGAAAAGCCATTGGTAATTCCACTGCAAAAGAAGAACCGGAATGACTTTCTCTTTCTGTAACATGTTTTAGGTTTCAATAGGAGTATCATATAAATGTATGAGCTACAGGCTGTTTTACTGTTTTGAAATATAACTCTGATTATAAATAATGGAAAATCTCATAGCAGTAGCTTGCAACATTCTTCAAAAATGGATGTAAAGGTATCAAGTGCCACTGCACCTTGCTAATAAGTCATTCAGACTCTAAGGGTAAGTGTAGGTACAGAATTCAAGCTCTTTGCCTGAATATTAAATACTTGTTAAACAGACATTTACAGACAAAGGAAATTCACCATGTGTTCCTGAATTACCAAGCATGATATTAATATTCAATTGGTGAGCTGCTGTGTAGAAAGAAAGACCTGCTAGAGGCTTAAAATGCTAAGTGCACATCTCAATCTATTGTAACTGCATACTAAAAGCATTGTTCTGTCATACATTAGAAAGAAAAGTTCAACAGCAGTTATAATGTAGGAAAAGTCCAAATGTAAGGTACTTGGTTTGACTTCTTAGTATTAATTGAACTCATAAGCACACTAAAGGAGGGGAAAAAATTCTTTGACTACATGAATCCATAGTACTTTTCTTCTTAAAATTATATTTCTGCTAGGCTTTTGTATTAATCAGTACTTGAAAGAATTTCTGTTATGTTTGAGTGAACTGTTCTGGTGAAATTAAAAGCTGATTCAAACCTTTTGCCATTACTTGCACTTTTTGAACTATACTTGGTAAGATAGAAATATGTTGGTTACAGATTTCTTCTTACTCTAGCTAGGGAAAACAGAAGAAAATTAGTCTCCCTACTATGCTGAGTCCATACAGGTGAATTCAGTTAGATCATGGGATCTCAAAATATGCTCAGGGCAACCACCTAAGCTGAATTCAGGCATAGCCCATGAAAGTAATTATCTATCTTATGTAGGCAGCCAATCTGTGGATGGGGCCAATGTAAAAGGTATATGACAACCAACACCAGGAGATCTGCACTGATACAATGTGAATAGGACCTGATTCTCTATGCCCTTAAAGAAAGGGCGGTATCTGCCAGAAGCACTGCATTCTTCTGTTCCCTGCTCTATTCTCACAGAGATGGAATTGTGAAGGCTGTTTTGTCTACACAAAGCAGTATCTGCAAGCTGATACATTGCAGCCTCTGTCACTGACTATTATAGCAAAGAGCATCATAGCATTTCAGACTCCAAAGAAATTTCCTGGAATCTACAGTGATTCTTGGTCCATGGCTGAAGTTTGCTCAGATAGTTGCATCTTCTGTGGTTGTATGCTGTGGCTCTGTGACTCCTGATCATCAAATATGTGTGGAGGATTAGGACATCATGCACGTAGTCTGGCTCTCTTCAGAGATTCCAAAATGGCTCGAGACATTTTGGGCCTCCTGTTCTCAACTCATATGCAATAAGGTCATGGGCTATTATATGATCCTAGCAGCTGCAATGGTCAGTGCTTCCAAGAAGCAGGAAAAATTTGTTGAATGTGAGCATTTGTATCGAGCTTGCTGTCGTGTTGTAAGACATGCCCGAAGCAGACAAGTCACAATGGTCACATACACTGGCAGTCATTGCGGCATAAACAGGAGAAATCTGTCAGATAGGGATAGGTAAAGAGAGTAGTTCATGGATAAAAGTAACTGAAGTTCTTCTACTTATAGGAAGGAACAGATTGGGACATGGTAAGTCACTCTGTCCTGCAACAATTTAAAGCTGAAGAGATTAGCAAGCAGTGCTTGCTGATCACTTTGTTTCCGAGGACTTCATTACCCAAATACACATAAGCAAGTATGCCCCCTGGGGTGCCAATGGGACATAACTATGTACGGGGAGGCTGTGCAAGGCTTCATGCAAGTCATATGCAAATCATAAGCAAAGTCTGATTGATCTACTTTATAATCAGCATTATCCTTCCAGGTTGCCATCATATAAGGGTTTAGTACTATAGCAGTGTTAATGACAATGTTATTGCCATCAATGCCAGTCTAATTGATTAGAAGTTTATAGCACACATCAGTGCATTGTGTAATTCTCTTCAAATATTAGGGAAGGCTTTAAAAAAAATATTTTCTTCCAGGCAAAAAGAGTGGAAAAGCCTGAACAAAACCAGCATTTTATTTCTTCTGAGGTAGCTTGTCTCTTTCTCTGTAGTCCTATTTAAAAAGAAGCATATAGCTGTATTGCCTCAGGAAGCACTAAGAAAAGATATATTCTATCACATAGGCATGATTTCTTCCCTGTTCTCTCATTACTCCCAGAGGCTGGCAATTCGCTACTAGCTCTGAACAATGTCAAATGCTGTCTCAGCAACACTAAACACCACATGGGACTTGTAGGGAAGGAGAGAGGGAAAATCACGGTTCCAGTTTTCTTTTGTCCAGTTTACTTACAGATGGAGAGACTAAGCAAGTTCTAACTCTGCCCTGGCTTTGTCCAGATTAGTTGTTGCAGCAAAGAGGCTGGGAAGACAGTTTGAAATTTTATGTCGCAACATAAATAAGGATAATAATCTGAGACCCAGAAGTATTATCAATTTGTAGATACTGAATTAATAATTCTGTACACATGTGACATAAAGCAAATCCCACAGAATCCTTGTACCTTAATTGATATTACCTCTATCTGTACTGGAATTTCTTTGGTTGTACTCACAGTCGATTGTTTGGGGAGTATGATGGCTCCTTTCCTTCCTCTTCCCCTACACCTTCTCCTTCTTTTTCCCTTTTCTCTTCCCCTTCCTTTTCCCCTTCTCCTTCCCCTTCCTTTTCTCCTTTCTTTCTCTTGGTTTGTTTGTTTTATTTCTTTTTTCTCCTATGGTAGATGTGTGGCTTGGTCACTTTTTGAGATAGCATTTCAAAGAACTCTTAGGTATGCTATACAACTATATTTTAAACTTTATAGTTAAATTTTACAGTTAAGTATTTTTGTAATGATAGACCAGAAAAAAAGACCAAGAATATCAATTAAAGTAAACTTAAATACAGAAAACTTTGTATGAGGTAATAGATTATTGAATTTCTTTAGGAAAAAAAAAAAAAGGTGTTAAATAGGTTCATATCTATATCACTGGCCTAACACTAAAACTGAGAGGAGTGGCTGATTCCCCAGAGTGCTGTGTTGCCATTCCAAAGGATCTCTACAGGCTGGAGAGATGGGCAGAGTGTAGCATTTTAAAGTGCAACAAAGGCAAGTGCAGGGTCCTGCACCAGAGAACAATAAACCCATGCACCAGCAAAAGCTGGTAAATGGCCTTCTGATGACCATCTGTGCAAGAAAGGACCTTGGGGTCCTGGTGGACAACAAGCTGCCAATGAGCAGGCCATGCCTTTGTGGTCAAGAATGCCAATGGTATCCTGGGGTGTATTAGGAAGATCATTGCCAGCAGGTCAAGGGAGGTGATTCTGCAACTCTGCTCAGCCCTGGTGCCATATGAGGAGCAGCTGAAGTCACTTGGTTTGTTCAGCTTGGAAAGAGGAGGCTGAGAGGAGACCTCATTGCAGACTACAACTTCCTCATGAAGAGAATTGGAGGGGGAGCCACTGGTCTTTTCTCTCTGGTGGCAAATAAAAGAACCCAAGGAAATGGTATGAAGCCATGTGAGAAGAGATTTACATTAGGTATTCAGAAAAGGTTTTTCACCCAGAAGGTGATTGGGCACTGGAACAGGCTCCCCAGGGCAGTGGTTACAGGACGAAGCCTGACAGAGTCCAAGAAGCACTGGGACAATGCTTCCAAGCACATGGTGTGACTGTTGATGGGGTCCTGTGGAGGGCAAGGAGTTGGACTTCAATACACCTTGTGGATCCCTTCCAACTCAGGATATTCTATGATTCTAGAGTAAAATAAAGTGAAGCACAAATCACATGCCAAGGCTCAGACTCGGCCTGTGCAAAGTAATAGGTCTGTCTAATGCCTTTTAGAAATCTGAGTAGTGAGGGTAAACTGGAGTCTGAAAGTCAAGATTAATTTTATTCAATGAATCTACCAAAAATAAATACATCAGTAAATACTTAGTTGTTGGGAAAGACTTCTGCCACAGCATATGCAGAGCAGAGACAGAGGATTATACATCGTAGAAAAAGAAATCCCTGGAGAAAGGACCAGCGCTCTGACAGCTTCCAAAGGACCAGAGACTTTATAATTCAACGTTACTTGTGTCTTTTATGTACGGGTTTTCCCCTGTTTAGATTGCAACCTTTAGAAACCCCTGCACACATGTGAAAATAGACTGTTCCTTTTTCCCAGCCCTGCCCCCCTCCCGACCTTATTGGATATATCACCTGTCAATCCCTATCCCTGGGTTCCCACTGGGTTTTGGTCCTCCTGCTCCCTTATTGGCCCCAGTGGCCCCAAGCCACACCACTCCCCCTGAACCCTTACCCTATCACATCCTACCTCTCAAACCCCTCCCAAGGGGTTTAAATACCCTGAACACCTGCAATTAAATGCTTTTTTATGACCACCCGGCCTCGGAGTGCTGCATCTCCTTACTCCTGACCCCGTGGGGATTTCACAATCCCCTCCAGGCCCCGGGAAGCCGTGGGATCATAGAGGAGCCGGTTCTCCCCCACCACAGCTGTTAGTTAGTCAAGAGTTCTGTTTATATGATCGGAATACAATTTATTTTTCTACACATATATTGACACCACTGTACTGACACAGCAGTGTCAGTAGGATAGTGTTTTGATGTTGATCACTAAACTGGTAGATAAAGCTGAACACACAAGAGGATCAGACCATAGTGGAAGCTTTGCCATTTATTTTTTTCCAATCAGCCTAGTTAATCCGCTTTCTTCTTAAATATGCTATGTAGGAACAGATCCAAATAGTTACCACGCTAAATGTCTCAGAAAACATGACACATTTTAAGCCCAATCTTCCTTTTTTACAAAGTGTATAAAATCATTAGACTGTTCTAAGGAGAGCGTGTAAGAACAGGGCTGTGCTCTGGACCTTAGAAATATTTCAGTGGAACTGCACTGCCAATTTTCAGTCCAGGTTTTAGTGACAAGTGATTAAACCATGACAAAATATCCTTCTTCAAAAACAGCACTGCATGGAAACATATTATTTTTTATGATTAATGCAGTGAAGTGTGTGCTGTAAGATGCTCAGTTCAGTTGGGTGCATGCAGAGAACTATCATTACTGTAATATATTAAAAGGTTTAAGCTGCTACTGAGAAATGGCTGTGAGTTACAGAGGGAAGGAGCTCTTAGAAGTCTTTTATACAATCAGGAGAACTAAATGCTGCTTCTGAAAGATGTTCCTTTGAGCCATACTAAGCATAAGTCTGTACATATTGCACAGAACTTTCACAGACAAGCAGCTGTGGCAGCAGACTTCAGAGGAATTGAGTTTCCTTTTTCATTGTAGCTGTAACGTCAAAGAGTTGTCAGTTTAATAAATTTTCAGGTGATACAAAATAACATTAAAGAGCATTTAGAGATTTTATTTGTGTCCACTTGACATTCCTATATTATCATTAGGATAGGCAAACTAACCAGCTTTAAAACAGAATTCTTTGAAAATAAGAAATTACAAATATTAATGATGTCCTTTAAATTCTCTGATACCAGTCAGAGTACTTCAGTCCCACTTCTACAGTTGTAGGAAAAAAACAATAAAATGTAACTTCATACTGACAGGCAGACAACAGACTCGGAACAGGTTAGTTCCATAATATTGCTGAACTTCATGGTAAATAGGTCTCAAAACAGTCTTTTCCTAAAGGCTCAATTTTCTCCAAAGCCTAACTTTTCTACAAGCAATTTCAGAAAGACCTGAAAAATGAAAAAAACTTAATTTTATTATTTTTTTTGGTGCTCTCATATGACCTCTGTAGTTTATGTTATGCTTAAACAACACTCTTAATCTGGATCTGGCTGGGATGGAGCTAATTTTTTTCATAGCAGCCCGTATGGTGTAGTTTTGGATTTGTGACTAAACCCATGTTGATAGCACATCTATTTTTTCACCATTACTGAGCACTTTAATGTCAAGGTTTTCTCTGTTTATCACTCTGCCTCTATACCAAGCAAATAGGCTGGGATTGGGCAAGAAGCTGGGAGGGGACACAGCAAGAGCATCTGACCCAAAACGGCCAAAGGGATATTCCAGGTCATGTGGGTGCACAGCAATAAATAAAATTGGGAGAAGGGATCATTCATTATAGTTACTGTTTAGAGTTGGCTGCACATCACTCTGCTAATAGGAGATAGCTATTGCCTTTGCATCCCTTCTTGTGTGTTTCAGTTTTGTTTTATTGGGGTGGGGGGGTTTGTTGGTTTGTTGTTTTGGGTTTTATTTTTGGGGGGGTGGGGGTGGGCAGCGAGGGAGGGGAGGGAAAGGGGGTGTCTCTCTTTCCTTCACTTACTAAACTGTCTGTATCTCCACCCGTGAGTTTTCTCATTTTTAGTCTTCCTATTTATTCCTGAGTCCAGTAGTGGGTGGAAGCAAGTCGATGGCTGCAGGTGTACATAGCTGCTGCACAGAATCAGCCCACTAGATCTCTTCAAATGTTTGTCAGGATTGCAGACAGGTGAGTGGACTGCTGACCTGGACCTGGGCTGAAGTTAACTAAACAGGATGGGAGAAACTACAGGATAGGACATAAGAAATGGCTGGACATGACATACAGCAGTCTGAGAAGCTGTGGGATGTTAAAGACAGTGCTGCAAAGCAGAGATTCAGCTCCCAAATCTGTAAAGACATAAAGAGGAAAGGGCTCACAGATTGCTACAAGGATCACTGAGTCCCATTGGGAGTGTGTTTGCCCGAGACCAACACTGCCAGGATAACTGTGCCAGTAATGCTGTGCACCATTGTCACCCATGTAGTGATAACAAAAATATCAAACTGCCTGTGGATGTAGCGAAGCTGGGACTGAAGGAGAAAAAACTAAATAAGGGCAAGTTCTTTATATGAGGGTTCAAGGGTGGTAAAAAAGGGGTTGAGAATCAGAAAAGGTGATAACCATGTATGTGAATCATGTCAATGGTGTTGTCCAGGAATACTTGTCAGACAGTCCTGTGTTTGATGCCACAGGCTGTGACTGACTAAACCCTTAGGGATGTAATGTGACCCCTACAATGGAAGAAGGCTCAGTGGAGATGGTCAAGGATGATGTTCCCATGAAGTTCAGAGAATAAAGCAAAGAAGATAATTTTATCTCAAAATAAGGGAGGATGGCCTTCGTTTTAGTAAATAGCTATCAACAGGTGAGTGTTTCACCTAGTGATGTAAATGAATTCATTAAATGAATGTGAAGTGTGGTAATCCCTCACCAGTTTTATGGAGAGCACTCCAGGAGTCTTGAGAGCAAAATAAAGACAACTATGTTACGATCAGAACAGGTTTATTGTTCTGTTCTAGGTTTTGCTGCTCAGGTCAGGGCCGCTCACCAGGGACCTCCAAACAACACCATTCACATGTTTTATTTCATCTTATTGTCAATTTTTTTTCCCCTCCTGGATAAATAATTCTCTTCTTTTTTTTTTTTTTTCTTTTCCCTCCATTTGCTGCAGCTTTACTGATTTTACATATTTGCCTTTTTTTTTTTTAATTTTGACCTTAGACATCAGCCCCTGGATGAACCAGCAGTATCTGTTTCTTTTTTTTTTTTTTTTTGGTCTTTTTTTTGCTTAGATTCAACCCCTGATACTACCGAAACTTCTGTAATTTCTGGGGGTTCTGTCTTAGTAAGTGAGGTCCAGGTCAGGTAGGGCCAGTTGCTTTTCCCCTTATGTTTTCTGCAGGATCCAGAAATTTCTCATCTTGAAGCCCTGTTAGTTCAGCTGTGGGGCAGGGCTAGGTCTCTGCACCCATACTTTAAGAAAGACCAAAGATACTTTCAAGATTTAAGAAGAAGGATTGCAAATAAAACTAGAACAGTAAGTACTTTCTAAATAAAGAAAATACACTACAACTTGGTAGGACAAAATAGAAGGAAATGATTCTCCCAGAGCCTATTTTGCCCTTTCAGGTTCCCAGATTTATCAGTAAAGTTATCTGCCTGCTTCACATCACTGTTTGCAAACATAAATTTAGCATGATTGAGATTATCTCTGTCTATTGCGCATACTTACCATTTTTCTACTCTAGCTATGACCACTGTCAAAGGAAATACATGAATGTGCCCAATATATTTGGGTTTTCATTCACTCCTTAGTGAAGATCACTTTAAATGGTGATTTCCTGTGTTTTAGTGTTTGCTTTAAAATGCCACATATCCAGGGTGTATATATATCAGCATAAATAGAAGCAATAGACCAAAAAAAATAAAAAAGTATTAGTTCTTCCTCAGTTTACATATGAAATAATAAATTTAAACATAATTCTACAATATTTGTGTGGTGTCTTTACTGGACACTGTTAAGAATGTTTATTACAATTCATCAAACAAACATGAGTACTACAGAAATTCTATTCTCTATGTTTCATATGCAACTATTGCATTTATGGTTAAAGACATTAAAGTAAATTCTGCACTCACTTATTTAAAAGTGAAGTTATTTTGGAAATTTTTGGTAGGACATCTGCAAATCATCTTCACATATGACCATAGTAAAGTTCTGAGGTTCACTAGTGGAGGAAAAAATATGGCATACAGTATTTGAATATTACATGCAATATTTAAATCTCATGAAAATCTACTACACATTTTTTTCTGAGATATTATTATACTTAATAAGGTTCTCATCTCTAGACCTGGAAATCAGCTGTTAGACACTGCATAATTGGTATCTGAAAATAAGATTCACCTATCACAACATGTTGCTTCAGTAAATATAAAGATACTAAAGACACAGTTTTTGTGGCTTAGGGCTTATAAAAGATCCTCACTAAGCACAAAGGAAATAACACATAATGCCAAAAAACTCACTTGCATACAAATCAACTTGGTTTTGTATAGCACAGAATATGAACAATATAATTAATTTCCATTCAAAGTATTGCAGCCCACAAACCAGGGAGTATAACTGATGGCACGTCTTTCTGTTTCAATAGCTGAAGATTTTCTACTTTATGCAAAAGAGTGATGCAATCATTTGCAATGGGAAGTCATCTCTAACAAGCTAAATTTTCACAGTTTCTTTCTTTCTCATTCTAGCCAAGTTGTAGGGTTTTCTTTGTTTTGTTTTGGGTTGTGTTATTTGGGGCATTGTTGGGTTGGTTTGGTTTATTTGTTTCATTCCAGTTAAAGCATATGATTTTTAAGAAGAAACTTTTCATAGATCCTCCTTAGGCCTCCTGAAACACCATAACCTGGTAGATGGAGAATTCTCTGGGAATGAGCAGATGATAATTAAACCTGCGCCCCCTACATTTTTGTGTGACTGCTGTTGGGTGAGGAACTTTAATATGAAAAAGAACAGTGAGTTTTTTAAGTGTGCTTTGCATGAGGCTGGCAGGCACACTCAGACAGCTTTTCCCACAGTTCTGGTACATTCCAAGAGTCTTCCATGTCTAGCTCCTTAACAGCAATTTTTATTTTGA
Organism: Dendrocincla fuliginosa; assembly: GCA_035047845.1. Classification (NCBI taxonomy): domain Eukaryota; kingdom Metazoa; phylum Chordata; class Aves; order Passeriformes; family Dendrocolaptidae; genus Dendrocincla; species Dendrocincla fuliginosa. Next base: position 135,816,285 of record JAWWMO010000083.1, on the reverse strand, counting down.
CTAAATGATCTATTAAACATGAAATACTTGCTATGACTTTGAGATTCTGTCACACTGATGTGAAAAGGAGTATAAGGTATTAAAGAAAAAGCACTGAAAGTTTTATACTATGCAAGCTTAGATTAAAAATTTTGTTTGTTTGTATCTCTAGCAGTTAGTAATTAAACCTTCAGATCAGAATTCCATTAATCACTAATAACTGTAAGAATTCCATGGCTCACTATAATATCGTAACTATAAATGACAATGCATCCTTAGATTTCGTCTGAAAAGTGCTCAACTTTAGCAATGACAACAATGTCATCTGTCATTCACAGCAAGAGACATTATATGTGTTGAGACTTTGAGTGAGGTTGGAAAGTGAAATATTCTTTGTTGAGTTTATTTTGTTACTATTTGGTTTATGTTCTGTCTTATTTAAGTCTCTTTTTTTGTTTTCTTCACATAAATTTGCAAGGTTGATGTAGCAATTAGCCAGATATGACTGAGGTTAATTACTCTGATTTACTCCTGAGAGACTGCAGGACTTTGTAGTGAAAAACACAGCCTATTCCTTATCCGTGGAGTGGTCCCTCTGTCAAATCCATGTCTCTCCAATTTAGAGTCAAGGGTGTCATCCAGGACAGTGTCAAATGCTTTGCACAAGTCCAGGCAGATCACATCAGTTTTCTTCCCCTGTCCACCAACGCTGTAATTCTGTCACAGAAGCACCAGATTTGTCAGGCCCAGTTTTCCCTTAGTGAGATCATGTTAAATGTTACCAATCACCTCCTTATTTTCCATGTGCCTTAGCATAGTTTCCAAGAGGATCTGTTCTATGACCTTGCCAGGCACAGAGGTGAGACTGACTAACCTGTAGTTCCCTGATCTTACTTTTTTTAAAAAAATAGTGGTTATTTTTACTGTAGTTTCAATTCCCCTTTTCCAATATGAAGAGCTTTGACATTATTGAGGCTTTATGTTACAAAAATTCTGACTATTTGTTTTGCAGTTTGGAGGTGTGGGAGGGAATCTCAGAATGCAATATAATAGTGAGAAAAAAACTGTCCTTAAAAAAGGTATCATCTAACAAATATTTTATCAAAATTAATAAACTATGACATGTCAATTTTTATCAAAGTTATCAAAACAGATATTTAGCATTATCAAGTGTTGATACTAATAGCTTGAAGTGACCTTTTAGACATTTATTAAATATTCTGTTATAATTAAAGAGGGGGAAATTAGGCAAATTCGGGAAAGAAAATATATATATTGGTACAGTAGTGAATATCACCATTCAAATATAAGCTCTTTCTCATCTCGGTCTACACAACAAAATTTATTAATGAGGCTTTATAGAAAGGAGGGAAAAAATACAACTGTGCTGTTTCAACAATTATGTTGCCCAAATCATTGTGGATGACCTATGGATCACCACTTTATTTTAATTTTTTAATTTAACTATGACAAATGTTCCAGGTGAGGAGAATGGCCAGTGCAATGGACAGAGAAAGGAAGTATTGTTTTCTTTAGTCACATCTGACAAGTCAAACCAAACATAAAAATCTAGATGATTGAAATCATTCAGTCTCTCTTAAGAAATTGAATCACTAGTTCTCAGATGAGTCATCATTGTTCATAACACTATTATAGCATCATAGATGTGCATAGCACTTGCAGTGCTCATTTAGAAAACTACCATTTAATCATCATCATGCTCCTAGTTTCACAACATCAAGCTTATCTACATGGCATTCTAATCAACCTTTGCCCAGAAAAAAAATAACAGAATGTTTCTCAGAAGTGTTAAGAGAACACAATTCTTTTTGGTTGCTGCTAAAACTCCTAGAAAAGCAGAAGTACCTTTGCTATCACCAGTCCCTTTCTGGAAAGTGAAAAACAGCCAACAAAACGCAACTTCACAATCCAGTTACATGACAGCAGTATTATCCTAAGAGAAAAGAGAAAATTTAATATGTCAACTGTCTACATGTGATCCTTTTCATATATGTCTTTGAAACCCATACACTGAATGTAACTGAACTAAGAAAATTTATTTTCAGTAAAAAAATCCAGATAAGAAAATTGTTTGAACACAGGTGGTTGAAATTTTAGCTTATATCTTGGGTGAAAAGGATAGGAAATATAAAAAAGGAGGTATAGCTATTGTTAATGCACTCTATTACCAGAAAATCCATCTGACCCTATAGGGGAGCTGGTCACAAGGCATCTAAGACTGCTATCTATTTGATGGGTAGGGTAACTTTCCTCCAGATGGAATAGAATTAATTATAATCTGAAAAAATGTTGTTGGTGAAGAGTATTATGCACATACAAAATAAGAGGTTTTGTAAAATATAGTACATGAATAATTACTGAAATTTCATTAAAATAATATAATGTCAATGGCAAAAATAAAAACAGTGTGTGTGTGTGACAACTTTATTTGAAATGTGGAATGTTGCTTCTCAGTAGATTCAACATCGTTATAAATGGTCACGGAGACAGAATTATCTGAAAGTGGTATCAAACTATCGGTAACAAAATTGACAGCAGAAATTCTGATAATATTTTTATGATTTTTCTGAGACAAGAGTGTATATGAATTTCATGAATTATTCTAAATTTTAGTCCCAGATTATTAAAAAAGCTAGAGTAAAGATTAAGCAATATTAATAGTCAATCATACTGTCAGTGGTTATCATTGAGGTAGGATCACTGCAACATTACTATCAATATTACACTTTATGTATGAAAAAAATCTCTCTGTACATTGCATGTTGGGAAATATGGATTTAATAATGAAATGTACAACAGTCACATTTAAAACATCGGCAGATAAAAGAAATTTACCTTAGAAAAATGCAAACAGATGCAGATGATTGGAAAGAAAAAATAAATCTGAAACTAAATAACTAGTAGTACTGTCTCAACAGGCAACACTGTGAGAACTTTTTTCCCTCAAAGATGTCTTTATTTGGTATTCCAGAGGAGCACTGTCGCTAACAGTGCTCTCAGATCTGACAACTGACGCATACATGTTTGACAGGGTATTGATTCTGGTAATTCCTTTTCACCCCAGAGACAGTCATGGACAGATATTCTTGTGCTTGAGAATTGGAGGGACTATGGCTCAGTAGAGGAACTCACCAGAAGATGCTGGTCTGGCAGTGAATCCTGATGCACACACGTCGTGAAGAGGAAGGGGAGAGACATATAAAAAATAGTTTATTCTCAAAGAGTCTCTTTATACTAAGAAAAACAAAACAAACAAACAAATAAAAAAAAAAAAAGAAACCCCCCAAAAAACCCAAACAAAACCAAAACAAAACAAAAAAACTCAACCAAATAAAAAACCCCACAACCCTCCCGCCTTCTTCTTTACATTCAAATAAACCGTAGACTTAAAAACTTCTGTTGCTTTAGAAGACAATGTTAAAGAAAAGGTGATGGAAGATCTGGTTTAAAATGTTGACTGGCTTGGAACCCAACTACAGAGGTACTAAAAGATCCACTGGACCCTCTTTCTAGTAGCTTCATTCTTTCTTGAACTGAACAGCACAGAACTGGACACAGTACTGCAGTCACACCAGAGCCAAGTAGACAGGGAGGACAACCTCCCTCAACCCTCAGCCCCTTCTGGCCACATTTTTCCTAGTGTACCGCAACACTCAGCTACAGAACTTACTGCTGCTGCTATTGTCTGCCTGACTGACTGTTTCACTGAATTGCTTTTCATTCCATGAAATCAAAAATGTCAACTAGATTACTCTTTATGTTAGTGATATGCTTGAGTTTAGCAAGGCTGAGACTTAAAAAAAAAAATAAAATCTTTGATTTTCACAGAACGATTGATTGCCTTTAATATGAAAGGCAATAGTTGATATAGCAGATGTCCAGTATCTAAAGGAAGCCTACAAGAAAGCTAGAGGGACTTTTGACAATAGCATGTGGAATTTGGACAAGGGGAAATTACTTCAAACTGAAAGACAATAGTTTTAGATGAGATGTCAGGAAGAAAGTCTTTGCTATGATAATGATAAAGCACTGGAATAGGTTTTCCAAAAAGGTTGTGGAATCTGCTTTCCTGGAGGCATTCAAATGCCCTCTGTACAAATTCCTGAGTAATGCACTCCAGTGGACCCTGCTTGAGCAGAGAAGTTGGACTAGATGACCTTCCAACCTTATCTATTCTGTGACCAGGATTTTCAAATAGCAAACAGCTCCATCCATCTGTAACTAAAAGTATTGTTAGTGTTTATTTTTTTCACTATCCAACTATTTTGAGAAACCAACTTACCTGAATCACATTGTAATCAACATTGAATCCAATCCATTCATTCTACAGAAAGGTGGGCAATTCACATATATATGTCTAATGTTACTCAATACAGTTGTGCTACTGATTGTAGATTTTCAAATTTTATGTGGGCTTATATCTATTCCAGTAGGTAAATTTCACTCCCACTAGATGAAGGAAATCTTCTTAGGTAGTTAGCTAGGAAATCTTGTTAGCCAGCCTTGCTCCATTGGTATACTGACAGAGGATACAAGCTTCTAACTTCATTAATCACTTCAAAACAAGAATTCCATCTGCAGATAACAAGTACCATGCCAATTATTAACTTTAAAATAGTTTCACATACTTTTCATTTTCCTTTGGTCGGGTAAGTTACATTTTTTGTAAACTCAAGCAATATTCTTAAGACCCTGTGAGCCACCAATTAGAACATAAGACTTCCACTGAAACAGCATTCCAGACAATTCAAGTCAGCTCCCTTTACAAGCAGCACAACATGCCATCCAACTTTGCAGTACCTAGAATTGCACTTGACAAGTGCCCCTAACTAACTGTTGTGAATGGCAGTAATATTTTGAGACAGACATTTGTGGATGGCAAAGAAAGGGCAACAGCCTTCTGCTTTTTGTCAATGTGGTTGAGCCTGGAGGCCCAAGTGAAATGTTAGCTTTATTTGTTTGGGAATGCAGGCAAATGAAAGCAAGCTAAAATGTGTGGCATGAATATAATAATACACTTTTTGGTACAATGAATCTCTTTTTCTATTGCTACTTATCAGCTGTATATGGATGGATTTGTCTTACATCACACATGATTTTCAGATAAACCTTTGGACTTTTTCACTGTTGTCATATAAAAAAGTACTTATTCCCAAGAAAACCATCTATAAGCAAACTTCAGACTTACGCATCTTTGTATTCTTGTCTGTATTCTGTGTTATTGCATGGCCAAAAGAGAAGGAAAAAGAATATAAATGTTACAGCCCTTGTCTGAGACCAGGCTCTTGAGAGACTTCTAAGGTCTTCCAGTGTAAAGACATAGTGAATGTAGCTAGAGAGCAGAACAACCATGCATATTCAACATAAACACATTTCTTTACATCTGGAAGAGCTAGATTTGATCAAAACATGTTCTGTGTCTGCATTTTCAGGTATAGGGCAGCTGGGTCAGAGAAGATTGACATACTATTTTCACCAAAACCCTGTACAGAAATGTAAACTCCTCAGGAACTGATCAAACATAAATTTTGATATAGAAAAGCAGTAAGTGGATGCTTAGTCATCTCATCTACCTGCAAAAGGTATAGAAACAGACTGAGAAAAAAAAAAAAAAAAGAAAAAATAAAAAGGAAATAACCTGCATATCTTGAAATAAGTTAGTTATTTTAACCACTTTCTGTTTACTGAAAGCTGAAGCAGGAAAAAGTAGTTCTCCAACAGTATTGCATGCAAAATCAGAGGGTTTGTGGGGGTTTTTGCAATACATTTTGCCTTCTGAAGTCCTATTTGAAGAAGGTGTCAGTCACTCAATTAAGAAAAACCTTAAACAAGAATTCTATTTTTTATTAATCACTGTTTTCTGACCAAGTTCAATTAAACCGAACACACCCTCCAAAAAAAAAAAAAAATACAGCAAAGTACTGTCACATTGTATAACACTGAATAAAACATAAGGTAATTATTTATGAAAAATATCAGAGTTGTATTCTCTACCTTTTTGTTTCATGGGACCTGATTCAGAGGAGTCCCGTGGAAAGAGGGATCTCTTTGTGATTTTGGCAATATACATCAACCTTACACACAGGGCTATCTCTAAATATGACTCCAGAAAACACAGTGAGTGATTCCTTGCCTTTTAATTTTACCATATGAACAATGCTGTGAATTTGATTTTTATGGCAGAAATACCTATGCAATATAAATTTAACTAACTGATTTTGTAGTGGGTTGTTTGTTATCTGACCTGATACAAACGTGCATTGAAATTCAAAGACCCAAGAATACATTTGCAGGGTTTTGTGCCAAAATGAGTTTTCTTATTTGATCCAGTGCTTCAGAAGCAAACACATATCATCACATTAACCCTTTAACACTGAGGAAAGAACACAGTATTAATCCTTCATGCTACATTCAAAATACTAAAAATAAATTCCAGCTTTCAGGAAAACTATTAATTGAAGAAAATGAAAGGATATTGATCATTCCTTAATTTAGGAAAGGTAGTAGTACTAGAATTCTCTCATTATCTTTTACAAAAAAAAAAAAAAACAAACCAAACCAAAACAAACAAAAAAAGTTGCCAGTTAATTGTATTGAAAAGAAATTAAAAGTTTATATTTAAACTCAAGTAATTAAACTCTTGTAAACTATTTAGGAAAAGAGTATTCAGCCAATTTTCCCTCATGATAAATATTTTTACATACAAATAGAACTATTAAGATATGTGTCAGAATATCTGGAAGTATTAAGCAAAGTATGGTCTTTGCTGACTAGTTCTTTTCCTAAGGTTCAATGTGAGTCTTATTGTCTTCATTAAATTTGTTACATTCTAGTTAAGCTACTTTAAATTCACCTTCTTAAAAACTCTCCAATTTTTTTTCCTGAATTCTGGAAAGCAACTAGTATGTTTATGCTAAAAGACAGTCTTTATGGATTATTCAATTTTCTTTTTTGAGTTCTTATACTAGATGTTATATTGTAGATGCTTTAGAAAATAATTTCTGTGATGTACTCTATGATTTATTGACTCAGAGTTTGAAATTCTTGCAAGTCATATATCTATATTATATTTATAAATTAAATTAATAACATTCCCCAGAACTATAATGAGAATCTCTTAATAGCATACTGCATTATAATTAGTTGTTTATAATTGAACCTGGAGGAAAAGAAAATCATTTCACATGTTTAAATTAAATTAATCTGAGTAAGAAATCATTGTGAAGTTTAGATAGCCATGACCAGTTGTTTTTTCATCAATTATCTGAGCAGATTTTTTAAAAATTCAAAAGTTATCATGCTTCAAGGAATTCATTCCCACTGCCCATAAGTTTTATCTCAATTTTTATTTTAGTAATTTTTGAGTGTTAATGATTTTAATTAAGAACTCATATTTACAAATTCAAAAACACCAACCTTTATGAAAACTCAGAGTCTTTACCTGTTAATCCTATTTCTCTTTGTTTTCATGTATATAGTTCATTAATTTTCACACATTCCTGCAGCAGTTTAGGTTCTGATGGATCACCATCTTTACAAAACTTTTCAAAATTCTTAACCAATTTCAACTCAATAGCACCACACAAATTAACTCATATCAAATCATATTAAGTCTCAGTAGGTCAGGCAATAAACATATTATGTCATCAGCAAACATGTTTAATTTAAAATAGCTTCAGTTTGCACTTTGTCAGTTGAGGCCTTACATGGCTTTTCTGTGGACCAGGAGTTTGACATTGGATTATGCTTTTTATACTGTGTAATAATGTAAAATGTTCAGAGTATTTTTGTCCATTTCAGACAACTGTCCATGATATATCTATTGACAGTGATGTTCTAATACAGCTCATTCCTGGCATACTCTTTTAATTCTCTCTGCCTGGACTGAAAAAAAAAAATAAGAAAAAAATACTTATCCTTATGCTGGCTCATACTACAATTACTGAGGGTGAAAAATTGTAACAATGTGCTGCAGCCTGAGGGTTATCTGTTAGTCATCAGCTTTGATCAGTGTTTTGAAGCTTCACTGCTGATAGAAGGGATGGAAAGCAATTATATAGCATTACCATTGAGGTGCTATTCTAACTCAATCATGTTTTTCATTCTTTTTTTCTTTTGCTCTAGAAAAGGATAAGTTTTATGACATCTAATGTCCTTTTACATGGTAACAATCATACTTTATTCTTTCAGTTATAAATTATCATTAAAACTGCCTTTGTTAATGCAGTATGTGAGACATAGATATAAGATATAGAAGACATACATGCTTCAAAAGGGTGAGGACTTTTCTACTGCTTTTTAAGGACCCACAGGTCCTTCTCCTCAGGACTGTTCTCAATCTGTTCTCCATGCAGCCAGTATTTGCATTTGAAACTGTCCCAGTCCAAATGTAGGACCTTGCACTTGACCTTGTTAAACTACATGAGGTTTGCACAGGCCCATCTCTCAAACCTGTCCAGGCCCCCCTGGATGGTGTCCCTTCCCTCCAGCGAGTTGACTGTACCACACCGCTTGGTGCTGGCAAACTTGCTAAAGGTGCACTTAGTTCCACTGCTCATGCCATCAACAAGGATGTTAAACAATGCTGGTCCAACACCAACCCCTGAGAAATGCCACTAGAACTTGCTTAATTAGTCTTCATAGTTTTGCAGTTTTAGGATGTGACTACCTTTTCTCTACTATTTTGGTTACTGGTTTGGTTATTGTTTTGTATGACATGCATTAGTCATGGAGGTTTTGAGTTTCATTTTCAGTGTATTCTCCATTTTACACAGTTTCAAACAGCCCTTTTCCATTTTAAATTTTTTATTTTTGTGACTTCCAGAAAAATGTTGACATTCACACCATGGAAGGTCTCTCATGGACTTTGGGATTTGGTACCATGAAATCATTCCCTCCCACCCCACTACTGTACATAAGAGTGAGTGAACAGATATGCATGGCTTCTGTGATGAACTTCACTTTGTAAAGAAGAGAAATGAAAATGATAAAAGGACTACAAAAGACATACATTATGGCTAGATATCTAAGGCCAAGATGGAACATTAATGAAGGCTCAACTCTCAGCACAGCTAAAAAGTCATTTGAATTTGAAGTGCTGCATCGTTCTGCCCATATTTAACCAAAGTAATTCTTGAGACAGTATGATAAATTACTCCAACTGTATGTCAACAGTGAGTGTATATTTCTAAGAGACTTGAGATTTTGTTGCTGCTCAGAATTAGATATGGGGCTTTTCCTTGTAACCTAGATCTTCTGGATCTACTCTGTGTTATGTCCCTCTGATCTGAGAGAAGTCTCATGGGACAGAATCATAAAGAAACTGTAGAAGAAATTACTGCTTTCAATATCCAGGCAGTCTTTTTAATTCAACTATACCATCATATTTTATCTGTCTTGCTCTCTGCCCCCTAAGGTGTAAGGAAGGTGAATCTTTTGTGAGAAGAGTAATCTCAAGCTCAAGTATTAACTTAGAACCCATACCCTGCAATTATTTTGAAAAGATTAACATGATTTACACATACACATTTTTTGGGCTGTATTTTTTCTTTATGAAGGAATATAGGATTCACAAGGAAAAACTAAAGGAAGTTATTTCTTTTCTTCTTCAAAGTATGTGTACAGTTGTAGTAAATCCAAGAGGAGAAAATAAATCTAAAAAGGAGTTACTTGATGCAAACACTTTGGAACAAATGCGGGAAAAAAAAATCCATCTCCAAAATGGGATTTTCTATTTTTAAAATTAAGCCATTCAAAATTGAAATCCATTATTTACATAATTTCATCCATATTGCCTGGATTCAAATGTAGTAAGAGTGAGGAATTTCAGCCTGTTTAAAAGAGATTTAGTTATTGACAGAATTCAAGGACAAAAATACAAGAATTCACAAAGTATGGAAATGATATAACATAAAAATGCAAATTATAAGAAAAGTGGTTTGTGTCAAGCAGTTAGGGCTAATTTTTACAGAAAAGGTTAAGCAATGAGATAAGCAATGAGAAAAAGATCAGGTGTAGCATTCCTTTAAATTGTAAAATTCTACCATTCACATGTACTATACTAAAAACAAGTGAGAGTACAGAAATCTCACAAGAAAAATTCAATTGCAAATAACAGTATAGTTACATTATTAGAACTGTTATATAGTAATATAAAAAAAAGCCCCCAGGGATGGATTTCAAACAAGAGCATATTTGTTTCTGAAATGGAACCTATATTATTGAAAGTATCACAAAAATACAGTAAGCAGACGCGTGTTTAGAAAATACCGCTTAAAGATACAATTTAAGTGTGGATATTCAGTAGGGGATGACTGGAAAGAGTTAAAAAATATGAACGAAAATGCTAAGGTCCGTGTATGTTAACAGGCAATATAAGAACAGCTTCATTAACATATTTAAAGTTTTTCTAATATATACAGAATGTCTTTATGATGGGAATGATTTTGTAAAAATTTGAGTTAAGACATCAAATAAGCCTAATAAATTTGTGTGAGAATAAGAATAGCTGTTAGGCTCTTATTTAATTTACATTAAAAGTTCAAGCTACAGAGACTTAATCCTGGAGTTTTTCCTTGTTTTATCTTTGACTCTTGGATGTCTGGATCAGCTTTTTGTAATGCTTGCTTTTCCACTCATGGAGAATCTCTGCAGATGTTCTATTCATAGTGGCAGACAAAAAAGTGAAAGGTCCATCAGTTTGCTTAGTATCTCTATAAATGCTTCAAAAAAGAAACAGTGAAGCAGAGGCAAAAATACCTTAAAAACTATTGCCCATGGTGAAATAAAGGCAAAACCACCTAGTAATAAATTTAGTAATTGGCATAGTATGCAGTTACCTTTAAATGAGACATTTTGGGCAATGGAAGGAAAATACTCTATTCTGGGCTCCATGTTGCTCTAGCAAATTTATTCTAAACTGACTAGCTATTTCTTGTGGTTTTTTTACACCTTTGTAAGATGCTGGTTCACATACTGGATCTGTTCTTTGAGCAAATTCACCTCTGTGCAGGTGATAACCTGTTCATCACCCTATGCTAATTCCCCAACCTATATCCCAGAACCCTCTCACTTCTGTCCCATTAGCGCCATGTCTGACAGACTTTCCATTGTTGTGGTTTATTCTGTGAGGACTTCCAGTTTAGAAAGTTAATTCATAAAATGTGGGGAAAAAAGCAAGAAAGACAGATTCAGAGTAGTTTAATTCATTCGATATATATAACAAAACTCAAATATTCACATTATAACTGGGAAGTAATAAATACCAGCACCTCCCAGACAGATGGAACATTCATGAAGGAAAATAAGAGCAGTACCAGAATATGTAACTGAAGTCGTGTCTTAAAAGAAAAATGAAACACACTTTTCAATTACTGTTTTCCTGAATGCCTTTTCAAGTGGCAAAATGGATGGTTATATATCTGAAAAAAAATACTATTCATCCTTAAAAAGAAATAAATCACTTTCCCAGAATGGGAGTCTGATAATTTCAAGTATGGGCCAAACTTTTAGTCAGATGAAGATAAATTTCAATAAAATTGATTATGTTATGAAATTCCCTTGTTGGGCCAAAAATATAATGAGATGTCATCTCTTATCTACATAGAAACACTAAGAACTGAGTCATGAGTTCTAATTTACAGATAATTTGATTCCTCAACCAAATACTGTCCCTAGTTATACACTTGAAAACATGCAATAAGACTGCCATTCAACTAAAGATGCTATAGATAGATAGTGAAATACATTGACAAAATTTAGGTTTCAAAACTTCAGTTAGACTTTATTAATTTAAAAAAAAAATGTTCTTCATATATTTTTAAAATGACAACTTACTTTTGTCATATAGACATGAAGGGTGACTAGACTGCACTACAAAAATATAGTTTTTATACACTTTTCTTCCTATCCTTAAATGCTGAATTTTTTTAAACATCAATTTAAATTATATTTAATCATTGGTAAAACAAACAATGGCTTTCTATTAAAATGCATTGTTAAGACATTTCTCTGTATTTCTAATCTTATTTTCTGATAGCTATTATACATTTGCTAACTCTTAGTGAGTTAAAATGTCATAGTTTTAAACCACTTTATTCGAACAAAGAAAGATAGCTAGTCACTGCTGGGTGAAATATCCATCACTATTTTAAACTTGGGTTTATTTTGAAGTATAATAATTTTAAACAACAATATCTACATAAAGTACGTTTGAATAAACATCACTACTATTTTAAAACAAAGTGGATTAAGTTTTGCATGTGTGAAGTATATTTTTTTAAAATAAGAAGATACAAAACTCAATTTTTGGTTTTAAACTCATGTCCTTTTCATACTTTTTCCATAATGACTAAGTAAGTGAAGAATGGGAGAGCAAGAACTTGGAAAAAAGGCACCTGGATACCTCTTGGAGGGAAATGACAAATTATAACAAACCTGTCCAAATTCTACCAGCTGCTGCTTTATTATGGGAGTGCTGTTGTCCTAGGAAAGAGATGTTGCCAACCGTATCTGTCAAACAACATTTAGTAGTAATTCTTTGTTCCTAACCAACATGTCTTATTTCTATAATTTCTATTTTTAATGCAAATAATAAATCGGTCATCCGTATATGCCAATGCCAATCCCCATATTCTTTACAATACAGTTGAGAAAGTGCTGTCATATGAGACCAGCTACATAGTCTCCTAAGAGTAACTTCCAGTCAGAATACGGTGGAGATATTGTGTGTGATAAATTGCAGTCAACCCTGTAAACCAAAATGTAATTTTTATTCTATGGATAAATATCCAACTTTTGAGTTTATTAATCTCACACTGCACATGGAAACAAGCCAGACAACACTACCAACACTTTTTTAACAGAAAAATTTCAGAGGAATGAAATAAACTTGTACAGGGAAAAAAACATACTGGAAATAGACTCATTTCTTACTTCAGATCTCTTCCTTGTTGAGTCTTAATGCTTAATATTCCATAACTGTTGGTAGAATTCTACACATACTGGTACTCTAGGCAAGTTAGAAAACTAATAAAGAGAGGTGTCCTATGAAAAAAGCAGTTTCATTTCCATATTTTTGTGAAAAAAAAAATATTTTTAGACTCCAAATGAGTCTATCAATTTCTGCAGATTATACAGTGAATATTAATAAGAATGAAAACTCATTTTTGTACTCAATTTAATATGCAGTGGTGTTTCATTTGGGCCAACAAGTCTTTAGACAACAGTGTTGTCTTTTAATAACTTATATTTCCATTGTTTGAATGTTATTTAAAGAGAACATGAAGGTCCTTGAATGCATTCAGACCAAGGCGGTGAAAGGGCTGCAAGGCTGCATGTGAGGAGCCACTGAGGACTTTGGGCTTGTCTAGTTTGGAGAAAAGGAGACTAGGGGTGATCTCATGATTCACTACATCTTCCCAAGGAGGTGAAATGGAGACAGATTCTGAGATATTCTCTTTGATATCCTGAGGCAAGTGTGTGGGGATGGTTCAAAGCTGCATCAGCAGGTTTAGATTTGATGTGAGGAAACATTTCTTTAGTAAGATGATTATCAAGTACTGGAAAAAACATTCCAGAGAGTTGATCAATGCCTGTCAGTGTTTTAGAGAAATTTGTACAATACCATATAATCTTCCCCAGGTAACCTAAGTTTTCTTAAAAGAATTATTATGCAGTCAAATATCCTACAACCACTTACCCAATATTCCTGTCTGGATTATTATGATCAGAGTTCCTTAGATCACAATAGCCTTCCCTCCTGGGCATTTGATCACTGGCCTGCATCACAGTGATTGTGTTAATGCTCCCTCTCAACAGGGCTGCTTCCATTTTCTGAGACACTAGGAAATTCTTCTTAGTGATAATCTTTTGTTCTTTATACAACTGTTGCTGTAGGAATTATCTAAAGTAGATTAGCTGGTTGATAAAATTTTATACTATCTCAGAAAAAATTATAACAATTTTTGTTGTTTTGTTTTTTTTTTTAATTAAAGGCAAAACTTACAGACTTATAAAATGTGCTTTAGTGAATGCCCCTGTATAATCTTGTTTTATACATACCTACTCTGAGCCAAGTTATTAGAGAAAGGGCAATATTCTTTTAGTGACTTGTATATTGCTTTCCTTTGGTTTTCTTTTCTGTCTCTCTATATGTTCTTGCAGAGTTACAACCTTGATTTACAGCTGGTTTGCCTTGATTAAGTCTTTTTAATATTCTAGGATGCATGGCCCCACAGCTTAGACATTTTATTTTTTTTTCCAGTAGTGAAAGTTGCCAGCTGAAATTCTCATTTTTATTGCATTCTGCCTTTAAATGCTTGCTTCTGGGAAATGCTTGGATGCTTTTAAGCAAACTTCATCATATAAAAGGCATTTGTAGTAAAAAGAGTGACTTGTCTCAGCAGGAAATGCAATTTTCAAAGACATCAACCATAGGAGGTGCCTACATTCAACTATGTATTATGACAAAGAAGTGGGTTTCTAGCAGCAGGGATATCTTTGAGCTATGAGAAATCACAATGCTCTTTGAAACTGGAGAATATGCAATCTGTCCTTTGCTGGAGATATATTTAGGAAGTGATTAGGTTTCTTTGTATAAAAGGATACCTGAGACAATGGCTGCCACCACATAAAAAGAGAACAGAGTGTGAAGCTGGTCAAAAACTAAGTACATGGAATTGTTGCCGTAAGGAAAAGGGGAAAAACTTTCCAAGACAACTTTATGTTGGTAAAGCAGAGAAGAGTTCTTTTACATATAGGGTTTTGGGGTACAGAATATAAAGGAGTATAAAGTATAAAAAGTGTAAAAGAGTGCAACACTTGTTGATAAGTAACAGGTAGACCGGTGCTAGGGTGAACTCATGGCCTCAGGAATACCATGTGAGCTCTTTTCCAAGTACCACTGCTTCAAAACATGCAGAGTAAATTAATCCGAAAGGTATCCCTTTCATTTCATTCCCGGCTGTATCCAGTCAAACACCCTGAGCCACTCTGTTATGTCTTACCAAAGCAAACAAGGGACAACAACCCGTCCCTCCCAGGTGAAAAAAAACTCTTTCACCTACAGACTGGGAACATGACTCTTGCAACATCTGGGCCCAAGTCATTTCACCTCCCAACCCACTATAAACCAGGGAGAAACTCC
>JAWWMO010000083.1:135766539-135801040 GCA_035047845.1 Dendrocincla fuliginosa | reverse complement strand
TGGGCTTTGCTTTCTTGTTTTGACTAACATGGTATCTAGTTGTCTTAGCTCTGGTACATGTTTCCCAGGCATGGTGTCCCAGCTATTATCTGACCCTTAAGACAGCTAACACAGGGTTGGAGGTTACAAGCTATGCTATATGTGAGAAACTACCTAGAAGTATAAAAATCTACAAATTCATGAAAACCCATGTTGTTCATGGGCAACAGAATGAAAAACGTTTCAGTAGAATGTAGTATTAAAAATAATAGATATGGATATGTCTGAATCTGAGAGTAATGCTGAAAGCAGCAAGAGAAGTTCAGAGGCAAGAAAAGAAGTTAAATAAGGTGAGAAAATCCATGGTGTTCTGGGGAGGGAAAAACAAATTGTTTGCATTCCAGGAAGATGATTTTGGCTTCCTTTGTGCTATATGTTCTGAAGAACTGAATTTTTCACTTTTTATGCATATAAAAAAGGACTGTGCCAAACATATTTCATCACTAATTTCTTCCTTTATTCGAGAGGACTTTAAAGTTGACATTTACACATAATAGCTCAGCTGGTTAGAGCATGATGCTAATAATGCCAAGGTCTCAGGTTCAGTCCCTGTATGGGCCACTCAAGAGCTGGACTAACTGATGCTTGTGGGTCCCTTTCAGCTCAGAATATTCTGTAATTCTAATCAAATAAACAGAGCAAGGTGCTACACTAGCTCACAGACTGCTGAACAACTGCTCCTGTGGTTTCATTGTTAGGGCTCCAACTTGCATGATTTATCCTACACCAAACCTTAATCTCTCAGACAGTGTCTGAGCATGGCTCAGGAGAATAATGGGCCACAGGGGCGGCAGAATGAATGAAGCTACATTTTTTTACTGTGGAAGAGAATATAACTGTATGGAGGTGCATTAGACTGGATCACTTGTTCTCTAACAAGCAACAGGGGCTGGCCCTTTTTACTTGCCGGAAGAGATCTAACCCATGAATCTTCATAGGAGTCAGCTGAAACTGTGCATTGTGTTAGGTACAAGGTTGATGTTGCAGAGTGCCAACAAGTTATAGCTTAAACACTTAAATTGTCTTCTCCCAAACCGTTGAGACTGCACATTTACTGTGCAGAAAAAAAACCTTTACGGTATCAAATATTAATTAGGTAATTAAGTCAACTTTTAAATTAACACCTCTGATGAATATGTAAGTCATCCATTCTTTTGCAAAGTCTATTAAATCAGCATTTATTTCAGGATTTACAAAAGTTTTAAAGAAATAAAAAATAGCAACAAAAAAGGTGAAAAAGACAGCAAACAAGTTGTTTTGTTTGTTGTGTTTTGTTGTTTTTTGGTGGATCCATTTTCTCTCAAAATATTCTGATATTTAGTTTAAGACTGGTTTATGCTGCAGTATTCCTGAAATAAATCAAATCAGTCTTTATTTATAGCAAGCAATGTACATGATTAAAAATTATATGCAGAATGTAGCACTTTTTGTTGTTCCAAAGAGATCCCAGATAAATCCGTGTTGTTGCTGTGATTGTGGACTTGTCATGCAGAAACTTCTTAGTCCTACCTTACATCAGCCCTCTTGGTTTTGCTCTGACATGAGAGTCTAATGATCCCTCTCACATGTTATTCTAACCTGTCACTACTAATATTTATCCTTGCATAATTGTTAAATATTTTGGCACCCCAAACATTTTTAACTGGCCTTTTTCCAGTAAAAAAAAAAATATATAGGTCCATCCTGAAGAATGCAGAGCAAAGAATGGTATCACAGAAGAGCAAACTGAAAAATGCAATAAGCTCTTGCCCAGCTAGATAAATGTATTTTCTAAATTTAAATTCTTTAAATGTTCCTTGCTACATTCATCATTCTGCTATATATAGAGCTGCCTTGCAATGAGATTTTCATAGCTGGATGACCAGAAGAGTTCAGCTGTCCCCAGTAAAGCTTCATATATCAGAAATTCTGGTGATGTCTGCAGTTAAACTTGGAAATCCAGTTGAATATATTTTATGCATATATCATGTCATTACAACCGAAGTTCTTAGAAGGTGTTCACATAAATCCAGAGAACTCAAAAAAATTGTTTATTTAGTATTTAAACCAAGCAGTCATTGCCTGACATCAGTAAATCCATTGTTTCTCAGAAATGCTCACCGCAATTTCTACACATGCATTTGTCTAACACTTTCTTTAAAATTAAACCTTACTCTTCACAGAAATATCAGATATACTGACTGCATGGAGAACAAATGTAAAGTATATTCAAACATTTCCTCACCAGAAGCAGAGGAGAACAAATCAAATCAACCTATTTTCTGACTATTTTCCTCATTTCCAGTTCACATTTATATACATCTCTCTCAGTATTAACCCAATAGTCTTCCTTGGTGGGTTATGCAAATTACAAGACAGATCTATAAAGTTGATCCAGTAGACAAAAACAACAAATGGCTAGAAGGTAAATAAGATAGTAGAGGTACTAATTTTTATTTCTCATTCTCCATTAGATTACAAGTTAACATCACAAAGAGAGCATAGAATTGTTATGGAGTCCCATGAAAAGTTTAAAAGTTATGGTATCTATGGCAATGTCTCTTTCTTTTTGTTTCTCTGACAATATTCAGAAGAGTTAAGTGACACTTTGCTGACCCTACAGTGAGGCAGGAGATCAGGGCAAGCTATGAAGGCAAGCTATGACATCAGCAAGATGAACTCTTTAGAAAATAAAGCAGCAGCTGGAAGACAGTACTGTTGCTTTTAAGCATATTGCTAGTTTAAACAGATGTCCTTTAAGTAACTGAAAACCCTTAACTTTGTATAATAAGAAACTGCATACCAGCAGGATGAACTGTGTTGGAAATTAATAGAAAATGTCATACAGTTCAGGATCTTACACAGTACAAGTTATGACAAGTTGAATATTTGTGCAGCCTGCCACACAAGCTAAGCACTAAGCAGAAATTTGAAGTAATTATACTTACTTGATACCAAATATGACATCATATTGTGGTTTTGGCCTGGAAGTTGAGGTTCTGAGCATCTGAGTAGGGCTTCTGAAACAAGCCCATGGAAGGTATGGTTTCTTTCACTAAGATTACAGGCTAGAGAATTATTACTGCCCATATGCAGCCTATAAAGCACTGCAAAAATTTTTGAGACTGGACTTCAGCTTTCAATCCTTTCTTAAGGTGTCTTCCTTCCTTAGGGTGTCTCAAGCCCAAAGTTTTCACTTCTTACATGAGTCTTGTAACCATATACTCCCTCCTATTCCTTCTCCTCGGCAAGGAACAATGAAGAAGCAGCAGAAAGACTAGCTCCTTAGCTCAGTAACTACTCCTTAATTCCTTTTGGTATGGCCTACTATGGTTCTTTAGGTTCTCACATTTCACTAACTTAAATGGACACTTAGTTCTGGGTTCAGGACCAGAATGTAAATAAACACTTCTAGAAAATTCCTATAAAAATTATTATATATCCCTGGGTTGGTACTTTGCTGTTCTATTAGACTATAGCCTCTGACTATCACATCTTTAGGTATTAATTGTTCCAGGTAAAACCCAACAGCTTTTTGTCCTTATTCTTTTCTTTGCCACAGCCTGGTAGAAAGGGCACTTTTTTGTCAAGAATTTCAGCCAGATGGGAAATGATATTCATAGATAACATTTCTGATATATAACTTGTGCAGTCTTGTGTCAGACTGCTAGAACACTGAATCACCTTTCCAAGGTACCTCTCTGCAGCCTTCAGCTGCTTTATAATCTAAACACCAAACATTCTGAGTCACTCAGTCACAGGTAAATATATGCATTTTAGGAATGCCTAAATTGGTGTTCCTTATGTAATGGTTGCATTGACAGTAATATATTAATTTCATAAACACAGTCACAATCAAATATATAAGATTGTATGGGTACAGCTGAAGATAATATTTCAAGAAAATGCAGACAGTAACAAAGGTCAAGATAGTATCAAAATCAGAATTGATATTTGAAGGCTAAGCCAAAGATGTCAGATAAAACAGTGACAGGCATCTTCAAAAGACCTGTGCTTAGATATGAATTCTGATTAGTTAGCATTTGGGAGAAGTTCCTGAACTGTTACTGACACATTGACTAGAAGAAGAAAACAGAGTTGGAGGAGATTACAAAAAAATCATCAAGAGATACCATAATGTGAAGGAAATACATTAAAAACTAGGTGGAGAAATGTTCACAAAAACACACACACACACTTATACATTATATCATGTGTTCATTAATCCTGTGAAATCTGAGTGTAACTTCAAACAGAATAAATATCATACATGCAGTATGAAGGAATTTCCAGGCTCAGTTTTTAAACACAGATTTCTAAATATAATTTCTTAATGGTATATTTAGGTATCAACAATAGGTGACTAGCTAAAATACATATTTGGATACATTAAAAAAAAAAAAAAAACAACAACAACAAAAAAAAACCCGACAAAAAAACCCACAACCAAAATGCAGGTATTTAATGTCATATACAATGTGAAAGAAGTATGACTTAGATTTTGATTAAATTTCACTTAAAATAAAACATGGCTATCTGGAGCTTTTCAGAAGGTGTCATTAAAAGCACTCAACCTTGTTCCTTCTAATCATGCTAAGATCAATTTAAAAGGAAACTAAAGAAAGAAGATCAACATGAAGGCTCACTATAAATTGTAGACATTAGAGTGTCCTATACAACAAATATTTGTAAAAAAAAAAAAAAATCAAAAGGCTAAAATATCATAATAAAGTTTTACAAAAAAAAAAAAAAAAGAAACCCCAGGGCAGAACTCAACATGACTGCAATAGTCTTATGCCTTTTGATATCATCAGAATGGTTTTCTGCATGGCTTTTTTTTTTATTTTTCTCAAATGAAAATTGAGATCTCAAATCTCAATTGTGTCATCTCTGACAAAGTTCACTTGGCTGAGAAAATTGTTTTTCCAGTGCAAAGGTTTCATCTTTGCATCTCAGCAAAAGCTTTTGAATTTATCTAGTACATGATCGATAAGACAGAAAACAAAAGACACTACATTTCTGGACTGAATCGATTGTGTACTATTGCATTAAATATTAGACTCATTCTCATCTTAAAGTGGTGCAAAGATATCAATTTACAGCATATTTAATTATATAAATGTTACCCTAATTATATATATTAATGCCAGTAAAGCAGAATGGTAATCACCTAGAAAGCTGTGTCAGCAAGGGAATCATGTTCAATGTGTTTAAAAAAACAGTATGTGACACCTGGCTGAGTTACAATACCAATATCACTGAAAAGATCTTGAAGCAGTGGAGAATTCAAAGGACTTTATCACAGCCCCAAGGGCATTAACAGCTTCTCCTGTGACACTCACCCATCCTTGCCCACAGACTTAGGACATCATTTCCTCCCAGCTGCAGGGCCATCAGTCTGTACCCAAGCAGTACTGTAGAAGTGCCAGTCTGCAGCCCTCTTCTGGTCCCTTGGATAGACAGATTCCGCAGCCCTACGTTTTCGCTTGCCTTCATCTGTCCCTAATTCTTTCTTCTTTTTCTCCCAGATGAGGTTTTGAAAGGAACCTGGACCTGGTTCACCACTTGTCATGCTGGTGGATCTTGCTAACTTTACTCCTCTCTGTCTGTTCAGTCCTTGCAGAACTGTTTCCCCCCATCAGAAGGGAAACAACCTGCACAGGTTCAGCCAGGTGTCTTAGATTCCCATCCCTTCAGGGGTAGCTGGCCGTCATTGCTCCCCGGAATTCCACTCTTAAAATCTCTTTGCCTATATGTAGTCTGTATGCCTCTAGTTTCACATTTTTGATAGCAGTTTTTGCAGTGCTGTAGTTACCCAGGCTGTCTTCATTTCTGTTACAAGCAACTGCAGATCATGACCAAGTTACTCCTTAAACTTAATGTTTACAATTCTAGACTGCTTAAAGTCTGCACAAGCCTTACTTGTCAGTTTAAACAGACAGACATTTTTCAGAAATATGCCTTTGCACTGCTGACAAGCAGCCGCTATGAGCTGTGCATACAGAGTGTTTCCCCATCTGCCTTCCACAGCACTGTTTCACCAAGTACATTTCACAAACATGTCACTTCTCTTGTAGGCAAGGCTTCCTCTAGTCAGGAACACATGTTCTTTACCCAGCACTAATAACCTAAATGAAAAAACAGTTAATTCTCTGTCTTTCTTCTCCACTTGTTAAATATAACACTTTTAAGAAGTATGATGCTCATAAAAATAGTGGACAAGGTCTTCAAGACTGGAAACGTAAAGCAGAGAAAGAAGTGAAGGAATATAAACATGATCAAGAAAAATGTGGTAGGATACAAGCTATGGTTGCTATTTCACAGAGATATACCAATAAAAAGCAAGAAGGTGGAAAAGGGTACACAAAGGTCAGATTATCTCAAACACTGAAGTGATAATCTGCCAAAAATACAGTTAATACATCATCCCTGGTTGCTAAAAAAAGAGAAAAAAAAGAGAGAGAGAGAGAGAGAGAAAGAAATACCAGTTATACACTCTTAACAAAATTGTCAATCTTGGAAGACACCTCTGGAGATTGTTTAGTCCATTTTTATGTTCAGAGCAACCAGGATCAGCAAACGTGTGTTGTTCAGGGCTGTGTTATTGGGTTTTTAATATCTCCAAGGACAGAGACTCCACCAGCCACTCTGGGCAACCTGCTCCAGTGTTTGTTTTCACTCTTTCCCTTAAGTAATAAAGCAGAGGTAGATAAATAAAAATAGATTTTTTTTCCCCTTATGGGTTTGTTTTTATTGATAAAGCTTCCATGCTACAGATTTTGTGGTACAACCTGATACAAAATGTTAAGAATGTTGCTAAGAACTGAATTTTGCTTATGGCTATAGATGTCTGAGCAGGATTGTTGGAGGACTTTCCTACAAAAACACTTCTGAAAGCAATTATTTTTCAATGACATTGTAAGGATGAGAAACACTGTAGTTTCTGCTACTATTACAGACAAAGGGAGTTGGTGATGCATTAAATGTTACTAATACTTTTGAATCTGTACTAAGCAACAAAAATATGGTGCTAGAGGGCACAGACTTGCTAAAAAACATCACATTTTCTATGAAGCACAAAACATTAAACCTATGATTGTAAAAGTCTCAGATTTGTGCAAACATGAGGAGCATTAAAAAAAAATATTTTAACTTCTTATATTGGAATTATCCATTTCCATCTTTTTGCTAGGTTTCTTGAATCCTGGAGTGTTTAGATTACCTGACAAATCTCTCTGTGGTATTGACCCCCTTGCTAAAACCCAAAATAAAGCATGTATGTTCAGTTCAGAGGTAAGGAAACTCTCATAATGCAGGCAAAAAAGTTGTGCCGTGCATTCACAGCAAGTATTTGCAGTGCAACAGTACAAGTATGTTCCTCACTCAAGTGAAACCCTCAGTCCTTATGTGGGTCCTTTATTTAATTGAATTATATACATCATAAATCTTTTCTATAGAAAATACCTTCTAACACTGAACAGATGAGGGATTGTGGGGACACTCTGCAGACCAAAGCATGCAGGTCTTGGCAGTGCCTATCAAGCATCATAATAGACCTGGCAGAAGCAGCCTTCCAGTTTTTGCAGTAAGAGTGAAGACTGAGATGGACCCATTTGTCACACTGTAGAACATCATTTTAGGTGACAAATTTAAAAGGCGAGAAAGAGCATATTAAGAGAAGCTATGCTGGAGTCTGGTCTGAAGCTGAGATAGTTCAGAAGTGGCAATATGATAAAGAAAAAAGCTGGCAGGATAGTAGTTCTGCATGAAATTAAATAAACTGAAAGGAGAAAAAATCAGCAGGCTTCACTGTAGTTATCTGTAACTACGGTTTCTGCTATGTATCATTGTGAACATCATGATGGTCATTACGAAAATAAGGCAAGAAAAAGGGAACAGTAAACTGATAGTAAAAAGATATTGTAGCAGCACGGTAACAAACAAAAGGGTCATCAAGCTTTCTGATAATTTACATTGCATTGTCAGTTTAAAAGAATTTGGGGAAATCATGTTATGAAACAATTTCTAAAATTTGTTTAAATATGGCCATTAAAGACAGAGCTTGTCTCTGCTTACTCCTCCGAGGAATAGAAATTGCCCTGTTCATTCCAACCAGAGGCACTGATCAGATCCACAGCTCTAAAGTCATTAGAGTGTGTCATTAGTTTTCATAAGAATTGGACAAAAAATATGAACTGTCAGCCTCTGTTTGGTATGATACAAAGACTTATGTGTGATGTTATTTGGCATTATTTCCCCTAAATCATCTGGCTTAGTTCCTTAGAAGTTGCCAGGAAGGCCCTCCTTAGTATATTTTTCCAAGAAAAAAAAAAGTCGTATTTCAACTGAAAGTTGATGATAGTTAACATAAAACTATTATGTTTTGCTCTGAAAAATTCTCCACAACCTGGTAAAGATATAGACAATTCATTCCTTTCTTCCCCTCCTAATATCCCCCTTTATGTTGTCTCAGTCATCTTTTCCTTCATGTTATCTTATCCATTAACTTAATTATGTTAAACTTACAATATTTTTGGCTTGAAGTTTCTTCTTCTTGACCAGAGAAGTGGAAAGGTTTGTTCAACCTTTGTTTTTCTTCCCTCTTCCCCCCAGCAAGCTGTATTATTTATATAAATAAATATGCAAACTCTTCTACAAACTCTGTCACACCATAAAATCCATGGGAATTTATGGCTTTTACAAAAGCAGAATTTAAAATTAGACCATTTTGCAGAGTATATTTGTCAGTGGCCATTAGTTCTACCCTGCTGATCAAATAATTACATACTTTTGCCTGCATTTACAGGGTGTCCCATGAAAATAATAATAATTGAAGAAATAAATTTTTTTAAAATGTGAACTTTCAATATGATTTTACTTTGTTGATTATTTCCATGAAGAAAGAAAATATTTGAAGTGAGGGAAAGAAAATGTCAAAGCTGTATTAAATATGTATGTCAGAAATCCTTTCTCCAATATATTCCTTATATTATTTCTGGAGAAATAATGCAAGAATTCTTGATATACTGCAGATATTGTGGATGTTATACATTTTTGGTAAACAGTGTAAGGATAAGTAAGATCTAATTAGATCTACTAATATGGTTTCACTTTTTAAAATTTTCCTAGTGTCATAATTTGTATGTAATTATAGAAGAGAAGAAACTCCAAAGTTAGCAGTGTAAATAAATAAGAAAATTTATATAAATATTCAGAAAGATTAAATTAATAAAATTGGGAAATATAGTAAATTTCAGGTGTTGCAAAGGAGAAAATCTATAATTTTTAAAAATTTATTTTGCAAAAAAATTTCACAGGATTTTAACACTAACATTATGGAATTTTCCATTAAGCACATACAAGTGATTTGATTTCAAATATACAATGCCAAGTTACTTAGATAGGAGGACTATCCTCTCTTAGCCACTTCAGCACCGAATGGACTTCAGCAGAAGAAATTAATTGCTTCATTTAAGAGAAACAATGTTTTCAGCTAATGTCATTCTGTGAAGTTGCATCATAATATGTTGGGGTTTTTTTTAGGATCAGGCTTCACACATAAAAATGTTTTTCCATGGAGAATGTTTATGTAAAGTTTATGAGATTATGGTAGAAGCCTGGCACATATTTTAACATGAAAAATAAATCCTTTACCTGGATCCTCGTAATGCTGTTCTACTTTCAGTTACAGTTTTTACTGAAGAATTTATTTTCCCTCACTCCTTAAACAGTTTTTGGGGATTTTTGTTGGTTTTTTTCTGCTTGTTTGTTTGTTTGAAGAGCGTAAAAGCCATAAAAACAACACCTATTTCAATGAAAATTGAAGCTAAGGTTTATGATCCAGAAGATCAAACAGACCCCTTGATGCTCAGTGCTGTGAAGCTTGATGTCACAATTTGCATGCTGATATTTGGCTTTGGTTTTAAGTCTTGACATTTCTGACATGCAGTGACATTCAGCACATCTTCACTGAATTGTGGCAGAAACTGATCCATAGCTGAAACTAAGAGCACCTGCCAGTCATTTACTGCCTTTTGTACCAGTCCACCTTGACATGGATTTTGACCAAAAAATAGCAGTAGTTGGATATCACCACTGAAACAAGTACCATTGCACTGGGTGTGCATGGCAAGGTATTGTTAGTGGTGGGACTACAGGTTTGGCTTCTGTGAGACGCTGATGGGGGTTCCCCCCAGTTATGGCAGAGCCAACGCCAGCTCCAAGAGAGATTCTCTGGTGGCCAAGGCTGAGCCTGTCAGTGACAATGGTAGCACCTCTGGGACCATGTGCTTAAAAGGGAGGGAAAAAAGCTGTGCTTAAAAGGGAGGGAAAAAAGCTGTGAAACAAAAGGAGCTGAATGAGAGGAATGAAGATATGTGAGGGAAACAACTCTGCACACACCAAGGTCAGTGAGGTAGCGGGGGGGGATTATTGTTCCAGTCACCAGAGCAGAAATTCCCCTGCAGCCAAAGGTGCAGACCATGGGCAGACAGGCTGTACCTGTGCAGCCCATGGAGGGCCACAGTGGAGCACAGATCCATCTACAGCCCCTGGAATAACCCCACTGGAGCAGGTAGGTGTGTCCGAAGGAGGTTGTGACTCCGTGGGAAGCCCATGCAGGAACAGGCTCCTGGCAAGACCTGTGGCCAGAGGAGAGGAGCCCACGCTAGAGCAGGTTTGGTGGCAGGACTGTGACCCCATGGGGGATCTACACTGGAGCAGCCTGTTCCTGAAGGACTGAACCCCATGGAAGAGGCTCAGGCTGCAACAGTTTTTGAAGAGCTGTCTCCCGTGAGAGGGATGACACGGTGGAGCAGACACAGAGTGTGAGGAGAGCTCCCACTGAGGAGGAAGGAGTGGCAGAGAAAAGAAGTGATCACTGCAGCCCCCATTCCCCTTTAGAGCCTTGTCCAACCTGACCTTGAATGTTTCCAGGGATGGGGCATCCACAATTTCTCTGTGCAACCTGGTCCAGTGTCTTACCAGCCTCACCATAAAAAAATGTTTTCTTATGTCCACTTTAAATCTACCCTTTCTGTTTAAACCCCTTGACCTTTATCCTGTTATACAGGCCTTGCTAAAAAGTCCCTCTCTGTCTTTCTCATACCCTTACTTTGCAAACTGAAGTCCCCTTTGTACAGAGAGCAGCAACATAAACATAAATGCAAACCCCATTTTGCTGTTTAGTCTAATACTTAGTCCAGTTCACAGTTGATAATAATTCCACATCACAGTTTTGCAGAGATCTGGTTCCAGGCTTATGCTTTTGATTCTTACTATCCTCCACTGTCCTCCATTTCCACATAAAGTACAAAAGGTTTACACATCAGAAATTAACAGGTCAGTCATTGCCATGAGAGAGAAAATGTCAAATAAACACAGGAAAGTTGGTCTTAAAGTTTTCTATCAAAAATTCAGAGTTTAGCGTTCTCCATAATGGACAGAAAGTAAGTAGCTGAAAAATCCAAATAAACATAAAACAAAATACAGAATTGTTTGTTGGTTTTGTTGGATTTTGTTGTTTTGGTTTGGTTTGTTTTTTTTTACAAGTAGAAAAGATGAGACAGAAACAAACAGAATCAGAATGTAACAGAAAAATATCCTTAGGCTGCCAGACGCATCAACTACCTGCATTACACGCAGAGCACAGAATGTCTTTATATTCACAGTTTGTTTTAAGCTGATAGAATTTATGGACAATAAGCTTGGCTCCCAAGCTCCCATTGGTTATAGAATTACTCTATAAGGTGAATCTCAAGAAGTCCATTGGCCTTATTTGTTCTACATTAATAAGGCAATCTTAGTCATAATATCCAAGGATCTGTCAATTTAGTACTTAATTTTTTTCACATCATATTAACTTGGAAACTTTGTGTATTACTGGAAAAGTAACACTAGATGATATAGAACAGTAATTATTAGAAAACTATTACTAGAAGAGAACTTATTAGTAAACATACCAAGCTGTATGTGTTTACAAAAGAATTCTGTATTTATATTATTTTATATTTATATTTATATTATTTTATCTATATTTATATTATTTACAGTTTAATTTTTTATTTATACTTATAGATTTAGTATCAGATTCTATAGAATATATATTAGTAGCAGATTTTCTAATTTGGAACTGTTTCTAGGAAACTATTAGTCTAACTCACTCTTTTCTAAAATTTAAATAGTTTGAAAAATTTTTAAAAAGTCTAGCAAATAAGAAAAATAAAGTTAAATTCCTTATAAACTCTCTAAATTGCAGGTGGTCCATTTAGGATTTCCAAGCTGTTGACCTCCAAAAGAAGTGTTCTTACAGGCACTAATTCTTTACTCAGTCAAGGCAGCAGAAACAACTTTGTGCTGGTTTTAAGTGAGCAACACAAGCAATGCTAGTGCTTTTCTTCATATTTAGGAATCCTATTGATCAATCTTTATGTCTTGCCATGCAATTAGAAAAGTTTAAAACTGTGCACTGCCTCTGATGGACTTTTCATTAGGAATTTTTTTTCTTTTAATTTTGTGGAGTTGGAAAAAGCAGTGTAATATATGTCAGACCTAAGGATACAGTGCTTGAAAGTGCCTATATTCGGGACTTGAAAGGTTAAGTAATAATTGTTTGGGGGGGAGGGGGAAGGAGGCAGTCTGCCTGCACTTATTTGTTGTTCTCACTTTAGCAGTTTTATCTCTTTCTGTTCATGCTGAACTAGAATTATACGTACAGATTTTGAAGAAACCAGTCTTAGAATAACCTTTCTCACTGAATGATTTAAAATTTAATAATAAAGAATCCAAGCTGTTTCATTTATTCTCTTTAAAATGCACTAATAATTTATACCCTGCTTTGGAATATACAAATGAAGTCAATCTGTAGGGGCTAACTACTGAAAAATATTGAACATAAGAGGAAAAAAATCAATCAAAAAACAATTAACCTCAATATTTCTCATTTGAAACATTATATGAACGATTATTTGAACGTTGCTGATAGAAAATTCATTTTATTTTACAAATTTGTAGACTTTATCAGTGCAACATTGAAACTATATCACTCATAAAAGGCTACTGTTTTTCATTTGACTTAATCAGCAAACAGTTCCACTTGGCAGAGGCAAGAGTATCTGTGGCTCAAAATACTTGAATAACATATTTTTGTTCTGTTATCTTTGTGATATCAGTTTCAGGTAAGTAGTTTAAGAATCTACTGAGTTTAATTAAATCTCTATGTTTGGTCTCTTTGAAAAGCAGATTCTCATTATTTAAGAAAACATGCTACCAACACAAGACAGCTATAAAATATACTAGCCATGCTTATTCCTGCAGAAGATCTTAAAAAGGACTTTGCATATGCCAAAATTGTGAGAAAACAGCTAGACATCCTGTAGAAAAATTATGCCCTTCTTTCTAGTTGTAATTCCTCTTCACTATACATAGAATCATAGAATAGAATCATGGAATTAACAAGGCTGGAAAAGATGTCTGAGATCATAAAGTCCAACTCTTGGTTCAACCATTGTGCTTACTACACCATGGTACTAAGTGCCACATCCAGTCTTGCCTTAAAAACCTCCAGGGATGATGAATCAACCACCTCCCTGGGCAGCCTATTCCAATTCCTGATTCCTCTCTCCATAAAAAAATTTCTTCCTAATATCTAACCTAAACCTTCCCTGACACAGGTTAAAACTGTGCCCTCTTGTCCTACTGCTGGTCACCTGGCAGGAGATCAACCCCCACCTGGCTACAACCTCCTTTCAGGGAGTTGTACAGAGCAATAAGGTCTCCCCTGAACCTCCTCTTCTGCAGGCTGAGCAATCCCAACTCCCTCAGCCTCTCCTCAGAGGACTTGTTCTCCAGTCCCTTCACTAGCCTTGCTGCCCTTCTCTAGACCTGCTCCAGCACCTCAATGTCCTTCCTGACATAATACTTTTCAACAGCTTTGTGTTTTTAATACAAGAAGAAGTTGTATGATTCTTGCATTTTTGAGGGTATGACCCACTCACCACCTTATTCTTAACAAAGAAATGGCAGAGAAACACTAAAAACTAAATGAAAAGTATTCAAATATAACTGCTTAGTCCTTACAAACAATTATTACAAATAAAGTTTTATAAGCTCAGAAAAGTTACATCTTGTTACTTGCTTTTTAATTTATGAAGAAGAAATGATGAATAGCCAAGATATCAAAACCCAAAGAAACAGCCTATAATGGAAATTCAGGAAGAATTCCAACTATAAATGTACTAATTGTATGGCCAGAATAAATTAATTAGAAATAATACCTCTGTTATTTCTCATCATATAACACTGATAATATCTTAACACTGTTAATATCACTTTCAATATCCCTCCATTATTCATTACAACTTGTATCTTCAAGCTAAATATTGCACTTGAAATTTTTTTTAGAGATTGAGTAGGCTAAGTGTTACATAGTAGTGATAAGCATTTTAGAGATGCAGGGTAAGCAATGTGTTCAACAGTTAGATATCAAAACTAGAGTCTACAGAATAGAGCTAATCCATCTTCTTTCTCTAGGTAAATCCAACCTTTACCTCATTCCTCTCAGTGTAATGATTAATGCCTCTCGTGTTTATCACATATATCCAAATAATCATACAGACCTGTAAAAATGTTATATGAAGAAAGCTAGAGATGTCCTCAACTTCATATCAACGTCTGTCTGTTTAGCTAATATATAACAGATGACAGTTTATTCCTAAATAGATTTTGCTACTGTGAGCTTACAAATAATATTGCAGAAATCTGATGTATATTTATTATATATGTGTGATGTATTTATTGACTGAGCTCAGAAGATATGCCCGTATCACCATATTCTAATTTTATGTGGATATTCTTAAGTGTTCTATGTTGCTGTGTAATGCAAGTATGACTGTACAGAAACAAGAACAAAGCAATTTGCATCTAGAAAGACACTGAATTGACATTTGGTAAAAAAGACTCACAATCAAATCTGACTTGCACAAATCATCCAACAAGGCAGATGGTATTTTTATTTCTTTTGTTTACCCATAAAATACTCTCATCTGTGGTTCATTACCCTTATGCTTACCAGCTAGGTTAAATTAATGGATTGAAATGTCATTTTTACAGACTTTGTTCTCATTATTCTGACTATGGATTTTTATTTTTATATTTTTTTTATTTATAATGATTTTCTTTTTAGTATTGGATGAGACATTGTGCTATCTCTTCCATGTCTCAAAAATGTGTTTGATTAATACCCAATTCAGTATCCAGGATGACAGATATAAATAAATTATAACAAACAGTTCACATGTTAGAAATTATCTCCATGACCAGGGAAAAACTACTTTACTAAAAAGTTTTGTAAAAAACATGTCTATGGCCTAATACAGTCTGTAAATGCTATCAAATATTTGTCTGTGCTCTGCCTAAGTGGAGCACTACACTATATATATATATATTTTTATATATATATACATATTTATTGCAATTTTTAACTTCTCAATAAAAGAATAGTAATCTGGGGAGATGAGAGTACGAATAACAAAACAAAAAAAACCTGAAATTTTGCAGGAATGCTTTCCACATGTCATTTAAATTAAACCCAGCTTGTGAAAGCATGACTTACTTACAAAATGCTAGAATATGTGAAATGAAAAGCAGGCATATCTGCAACTAATGGTCACAGAATCAAATAGTATGGCTTACAGGTGCAATCTGTCTGTTGCCAGCATGTTTGTTGTCTTGTAAACTGACCCAAGAATCCCAAAATTCTGCTGGAGACACCAGGAATTGGTGTGCTGGGTCTTCCTTTTTCCTTTCTCATCATTCCCTGCAACTGCAAGGATAGAGCACAACACCACTTGTGGTCTTGATCCAACAAAGCCCTGAAGTCTCTTCTCATTGCTGTTGCACTCAGACTTTGTGGTGCAGCTTCATTGCTGCCTACCTGGAAAATCAGTAGTGATTGAGAACCTGAGTTCAAGCCAATCCAGGACTGGAAGCTTTCTGTTCACATATTCGCATGGGCCTCAGGGAGGCAGCAGATTTCATTAAGAAATGGGTCTTAAGAAATATTTTGTTAAGAATATTCCCCTCAGAAGGGAATCTGCTGTCACAATGGGAGCTATCTTGATGTTATCTTAATGGGAGCACTTCTCATGCAGGATATATGCCAACCTGACCTCAGTGATGCCGCCATTATAGATGAACCATTGTCCTCATAATTCCTCAGTTTTGCTTGCAAAGCCTCATACTATAATGAAAGGGCACCTGTGGAGGTGAGGCAGTCACGGACAAACCTACTGAGCTGAGTAGGCACTAGTCACCATTGGCCCCTCTCCCTAAAGTCACTTTGTTCAGCCAGGCAGAGGGAGGAGAGGGAACATGTGTCCAAATCATGTGTCCTGACTGCCTGTGGGGCCTATCCCAGACAAGGTACAGTGCCATTCCAGTAGCCTTTCTCAGAGAATCACAGAGTTGTTACAGTTGAAGAGGATTTCTTGAGATCATCTAGTCCAACCTCTCTGACAAGGAAGGGTCACCTAGACCAGGATACACAGGAACACGTTCAGGTGGGTTTTGAATGCCTACAGAGAGGAAGACTCCACAGCCTTCCTGAGCAGCCTGTTCCAGTGCTCTCCCAGCTTCAACATAAAGAAGTTCTTCCTCATGTTGATGTGGCACTTCTTGTGCTTTAATTTGTGAACATTGCTCCTTTTTCTGTCACTTGGCATCTCCAAAAAGAGCTTAATATATTTTTGAGATATTTATATGTGTCTCTGCCTTGCTCCCCCTGATACTCCTCAATCTTCTCATCTCCCCTCAGAGCTCTGTCATTAAGTGGAAGAGTTCTTCTATCCAGGTGCAATTGCCACAGCTCTGCTCGCTCCTGCCATCCCATACTGTCATCATAGTTGTCCGCACCTTGCAGCTGACACTGAGATGTCACCAACGTATTCCCACAGGAGCCCTTTCTGAGCAGCTTCATCAGTCATGGTGGGTGCAGACCTTAGAGAGGCCATGGCTTTCAGCTGGGTGGATACCATTGCTCCCTGGTCAAGCTGGCAGGCTTTCAAGACTTGCCCTGAGCACCTTCTACCCCAAACACTGATATGCCACAGCCTGTTTTCCCACCCTCTTGGCAGGGCTTCTGGTCACTAACATTTCCCAGGAGCAGCTTCTATATGGCAGCTGGGGCTTCACAGCTGTTGCTCCTAGCCCTTATCAGGTGCTATCAGCCACTGCTGCACAAGCTGCAAGTACCTGGCAGCTCTGTCGGCTTCTCTGAGGTTCCTCTGGTACAGAACCTGTCCTGCGCACCACATCAGAACATGCCACTACCAATCATGCAAGCACCAGAGACACTCGCTTTTCACTTAGATATTAACTGAGAGAACAGATAGAGAAAAGACACAGATAAAAAAAATAAATGGATTTCATGACAAAAATAAAAGAAATATTTTGGTGTGGTTTCTGTCATTTTCAATCTAACTACCTCCTGTATAGTTCAAATGCCTTCCATTATTACTTTTTTTTAATATATTTATCAACATGCATGTGGTCTATTGCCCCTCTGTAAGCACCCTTCCACAAATTAACAAGAGTTCCATGACAAAACATCCTTATAAGCTAGGTGATACTATCATAGTAAAAAAAAAGGTTGAGTCTAATTTTGCTTGGTCAAAACTCTTACAGATCATTTGTTCTCAAAAGTACATTTACCATTTTACATAAGATGTTAAACTTTCATAGCATCTGGTGATAATACTTTAGCAGAACCAGACTGCATAATTTACATCAGTTAAATGTACTGAATTCAACAATATTTTTAACCTTATTCTTGCTATGCTTCCTTCTCTCATATTTCATCCTGAAATTGTTGACTGGGGTTCTATGGTACCAGAGAAGGATATTTATCTTTATTTTCGTCCCTCCCAATTCTTTCTTTCTTACTTTTATTTCTTTACCTTCCAACTTTACCTCCCACTTTTCTGTTCATGGTCTGTGTGACATTTATCAATTTCAAAATAATAACAAATGAATTATTTTGTTAGTATAGAGTTTTGTGTCCCTGACTTGTAGCTGCACAGGTTTATGTTTCCAGTTCTAGCACAGAATAATGTTCCTGAAGATTTATATCACTTATGCATCACAAGAGAAGTCTGAATGGCCTGACTGGTGATGTCAAACTCAATTACTAATGTCCTCTCACAGAGCTTGCTCTTCATAGACATTATACATGTCTGGTGATGTCTACACTGCCATGAATAATGTGCTTAATCTCAATTTAAAGGATACTTGACCTCAGCTTTACCCTAATTATATTACATTACATTTCCCTCGTTCATACAGCACTTTTAATATCAAGCACTGAGAGTCTGTTTCATTTTCAGAGGCTGCCCTTCCAGCATCAAGCTACACTACTTTTTACCTTGCCAATGTAACTAATTGCTTGATTAGTAATACTTTTTAATTGAGCTATGAACTTTTGTCTTCAATTATTAAATATGTTGTCATGAACCCTCTTCTAAGATCACAGGTAAAAATTACTTTAATAAATATGTGAAAATAGATGAATACTTGTGTATGAATATAAATATTTAAAGTTATATAATGAAATTCTGTTAAACAAGTGGTTGCATATATGAATAGACTTGGGTTTGGATAGACTGATTTTGGCTGGGATAGAGTTGATTTCTTCTCAGTAGCTAGTACAGTGTTGTGCTTTGGATTCCATATGAGCATAATGTTGATAACACATTGATGTTTTGGTTGTTGTTAAATTGTGTTGATACTAAATCAAGGATATTTTTTATGTCTCATGCTCTGCCAGTGAGGAGGTACACAAAAAAAAAAACCTTTGAGGGAGCACAGACAGTACAAATGACCTAAATTGGCCAAAAGGATATTCCATACCTTAGAACATAATGCCCAGTATATAAACTGGGAGAGATAAACATAAAAGGGACTGATCAGGATTTGGGACAGGGTCAGGCATTGGTCAGTGGGTGGTGAGCAATTTTACTGCATCACTTGTTTTCCCTTGTTTGTTTGTTTTTTTTTTTGTTGTTGTTGGTTTGGGTTTTTATTATTATTATTATTATTATTATCATTATTATCATTATTATCATTATCATTATCTCTATTGTTATATTTTTACTCTGTTTCAATTATTACAATGTTCTTACCTCAACCTACAAGTTTTAGTTTTGTTTCTCCTTCCCACTCCCCCCAGAGGGAAGAGCAGGGGGGTGGCATGAGTGCAAGTGACAGCATAGTTCTTAGTCACCAGCTGGGCTTGAAACACAACAGTCCTTTTTGGCACCCAATGAGAGGCACAATGGGTTGAGATAATGAAAGATCTGACCAAAGTGTTTTAAAAGAAAATTGTTATAAAGTTTCATTGTATTGGTTTAATAGTTCCTGGTTACGATGTTGATTTATTTCTCTCAGAGTTGTTTTTTATCTCAGGGTTGTGTACTGTAATATCAGTAATATCTCACTTGCAGTATGTGTTCCCTGTGGTAATGTTTACTGTCCTTGAGGTTTGGCCTAAGACTATCATTGTAGGGTATTTTGTAGTACTGGATTATGATATGATAGCACTGCTGGTTAGTAAACCAATCTGGTGTATGTATTCAGTATCACAGACGCCTCTGTACTTTGGGAATCATCTGGAAATTGTTAATAATCACACCTGGGGCTTTTCTCCTCAGAAAGACAACCTATGGGGGAGATACATTCCTACATCTTCCTTCCTTCTTTTTTTCCTTCTCCTCCAGGAAGTATAGTAGCATTTGAGAATTTTAAAGGTTTTGAATATCTTTTGAATAACATTGAAACCAACTTGGTCTTTTTACTAGGAACCAGTATGTTGCTGCATATGGTTCAGGTCTTGTTTAAGGTCAGATAATTAATTAAGAACACACAGAGATCTGCCCAAAGGCTGGATAGTTCTGAGTGGCAGGGCGTGTGGAATGGTATGGGCAAGTACCTAGGACAGTGGGCACCTCCAACATGCTTGCATTTTACCCTCTAAACAAGTGCATAATCCAGAAATACCAGTAATATATTTGAAAAAGCTGTGCTGTCACCCTGGCACCCCCAGAGAGACACAAATCACATCCCCAAATGTGTTGGGGCCTGGCCCAGGCCTATCGGAACATGCTCAACACTGTCCAGTACCCTCAGGGGGAGAACATCATCTCTGGATCTGATGATAAGACAACAGGCACTGCAGCTGCTCTAAACCCAGCGGTACACGTTGCCACTGAACCAGAGAACCAACATGTGCCAGTGTTGGTTGCCCCTGTACAGCAGCAGAAGAAATTCATACAAAAGTCACCCATAAAAAAACTTTAGCAAAAGCCTAATGGAGAATAGAGACTAAGAATAGACTATCATGGCCTGAATGAAGTCACGCCTCCTCTGAGTGCTCTCGTATCAGATATGCTGGAACTTCAATGTGAACTGGAGTCAAAGCAGCCAAATGGTGCCACAGCTGGCTTTGCTAACACATTTTTCTCAATCTCTTAGGCAGCAAAGTGCAGGCCACAATTTGCTTTCACTTGGAAGGGAGTTCAGTACACCTGGAATCTCCTGCCCTGGAGGTGGAAACACAGCTCTACAAACTGCCATGGATGGATTCAGACTGCACTGGAACAGGATGGAGCTCTGCAACACCTGGAACACACTGACGATGTCATTGTGTGGAGCAATACAGCAGCAGCAGTTTTTGAGAAAGGGAATAAAATAGCCAAATCCTCCTGAAAGCCAGTTTTACCATAAACCAAAGAAAAGTAAAGGGTCTTGCACAGGGGATCCAGTTTTTTGGAATAAAATGGCAAGATGGACGTTGTCAGAACCTAATGGATGTTATTAATAACAGCAATGTCTCCACCAACTAACAAGAAAAAAAAAAACAACACAAGGTTTTTTAGGCACTGTGAGATGTTGGAGGATGTTTATTGCAAATTATGGCTGGACTGTAAACCCTCTCTAACAAGTGACCCAGAAGAAGAATAATCTCGAATGGGGCCTAGAGCAATGGCAAGCCTCTGACCAAATCAAGCAGGAAAGAGTTCATGCAGTAGCCCTTGTGAGTCTTAACCCAGGCCGCAACCATGAAAGCTTGGAAAGAGCCTGGGGTTCAATATAAAAAGAAAATAACCCTTTATACCTGACTATGAAATCAGAACTTTTACTTGTATACTGTTGTAATAATTTTTCCTGGGTAGCTAGTCAGACTCCAGGCTACTTCAGACAGGGGCATTTTTTTACTACACATTTGTACACTGAATAATATGATGACACTAAAGACAACAGTAGATTCCTAAAAATTTCCTCATTCCCTCAAACATAAATTATCATAATGAACTTGATTACTTCTTGAAAAAGAGAGCACCAAAGCATAAATACTTTATTTTCCTCTTACAAGAAGTTATTTCACTCTATTTGATAAAAAAAATAAAGGCTACAGATAATAAGAAAAGATTGTGTGATAAAACATAATGAGAATTGGCTGATTTACGCTGTAAGGATTCTGACCAGCTATTTGTCATGGTTAATCATGACCTCAGAAGAGGGGCTAGGGGTCCAAACACAAGTATCTGGCAAGAAATTATATGTGGAACAGGCAGGAAAACAAAGAGATAAAAAAATGTGAAACAAGAACAAAAAGTTAAATAAATTTATAACAATTTAAGAGAAAGTGATGGAAATCATGAGAACAACTTGGAAACAGTCACAGGAAAGAGGACAGGGTTTTAAACAGAATATGACAATATTTGGTCTTCTGAGAATAAATTAATGATCTTTCAGTAAACTACTTTAATGATCTTAAAGGGAATAGAGAAAGCAATATCAGACAGGAAGTAATTTGGAAGCTAGTGTAAAAGCAAGGCTAATAATCCAAGGAATATTAAAATTTAGCAGCAAATTTTGCAATTTTGGTTATAATTTGCAATTCTTAGCTACATATGTAAGTAAGGGAAGAGATTTCAGACATGTGGCCCAAGAAGACATCATAACATGGTACAACCAGTTCCCTGGCAAGTCTGAAAAGACTCGTCTCCTGCATAAAACCACCAGGAAGGGAGTCTGATCGTGTCTACTTTAAGACAGAATTTGAGACTACATTTGCAGCTATTTTTGCCTTTCTGTCCGTATCATTGACAATTTTTCTTACCTATAGGAGAAACTTCTTCAGCTATGGGACAATAGCACTTCCATTTAGTTTTCGTCTTAAATAAATTTGTATTAGGAAGACATTTCCTACATAAATAGTCTTTATTAATATAATTCACTATGCTGGAGCTAGGATGCATTTTAAAGCACAGTTTTATACATTTTGTAATACCATAGGAGAAATAAATACCATAAATTTCTTGATTCCAGAACAATTAAAATTTATGGGAAAAGAGATTCATTCATATTCATGTAATTATTGCCTTACAAAAGGCAAAATCATTAAAAAATGGTATGTGAGAATGGAACAAAACTTATACAAAACTTTTAAGTTACTGTAAGAGGCTAGACAATATATCACATAAAATGAAACATGACTACCTAGAAAAACTAATAAAAATGAGCTTCACTTTTGGAATTGAGCAGCCCAAAATTAATTATTTTAAAATTAGTTTATGTCATTTTTCTTTAGCTGTCTGTTGATAATTCCAGATAGAATCTTCACAACTAATTATTTTTGACTAATTTTCATGAGTCCTCAAGTAAAATCTCACTCAGTGACTCAGTATCCTCCACACAGCTTTTCTCTTTTCCTTTCCTGAAATCTATTGTAAAAAATAATAGCAGAAGTTTCCTTCCTTGAGTTGTCAGGGAAATGTTCATGGTAACTGAAATCCTATTTTGAATGAAATAATAGTGCTTCTTATCATAATTCGTACATGAAGCTTACAGTAGAAATTATATATAGGTCAATATTTTATCTTTACAGTTTTAAAGAAAAGAAATAGAGAAACTGAAAACTGAGTCAGAGTACAATGCAACCAGACACGCTAACCAAAAATATGTAAAAGTCAAAATTAGAATGGGTATTAAAATGCAGTAAAACATTGTTTTCAAAAAAAAAAAAAAAAGTCGGGGTTCATATATACTATTTTATCCAACACGTTTATATGGATAATATAATGTGTGTGTCACAAATAACTGATAAATTTAGTGTTATTTAAACATTCACAAATGCACAGATAAATTACAAAATAGGCAAGTCCCAGCTCTATACCAATAGACATTCCATGACATTTCTATGTTCAGACATATCTTAAATCCAGTGTAAAAAGAATACCCTATGATCTTTCTTGCAAAGATTGCTCATTAATTTCTGAATACAGTCCATTCTGTACAGTTAGGTGCAAGGTTTTCTGAGATGTTTATTTGTACGATATAATTCACTGACTGGCTAGTCTTACAGACAAGAAGTGAAGTAATTCTGAAAACAATCTGAATATCTTGATTATTAGATGAATATAACATTATGAACTTTCATTGGATCCAACCAAAATCCTGGAAGGAATGAATTCACAAGGTCTTGCAATGACCATGGCAGCTAGTAATTTTTAGTCACCTTAAAACTTGTTTTCATTCCCACTGTCCTTGCCATTTTATTTCTAGAACTAGTAAAAAGAAAGAAAAAAAAATAACCAAAACCAGAACACTAAATAAGAAGCCACTGACAACAATAGCTACCACTTCAATATTTATATATGTAAGACTGTAGTTAGACATCTTATTCTTCAACTTCTTAAGCATGCCCATTTCATCACCATTAGCCATTTCTTATCTTCATATTTCCTCCCTGGTACCTTTGTGCTACACCCACATGAGTGTGTGAGCAAGCTTCACAAAATGACTGGAACAGGGAGTTGATTTGAAAGATAACACAGCAAAATACAATTAGCCTCCACAGAATTTCTCCAGCTTTTTAGTTTGTGCAATTTATAGTTAGTTCCGCATTATAAAGTCTGAGAAATCCCAAAATACCATATAATAAATGCATTAGAGATTTTTTATGTGTAACATGAGCCCTTGTTTCCTCAGACAAATAAAGGATTTGAGTTTATATCCTCCATGTTCCATCTAAATATTCTTTTCTTCCCTAGAGTAGGTAATGATTGGTACAAATTCTTCTCAGAAACTTCTTACTAAATGATTTTTCTCTCTCTGTTTGCTTTGGTTTGTTTACTAAATCCCTGACTGTTAAAAGGAGTCTACCTCTTGAGGAAAGAGTTTAGGCCAAACCCAAATAATCTCTTTTCCTAATAACAATAACAAAGACAAAGCCTTCTCAATCTATTTAACTCTCCTGAAAGCAAACTTTTTTTTTTTGTTTGTTTGGTTAGTTTTGGCAATAGCTATATGCAATATGTAGTTGTATAGGTCATAATGGAGCAAATTTATTGTCATAGTCTGGCCACCAGGAATTGCTCTCTGTGAAAAATGTAAAGGTGTGCTGTACTTTTTCAGCAGTAATCTTTACTGTTTAATTATTCTGAGTATTTTAGGGAAAATATTGATTGCTGAAAATCTATATTGCTGTTAGGAGATCGCAGTGAAAACTGAAACTCCTTACATTGAAATGTTTATTCTACTCAAGTGGTGTCTGTATAAAATAAGCAAGCTTTGATCCCCACATTATTTTAAATAGTTTTATCTCCATTGTAAGATAAGGCTGTCGATTCTGCTATAAATAAACTATTTTGCCTCTAAGTAAATTAAAATATCTCTGAAGAAAAAAAAAGGGAACAGGAAGAAAAAACCAGAAAGCCCAACCAGATCACTCTTTCTTTCCTCAAGGACACATCCGCCCCTGAATCATATCAGGTTCACATCATTAGAAAAATACCCTTTTTCTTACCAGTACTATGCATGAGATCGATTTGAAGATCCATGTTGGAGATTGCTGCATTGGGTAGCTTGATGGAGACGAGGCTGCTGTGCTCCTTGTTCCCAGGGTCCAGCCGTAGCAGGGCTCAGCACACAGTTGCCAACAGGGACACACATGCTGACACCACACTCACTCCCTGCTGCATGCACAGCCTGACACACATACACACATACTGCATGCACAAAGCTGGCTGCAGAGACGACACAGGCAGAAAGCTGTGACTGGCCAGCACCTATGTAAGTGTACAGCATTCACATAAATATGAGCAGCGCAGATGGCTTGATCCTGTTCCTTCACAGGAACAGGGTTTAGGAAAGTCTGCTGGTAGGATGTATGTGTAAATGCACTACTGATCCCCATCATAGCTGGGACTTTTGGTCTTGAGAGAGAGAGAAGTGTTCTCAGCTCCACTTTGTATGCATCACCTGAGTCTTTTTCTGATAGCCAAGTCAAACTGGGGCTTTTATAGTCATTTATGTTTCATTTCTAAGCAATGTGCCCTTTTAACTTACATTTGAAAATTTTCATCTCTGCATGTGTACCTTCCAGAGCAGTAAGGAGTGGTCCCCAACATACAACGCAACATACAACATACATGCCAATCACATAATCTGAGTAACAAACAGGAGGAACTGGAGCTCTGTGCTCAGCCTGAAAATTATAATATCACAGAAGTAACAGAAACTGGACAGGAAAAAGATTACATAACTAGAACACCATAATGGATTACTACAAACTTTCAGAAAAAACAGAAAAAGGAACCCAGACCACAGGACCCTGTAGCTATGACAACATGTTTGTTGACTCACTAGTAGTGAAGGAAGGGCTAGTCTGCAGCCTCTTCACAGTCTTAATCCCTACAAATCTGTGGGCCTGGACAGAATCCATCCCAAGGTGTTAAGAGGAGTGACTGTTGCAAGGTCACTGTCTACAAAATTCAAAAGGTCGTGGATATCAGGGTATATCCCTTGTGACTGAAAGATGGCAAGTGTCAGACTCGTCTATATTAGAGGCCAAAAAGAAAACCCAGGAAACTACAGGCCCTGGGAAAGTAATGGAATGAGTCCTCCTAGAAACTATTGCAAACTTGAGTGAGGTAGTTGACTGGGAAAAGGCAATATGCATTTACCAGTGTAAGACTCCCCGGATTGCCTTCTACAACAAAATAACATATTTAATCAACATGAGG
Organism: Dendrocincla fuliginosa; assembly: GCA_035047845.1. NCBI lineage: Eukaryota > Metazoa > Chordata > Aves > Passeriformes > Dendrocolaptidae > Dendrocincla > Dendrocincla fuliginosa. The sequence continues at coordinate 135,774,944 of JAWWMO010000083.1, read as the reverse complement.
TGAGCAATGGATGTTGCTTACCTGGACTTCAAGAAAACATTCAACACCATTTCCCACAGGCTTCTTCTGGACAAGCTGACAAGGTGCATCTTGAGTGGGTGGTTTGTGAGATGGGGAGGGAATTGTCCATCACACTGCACTCACAGCGTGGTTGGCAGTCTGTGGTTTTCACTCAGACTGGCAGCCTGACACAAGTGGAGTCCCCCAGGGATCGATACTGGGCCCCATGTTGTTGAACATCTTCATAAATTAACTGGATTATGGGACTGAAAGCAGCCTCACCAAGTTTGCTGACACCACCAGACTGGTAGAGAGGTGTATTTGTGAGAAGCAAGAGGCATCTTACAGAGAGACCTGGACAGGCTGGAGGAGCAGGCGAGCAAGAACTCCAGCAGAGACAAGTGCAAGGCTCTGTATGTAGGATGACAGAACCAAAGGGGCCAGAACAGGTCAAAACCTGTGCGGCTGGGGAACAGCATCACTGAAAAGGACCTGGGGGTCCTGGTGGACAACAACTCCACCAGGAGTCAGCAGTGTGCTGCTGGAGAACTGAAGGCAAAGTGGAACTTGGGCTGCATCTGCAGAAACATTACTAACAGTGGTAGAAATGCGATCATCCCACTTTACCCAGAACTTGTAAGGCCACACCTGGAGTACTGTGTCTATTTCTGGTACCCAAAATTCAAAAAAAGATGTGGACAGAGCAGGCAGGGTCCAAAGGGTTTATTTTTGTGGCACAACGAAGGACTCAGCACCAGAGATAGACTTGTGAGGCAATTAATGATCTTAAATAAGATTAGAAAGAAATTTTTGCAGTGAGAACAGTCACAGACCAGAACAACCTCCCCCGGGACATGGTGAAGTCCCCATCACTGGAGTTTTTCAAGACATGATTGAACAGGATGCTATATAATGTCATCTAAGCTGAGGAAATTTCATATAATGATCTCGAAAATTTCACTATGAATATCCTGAAAAGCAATACTTAAAAGTGTGAGAGAGAAAACACTTGCAATGTTAACATTTTTGTGTGAAAGATATCTTGAAAATAATAATTATTTGTATTATATATTTATTTTACATTATTTTTCATAATAATTGAATTTTACGTTTATTCATTAGCACAAATGACATCATACTAAATTTTAATCTTTTTACTCTTCTGATTTTTATTTACTTGTAGCAGAAAAAATGCTGTATATTAAAACTATTGTACATTTCTGATAAAAAGACTTACTTACAAATTAGAATGTAGACATGAGTACCCTAAACAGGTACCATATATTGATATAAATGTGAAATAAATACTGCATTGTCTTCTTGCTGAAATCACTGAGTGCACTTAAGATTCATGAGTCATTGCCTTATAAAACTACTTCTGAGAAATAAGAAAAGCTACTTAACATTAAGGTACTGCACAAACATGAGAATCTTGCAGATCATCTTTTCAAGCCATTTGTTGCTAACAAAAATTGAGGCAAATGACAAATAGAATGTTTTCCCAGCTCTATAAAGAACTTTCAGTAAAATTAGAACTGAAACAGAACTGAGTTCTACATATCCTGATACACCACTTTCCTGAGTGCTTTAGCCAAGTGGATTCTTAGGAAATTAGCAGGTTGGGAAATATACTTAAGATACGGGGGGAAAAAAAAGAACAAAATATTCAATAACCAAATGTATTTCTTATATGACTGTCTAGTTTAAGTCTAAATCTATAGGCACTGGAAAAAGCTGGGAACCTATAGAGACCAGCTTACTATAGTCACCCAAGTATGTCTCAGTTTTATTGAAGAGTGTTTCCTTAGAACCTCACTGCTGCCTAGACATGCCAGAATCAGTCTAGGTTGTCTTTCCCTGAAAATGTAAAAAAATATGTGCCTGAGTATGTGGACAGTAAAGGAGACAGTACATACCCTAAGGGAACTGTTAGGGAACCAACACAGCCAGGCATATTGGATAGCGCCCTAGTCTGTATTGACTTAACTTTAGATACCCAGTTTAGGAAAACATGGTTACCTCCCCAGCGGCAGCTCTCTCCTTCCATTACTCAAAGCCCAAAGGCTTCATTAGATATGTAACCTTTAGATAACTGAACTTCTAGATGATCTGAATACAGCTTTAAGCTAAGCCATTCCAAAGCATTTCAAGACAAACTTTCTTGAGACTGAGCTTTATGCAGACACATTCTTGACATATTAGGTATCCTCTGCAGTTGGTTGTCCCAAGTTTCTGTGTCTGTCGAGATCCATCAATATTGTATCATATCCATGATTTTCATCAAAAGATTAAGAGACTATGAGGAAAGAAATTACCACATTTTTCAATACTAACAGCTATTGCATATGTATAATGTAATATATGACTATTCTGGATTAATATACAGTATTGCAGAAAACTAGACTACTCAGAAAAAAGTAATAACAGCAGATGCAGAGAAGGAATTTAGTCACTGAACTGCAGAACATGGGAATTTAAATCCAGCTTTAGCCAAAAGATCTCAAAAAACCTTAAGGACCTATTAACTATGGATTTAATACTTATGCCTACATATTTTTCTTTCTAAGTAGGACATCTTTTCCCTGTGTAAAGCATCATTTGATACTGATGGAACACTGTGCCTTTACTCAACATGTGAAATTTTAATGACAAAAACATGATTCACAAATTAGACATCTATGCAGTATACATGATTTATGTACTGAATTATTTCTTTGTTGCACAGAAAGGACAAGCAGGTCCTTTTGACCCAAATTTTACTTTAATTTTGCTGTTGTAGCCATGACCTAATTTAGAGCTGTGTCAGTCATGTTTATAAAATACACAGCATTTAGACCATATGGTGTAGTTAGAGGCACAGAGCATCATTTGAACCTTTGCTAGAATTAGACTTCAAACTCTTTGTAGTGCTAGCATTAAACCCTAACTTTTAAATTTAGTAAATACTATACAGCATAGATGTAATCCAAAAAGCTCCTCACAAGGCAGTCCACCATTACAGCTTCAAATTCTCTGTAAAAAAATCCATCTCTTTCTGATCTCTATAAATAGCATTGTTCATGAAAACAGGAGACTGATGCTTCTTAATTTATGTCTGAGTAATTAAATAACTGAATATCTGTTTCTGCCTTTGACCTAGGAATTGTCTGCAAGTACTTAATCACATATTGTCTTTAACCAACAATTAGATGTATTTACAAAAACTCGACCAATGAAATGCACTTAACTGCAAACAGTTAATTACATAAATAAATGGAGAAATAAAACCTCTAAGTGAAAAAAAAAATACTGCCTATTTCACATACATTTAAATGTGTGAAGGAACAAAAAATCACAGACATGGCAGGAATCTCAAGAGATTATCCAATCTCTCCTGCCTCCAGCAGGACATTCTATTCTAAAATGTGTAAACTATACAGGTGTAAACTTGTGAAGCACATTTTACTCCACAGCTGAAGATCCATTGAGAAGAATTCAACTCATTCCTAAGCAGGATTTTTAGTTCTTTGTTGTACTTACTTATTCCTGCAAAACCCTATCATTTTTGGCAGTGAACTCAAGACTATGACAGAGACATAATTTCCTTGCCAGGTTTGCTGGAATTCCACCCTTAAGCTTTTTCATTCAGACATTTTTTTCTCAGCTTTCTTCTTAGTGTCATGAGGCACAGTGTTAAAAGACTTTAAAGGCCGAGATTTATGACTTTATTACTTCTATTCCATCTCAAAGACCTATTGTCTTATTGCAGAAATAAATTAGATTGTTTTAAGGTGGTTCATTATTGATATTTAATTGATAATCTTTTTGTTTTTTGTTTTTTTTTTTCTTTTCAATTTCTAGGTGCTATCTTTCCAGTTACTATTTAGAAATTAAGATTGACAGATGCATAATTCTGTGGCCCCTTCTTTTCCTCACTTTTTTAAAATGTGGCACAACAATTGCCTTTGTCATCTTTGATCCTGTTAGAGTTTCAAAACCTAAGTGGGAATTCCTTCCAAAAAGCTTGGAGCCAACACACAAGTGTGGTAAAGATGTTTAACTAAAGACACAAAGGATATGCATAACCTGATGTTATCTGCTTTAGTCAGCTTTTTGTTCAGTTCTCTTCCCAGGCTGAGACGGGCATGAGTTGGGGGAAGGGGTTGGGGTTTCTGGTTTTCTGCGCAGGTCAGGGAGCTCAGCGTGCTCGGCAGAGTAGGAGGACGGGAGACACAGACACTCCAATCCTGGCATCACTGGATACTGGATTGTGTTCCTTTTTCCCTTCTCCACCTTGACCGTTTTCATCTGTGAACAATCATAACCACCACAAAGATTGCCGTGAGGAAAAGAGGTGGGAGAAAGCCCCGGGTTTCCTGCCCCTGTGGAGACAGGATTGTTGCTGCTTTGCTTTCCATTTTCTCACGGGAACTAACCTGGGAACTGCCTGCCATCTCGCCTGAGGGAGACGCCAGCTGGCCAGCCGCGACATCGCCATCTGCTGTCAGTAAATATAACTGCAACCCCTGGGAGAGAGCGAGGAGCCAGCGGCGGAGGTGCCACAGCACAACCTGCTGTCCGTAGATATAATTGCATTTCCCCTTTTTGGGGGGTAGCCAGAAATACCTTTTTTGACTGTTTGCCTTGTCGTTTGGGGCTGGAGGGGTTTATTACAAACTGATGTTGTTTGGTTCTTTTTTTCTGGATATATATATATGTATTGTGGTTAAGAACTGTTATCTTTTTCTTTATATATATTTTTCCTAATTAAAGTTCTGTTTTCTAAATTTAAAGGAGAGGGATTATTTCTTGGCCAACATAGATATCTTAGTTCTCCCTCAAACTAAGACAGATCCATAAATTCTCAAAATAACTACTATTTGTGGTCTGATTTCACCAATCTATTCTTAACTGCATAGAAGAAAAACCGTCACTCTTACAATATTAAAACCCTATTAAATAAGTAGTGTCTAACCTATTCTTGATTTATTCAAGGCTGAAATCTTTCATAGTTGGTTTTATCTATATTCTAGCTTGCAGCTGGTATTTTAGTCAAGAATCATAAAAAAAATTACTTAGCATGTGGACCTTCTTATCATCTGCCAACGGTTTCCTACTCTCATAATAGTGGACTCATTATTAACAAACAAGCTCTTTCATTCTCTGTATGCCTTCTTGTTTTTGTGGTTCAAAGTCAGCCCAGTGACCTGTTACTATATTTTGGGAGGGTTTAATTAATTTGGCCATGTCTACTGTGACTACACTTTGCTCTATAGTTAATGTAGTGAAACAGATACATCTAGAATGCAATTCAGCACATACTAAGCTGCAGCAGAGAGTGAGTACCAGTTTTCTTCTACTGCCAGGGAGAGTGCTTAGAATTACCAGCTCCCATACAATGGTTTTTATTGTGAATATCTGTAGTGATGTGAGGTAGCTCACAAAAAACATAATTTGCATGATCTTTCAGGTTTACTGGTTTGTGGGGACTCCTATAAAATTAATGTTCCCATTTCTTTTGCCATGATTCATTACCCAGAACCTTTCAGAAAGCTCCTTTTAAAGTTTCAGTGTCAGAATTTGTTCTTTGTGTTAGAACACTTAGCTAGTCCTTCTTCTGTTGCCCTCTTTCCAAGCAAACTATACTCCCTTGTTGACCACAAGGGGACACTGGTGGCTCATGGACAGCTTGTTGTCCATGAGGATCCCCAGATCCTTCTCAGTTGAGCTGCTTTCCTGCAGCCCTGTAGAGCCCCCACACTGTACTGGTGCATGGGGTTATTCTGCACCAGGTGCAGGACCCTACACTTGCCATTGTTGAAATTCAGACAGTGTTTATTTGCCCATCCCTCAAACCTGTTGAGGTCCTTCTGAAGAGCTGCACAACATTTTGGGTTATTGACCACTCCTCCAGACTTTAAGTCATCAGCAAACTTGCTGAGGTGGCATCTGTGAATTAGTTAAACCATACTGGGCTCAGTACTGAACTATGGGGGACGCCACTCATTACAGGCCTCCAACTAGACACTGTGCCACTGATTATGACCCACTGGGATCTGCTGTTCAGCCAGTTCTCAATTCATCTCACTGTCCACTCATCCAGTCCACACTCCCTTAGTTTGTCTGTGAGGATGTTGTGAGGGACAGTGTTGAAAGCCTTGCTGAAGTTGATGTAGACAACTTCCACTGCTCTGCCCTCATCTATCCAGGTAGTTGTTTTATTGTAGAAGGCAATCAGATTGCCTAGGCATGATTTACATGATTCCATGATGACTCCTCCTGATCACCTTCTTGTCCTCCATATGAACAGACATGGCCTCCAGAATGAGGTGCTCCATCACCTTTCCAGGAGATGAGGAGCAACTGACTGGTCGGAAGTTCCCTGGGTCCTTCTTCTTTCCCTTTTTGAAGACCAGGGTGACATTTGCTTCCTTTTAGTCCCCAGGCACCTCTCCTGATCATCACAACCTGTCAGAGATAATCATGTATGACTTGGCTATAATGTCTACCATTTCCCTCAGCACTCGTGGATGCATTTTGACAGGGCCCATGAACCCATGGATCCATGGCCCAGAGAAAGGAAATAAAAATAAGAATATAAACTTAATTTTAAACCCCCAAACCCAATAACAACTTTAACTCAATTTTATATTGATATATTGATAGGAATAATAAACAAATGCTCTATTACATCTTTGTGGGTTTTTTGCCTTGAATCCTCCACTGATACTATGATGATACTCTCCTACCTTTTGCCCTCTGATACTTCTCATTCATGATTAATGAATGGTTACAGAATGTCAAGTGTCATAAAATAATTGTTGGTAGTTAGTTGCCATAAAAATGAGAAATACATTTCTGCAGGTTTATCCCCAGTCTCTGCAGAAAACTGAAACCAGGGGGAAAAAAAAAAAAAAAAGGCGCTTTTATTTTGTTGTTTCTTACAAAACAAATATTTTTAATGATTTCACAGTGTCTGCACTAAATCTTACTAGTAGAAAAACTTATTTTAAAAAAATTTATTAGAATGTATTTCCATCACTTGTGACTTCTGTGAAAAGCTTCTATAATACCTTATTTGGATAATGGATGCAAAATATTAATTCTTTTGTTCCAATGAAAACAAAACAAAGCCACAAACAAAACCAAAATGAGTCCCCAAGAAAAGTCTTGGTAAAAATTAATCTGAAGTCCCAAGAAAGTAAGAATTCTAAATTCCTCCCAGTAGCCTGTAGAGCTGCTTTCAGATGCTTTAAAGTAACAAAGGATGCATGACTGTAGTTTGGTTATAATGAATTAATTATCCATGGTACATTAAGTACCACATTTCCCTTTATTCAAATTACACAGATAATTTTATATGTTCCATACCTAAAACCTATGAATTCTAACTAGTATAGAAAATGTTTGCACTAGCACAAATTAATACTTACCATAGATCTTATTTTTTTCCAGTCAACTTAAATTTACACAGTTTCTTCCCCTCACTATCGTACTAGAGTTAAATTCAGACTAAAGTTACCTGAAGTATCTGTGATGACACATCTGAGAAGTATTTTGACATAGAGTTCAAAATTCTGTGAAATAACAGAAAAAGTTTTTGTTTGTTTTATCCTGAGCCCTCTTTATAATGTATCTTCAAAAACCATTTGCACACACAACTTCCCCTTCTGAAATACTATGCTACCAATAATTCCCAGTGAATATCTTCATTGTATACATTGCTTCAATCAACGTCATACATGAATATATGCATTTCTCTTTGTGTACTGTCTTTGGTATACTATGTTGCATTTCTATAGGGAGATAAATGTTCATGACTTGCTTTCAAATATCTCTTAACAGTTTGAAACATCTGCTAGTGACATAAGCCTAACAGTTCTCAAAGGACCACTACTGAAAATTTCCTTAAATGTCAACCTAAGATGGTCATTAGGCACATATTTTCTGTTGAAGTTTCTTGTAGTCTTCTACAGAATTTACAGACAGATCTGCCTGTAGTCTCCCATACTGGTTCCTTTGTTGGGGTGTGACACAATTTTATATTGGTAAAAAGTCATTTGCAAGGATAGCCTTAAATAGCCACCTGAACTTTTGACATCTGTGTTTTTGGGGTGGGAGAAGTCCAAGCAAGAGTAGAAGAGTCTGCTACAGTCTTTATATAATTTGATTACATGCATTCTTATTCCAAATATACTAACAATTGTCTCTGACAAGAATAGTGCTCAGAAACATATGTATAATTTATTTAACAACATATATAGTATAATATGATAATATAATACAATAAAATAGTGGAATAATGTGTATAGCTAATTTGTAACTGTGATATTAGTATCTATTTAGTTTATGACCATATATTGATATGAGTTACAACTTTGTTTTTTTCTGGGTGTAATACTGTTGGATATATCTTACCAAAATAA
>JAWWMO010000083.1:135747174-135759799 GCA_035047845.1 Dendrocincla fuliginosa | reverse complement strand
TCTCTCCTGTTCGTGTGCTTGGAGGACATCAGCTCTCTGTGCTGGCCTAGCTCTTATCTCTGTGGGCTGAGGCCTCTCGGGGAAGCTGCTGTCCCAGCCGTACAGAGGGGAAGGACCTGCTTTCTCTAAGGGGAGTTTGGTGAGAATTGATTGTATTAGTTACTTATTGAGCTTTTCCCTGAGTTTACGAGGGTGTGCATTTGTTTTGTTTGGTTTTACCCATTTTTGTCCCATTCCCCTTTCCCTTTCCCCCTTTTCCCTTTTGGGGTTGTTCTGGGATTTGTTCTGTAGATTCACAGTGTTTGATTGTATATAATTGTAATGTATGTGAATATATATATATACTTTTACTAAAATTGCCTTTTTAAGTACTTTTTTTCCCCTTCTCTCTTGGGAGGGGGGAATCCCAAGCAGTTGGGCTCGGCAGGGAGCCAAGCCAAACCTCCACAGGCACTTAGGATGCCTCTGTAGTCAATTAAGACACCTGACTGAGATATATATCACAGAACAATTGGAGGGTCTTGTCTCTTGCCCTAAATACTGATGAAACCTGGATAGGTATATGTTGCTGGATTTGTGGTAAGTAAAAAGGCATTAAATGAATCCAGATCTGTTGATTTTAGGCTCTTATGCATATCTAGAAATTACATATCTAGATCCCTTAAACATACATCCCAAATTTTGGATCTCCTTAATAAATTCTATACTGATAATAGCATTGAATTATTGGATATTTAATCTGCTGTACATGCTAAAAATGTATCTTATTACTCCTAAGGATGGCCTTTTGATTAACATGCTAGACAGACACTCCAGCTATCCTTACATTCACCAACAGCTCCACTGTACAAGAAGAGCCTTTTTGTTGGTCTTTAAAGCAGAATGTTTTAAAAGAATTTCCCTTCCCTCTTTCTATTTCTTTTAACACAAAACTTCTTACAAAGTCAAATCCTTTGGCTTGTGGCATTTTTATTAGTGCCTATTAAATTAGAACTAATCACACTTGTTAATATATTATCATGAATAGTTATATTGGCATGTTCTCCAGTTTTTCAGATACCATTTTAAAATTATATTCAAGTATTTACATTTGTTCATTAAAATCAGGATAGAAATCTTTTATACAACATATTTTCTGTTACTAAAGCAAATACTTTTTTTCTTTTTTTTTCACCTGAAGCCATAAAGATTAATGCCCTTTTTCTTCCTGGAATGATAGTAGTAAGTTATAAATGATGTATGAAATGAAAAAAATCCCAGCCCAGTGTGCAAACAGAATATGGACAATGATAGGAATTCTTAGACAAGATATCCATAAAAAAAAAAATGTGGGGAAATTAAAATGCGAGGGAAAAAAAAAAGAAAAAATACTAGAATAGGCCAGGACATTTAAAGGAACAACTAAAGCCTATTGTAGTCACAGAAAGACTCTGTAGACTTTGGATGTAGTAATTCTAGATGGCTTCTTTGAAGGAGTGTCTTTTTTTTACTCCTTCTGTCAGAGGTCTTTCTGTGTAACTTTAAAGATTCTTGCAATCATACAGCTCTAATACCAGTGTTCCCTCAGACCCTGTATTTCAAATCACCTTCAATTGAAATACATAAGCAAGAAAAGTTGTAGAAAAATGACAGAATCATAAAAAATTCCAGGTTAGAAGGGAGTTCTGGGATCACCTTTCTGTTGAGAGAAGTCATCAAATTAGGTTATTGATGGCTATGTCAAAACTCTTTTGAATATTTTGTCCACTCCTCTGGACAACTTATTGCAAGATTTTGTTATTCCCACAGTAATGATTAGGTTTCTTAAACCCAGAAGAAACTTCCCCCTGAAGAAACTTGTGCACGTTGTTCTTGCAAAGAACATATCTCCATCTTTGCTGTAATGACCTTCTGGGTGCCAGAAGACTGTGACTAGACTCACACATGCTCCCCAGCAACTTCCTCTCCATAATGGATGAACCTAATTTCTTCAATATTTTCATGAAACAAGTTGTCCAGTTATCTAATGATTGGAGTGAAGGGACTCCACTGGGCCTTTTTCACAGTTTTTCTCCTTATTTGAACTGGGGGAACAGCTGGATACATTTTTACAGGTGTTGCCTATGAAGTTCCATTAGAGTATGCTAATCACACACCTTTACCTGCTGAATTTTCTCTTACAGATGCAGCCCAGGATATGTATTGCCTTCCTTGCTGCCCAGCACACTACTAACTGGTGTTCATCTTCCTGTCTGTAGAGGCACTTCAGTAGAACTATACCTCAGCCTGCATTGCCACCGGGAATTATTTCATCCCCTATGCAGTACTTTACACTTACCTTTGTAAAACCTTGTTATTTCTAGCCCAATCTTCCAGCCCACTGATGTGTCTTCATGTAGTGGCTCTTCTTTGCCAGTGTATCTACCTCTCTTCCCAATCTGATACTGTCTGGCTTTTTGAGAAAGTGTTCAGTCCTGTAACCTGGATAATTTACAAGGATTTTGAATAGTATTGATCACTAGAATTTGGCTGGGTTCCAAACACTTAAAGTAATCCTGACTAATCATTAGGAAATCTTTATTTTTCCCAGACTAATATAGATTCTCCCACACAAAATACCTATTATTTATTCAGGTAGATGGATTGTAAAGCATTTCACATAGAACTAATGTAGCCCTGTAAATACGGTATTACTGACCACAGTGTTTGAGTTAACTCTTCAGGGCCTCAGGAGTTAAAATTGTCCAGATTGATCTTGGCCTGCCTGGAGGTTTGTCTTATCTTGTTTCACTGCAACAACTGACTAACCATCAGCTGAATATTATCTAACTCAATCTTGCTCTAGCTGAATTTTCTGCAATTACTTCACTTCTTGTTATTAAAAGTTTAGATAAATTCCTGTAACAGATCTTTGCAGCAAGCAGGGTTTTTGTAGCTCTAGAATAAAAATGAAATTCAGAAAATGACAAGTCTAAGATGTTGGCAGAGGATTTGAAAGTGAGAGCACTATCTGAGCCACCAAGCTTATCTAAAAAACTATCAAACCCTGTTCAACAATGGAATACAGTCCTGGAGTAATTTCCTTGAAGAAACAGTTAAAAGATTTTCACCCTGTGTGAAGATACCTCCCTTAAATTAGCTCAGATCCCTCATCCTCCATTTCTTAAGTCTGTTCTGTGGCAGAAGACTCTAGGGATCCCCAAAACACTTTATATCCTTGAAACATAGAATCATAGAGCAGTTTGAGTCAGAAGGGACCTTGGAAGGCCATCCAGTCCAACCCTCCTACAGTAAGCAGGGACATCTTCCACTAGGTTGGGTTGCTCAGAACCCCATTCAACTTGACCTTGATGTTTCCAAGGAGGGGCATCTATCACCTTTTGGGCAAACTCTTCCATTATTTTACCATCCATATTGTAAAAAAAAAAAAAAAAAAATCTTCCCTCCAATCTAAATCTACTCTCTTTCAATTTAAATCATTATCCCATGTCTTATGGCAGCAGGCCCTACTAAAAACTCTCTGCATCTTTCCAGTAAGCCCCCTTTAAGTACTGAAAAGCTGAAATAAGTTCTCCATGGAGCCTTCACTCCTCCTGACTAGACAACCTCTCTGTCTGTCCTCACAAGAGAGGTGTTCCAGCACTCTGGCCAGTTTTGTGGCCCTCCTCTGGACCTGCCCCAACAGGTCAATGTCCAGAGCTGGATGCAGCACTCCAGGTGAGATGTCACCAGAGCAGAAGAGCAGAATCACCTCTCTCACCCTGCTGCCCACACTGCTTTTGACACAGCCCAGGATACAATAGGCTTTCTGGACTGTGAGTGCACATTGCTGAGTCATGTCCTACTTTTCATCCACCAGTATCCCCAAGTCCTGCTCAGGAGAGCTACTCTCAATCCCTTCATCTCCCAGTCTGTATTGATACCAGGAGTTGCCCTGACACAGGTGTAGGACCTTGCCCTTAATCTTGTTGAGCCTCATGAGGTTCATATGGTCCCACTTCTCCAGCTTTTGATATCACATGGATATCATGAGGTTATAAGGAACTCAGTATTTATAGAAAAAATCCCAATCTTAACTTTGAAAACATCCTCCTTCCATGTTTCTTTTTCTTTAACATTTTCCAATTAAAATACTGGTGAACTGTAGATTTGTGGCTAAGAGATTAAAGATACAGGAGCCGAAGCAGCTTCACAGGGAGATGCCAAGGCTACCCTCTCTTTTACTTGGAACAACATAATTTCATTATGCAGCATAATTTGGAATGTTCATAACAATATTTCATGGCATTAAGTAAAACTGTAGAAACAGAAAAAAAAAAAAGTGGTTTGATAACTAACATGTCAACATTTTATGCTGAATAGACCAAAACTATATGAAAAGTTCACTCATACATTGAAAAAATTAGTCTAATCCTTGAGATTGTAATGGTGTAGATAAAAGGTTCATGAAGTTACACTAATTTCTTTCTTTTTCAAGATAGTAATATTTCTCTTCAGAAAAAATTATTTTACTGTACATTTCAATGATATACATGTATATGATGATATATTTCTCCCATGAGTGTTTTACAGATATCATTATTTCACATCAGATCAAGTGAAATTCAGTTGCAAATTAAAACATTTATTTTTTTGCTCTCCAAATGTCAATTACTTTTATATGTCCAAGCCCAAATGAGAGTCAATATTATATATACTATAGTAGATATTATATATCTCTACCAGATACAATATGATTAAACAGAAACTGCAGAAATAGTCACCTCAGATTAGAGACCTATATTTGCTCAACCAAATTGTTCTCTCAGATCTATTGACTGTCCTGATTAGACTTTTCATTAACATAAATGAGACTACACATGTATCTCACCTCTGTGAGATACATAATGAAGTGAGCTTATCAGATGTAAACCTGGAGATTAATGCCTCCTGTGAGGATCTACAATGTGTTCCACTTTCCCATTTCTAATTTTTTAGTAAGACGACTAACTACATTTACTGTATTGTCAAATCATGGGTTTGCACTATTCAAACTTTTTTATCTGGACTCTTTCTGAAATCTGCTTTCTATTGAAGAAAATAAATTCTATGGATTTGACTGAAAATTTGACTGACTTTTATCCTCTCAGTTTGCAATAGTTTCTTCATACCTTCTTGTTTTGAACTTGGAAAGTTTTTTTCTTCTAAGTATTAGTAATTAGTAACAAAATCAAACGAAACCAATCAACCAGAACCAAACCAAAAAAACCCTATTGCCTTTATTTATTCATGGATCAAACCCAACTTTTCTCTAAAATCTTTACATATCTGTAATACAAAAGAATGTTGTGTACCCGTTCAGCAACGTGACTCTAACAAGAGACAGCTGGCTGTGGCATAGGGTTACTGCTGTATTTATAACTAAAGAGGTGGAAGGAAAAAAGCCTCTCTAACAGTAATTTGACTTTTGAGGTTGAAAGTTAGTTACTGGAAATCCTGGGCAATGTTTAACATAAGAGTGGCAAATGGACATCAGCATTAAAAAGCTTCAACATATAGTGCTGGTAGTGCTACTGTATTTTGTTTGCTCCATAAAATGATTTAAATAACAAAATTTAGTTTGAGTCAACATCCATTTACATAATATCTGATTCTAGCATCTGTGTATGGTTACTCATAAAAGTTTAAGATTTCACTGTTTTCTTATTAGACACTTCATAACCCATGTACACATCTTCCAGATGTGTCTTTTGTGAGTACCTTCTAACTGAATGATGGGAGGCAATCAGGTGATGGGAGTATTTTTTGTTTTTCCAGATGATTACAAGTCTGAAGTAAGCTGCCTCTTGACAGTTAATAAACTGGCACTCAAATGAAGGATTGTTTATTGCATGAAATATTATTTGAAATATTTATTTGAAATATGAAATTATTATTTCTCTTCAATAATATTTTGGGTATTTTAACATTTACAATATAACTTTAACAACTTTTAGCACACTGAATTCGGAATTGTCACATGAAATAAAGATGTGGATCTGCTCTATATCACAGAGCACCTATTTCATTAGGCTGACTGATTTTTCTGTCAGGTTGAATTGTTGTTTAACAACTTTTATTTTAAGCAAACTTTCTTGAAAAACGTACACAGTAAACATGAAATTCTGGGACTCTGGTTTTCAAAGAGTACCCACAGGGTACCATACCTTTCTATCTTGGGCTTATACTGTAAAAGTACAACATTGAAAAGTTAGAAAAGAGGAATAAATCCACAAATTATAACCCTGATTTCTAAGAGAGATGTCATCATTTTCAAAATGGAATTATTAAAGTCAAGTTTCTAAGTTTATGTTTAAGGCAATTAAATCATAAGAACGTCTGAGAGTTGGGTTTTTTTCAGGAGCCCTTGTCACATAAACAGGTAAATAGGTTTAAAAAAATAAAAATAATTTATATGGATTTTAAGACTTTTAATTTGGTTAAGATGTGTAAAGTAACAATGCATAAAATGAGTTCATATTGAGTTTTGTCCCCTCTACATCCTATGTGCAAAGTGTTTCATTTTCCAAAGCTAGTGGCTTAATTTAAGTAACTGAGAAGTTTATCACTTTGTGGGGTTTTTTTTGCTTTGTTTGTGTGTTTTTTTAATTTTTATTTTTATTTCATTTATTAGTTATAACTGTCCTTCCTACCTTGCTTATAGATATAGCTGTGACTTGACAGTGATTTCTCTTGACCATAGTTCAAGTGGCAAGGAGCCTCCAAACCCTCCACATTGCCTTCTCTTTGCAGGACCAGCTGTGTTGGTAGGAATATTGGGGAGGCTCCAGAAATGCCAGCTGAAGGAACTGGTCTTCATAAAAATAATTTGGAGCAAAAGAAAACAAGTGAAATAAAAAAATATTTTTAAATTGAGTTAGATCCATAATCATTCCCCACAGGAAATAACTGGGACAGGGCAGCTGTAAAGGGCAGCAATGGAACCAGTTAAAGAATCCATGTCAAAACATATCCTGACTGTAAAACGTTCAGCCCTTTGTGGCAGCCAGTTGATTGCTTACTTCCCTTGATATTCCAGTTTTCTAACAGAGGGCTTTATGCTATAAGCTTTACTTGGGCTAAGTAATAGCTATTAATTCAAGCTTTCATACTGAAGGGCTGTTCAAGTTGGCCCCAGTAAAAGCCATGTGGGTGTATTAAGGATTATGGCACTGGCCTCTCTTCCATTTGTTCAGAAACTGTTCAGTCAGCTGACATTTTTGACATATAAATTACTCTGAATCTCAGGGTTTTGTTTGGCTTTCATTTACTGAACACATTCAAGTAGATACATCTAGGACAAACAAAATTAAAAGATAATGCAAAACAGTTAGTGAGTCATTCAACTTACCCACTCAGCAGCCCTAGAAATAATAAGCATTAGTATTAAAAGGCAATAGCACTAGGAGTCCACAAGTAGGATAAGACATTTATCTACTCTTCAGAGTACACCACTCAAATGAAGGACAATGCTCGAAGAGGGCTCTTCCAGAATCACACAGGAAAGGAGACAATGGAAGTTTTCCTCTGAATAAGGCTTTTTAAGAATGAGATGTGTTAAGACATTGAAGGTAGAATATTAGCAAATTCAAGGGTTTTCATCATAGAAAAATGAAACATTTCAAATTTTCCTGCTGTTTTGGATTACTTTGCCTCCAAGGACAAAAGATAGATGAATTTAAACACATGAATTATTGACCTAACACTGTGAAGAAGTACTGAATGCTTACTTCTTGTAGTTACAGGTAATTTAATAAGGGCTTGGTTGGGGATTTCAAAGCACTTTCCATAAACAACAGCCTAGCCTTACTCTGCTGCCTCATTGAATTGATTCACTGTTTCACTTTACATAATTTTACCACATGAAACAAACAAGGAGAACATAATTTTTTTAGTGACTCTTTGTTCCTCTCATAAGCTTAAAAAAAAAAAATAGTGGCCATATCTTTAGGGCTGACCCATTCAGACTTCCTATGCTGGATATTGTTGACAATTTATGGCGAATGAACCATCCTTAGGTGCAGATTCTTGTTGGTTTAATCTGAATTGTGCTTCCTAAAGCCCTGATTAATCAGATTCATGTAATGGAAAATGAATCTCATATGCCACAGAACCACTAGGAGAGGAGGTCAAGATGGACAGGAAAGACATTTTGGCAAGCAAAAAGGGCAACGAGAAAAGAAGATGAAGGTCTGTAATCATGTGGGAAAAATTACTGTGAATAAATGAGAAATGTTGATAGAAGGGAAATATTATTAAAAATTGAGTACCAAATAAATTAATGTTTTTTAATAAATCTATTATTAAGATTACTATTTACCCTGGAAATCAAAGAGTAGTGAAAATATACTAGCAGTATCTCAGTGACAGTGATGAAGGGGATGCAAAGATTACTTTAATGACAAAGGTTAATTTAGTTTAATTATAAACTTCAATTTGTTAACAAAGTAACTTATATGACTGGGTTATCTATCACAGCAGATGACTCTAGAAGTAGAAGATCTTTCACAGTTAAATGCCCTGATCTGACGAATACAGTAGAAAGAGGACATGAACAGGAAAACAAAGATCTTGAAACATGATGCCTTGAAACATGTTCCTGTGTCTTATTAGGCAAGCAATCTCATTGTACAAGACCTTTGGTATCTGTATGAACATGAAAATTATTTGATTAGATGAAACAGAACACTGTAATATCTTCTCCTACTATACTGCACCTGAAATGAGAGAAAAAAAAGCTAAATTACAGTTCAAGTTGTAATTGAGGAGAATATATGCCTTGAATAGGTTGAAAATAATTATAGGAATTACAACATATTTCCAAAATATTAGAAGGAAAGATTAAACTAAATTTTAAAAGCTTTTTAATAAGATTTTGAAAAATGTTAGGTTTTTTTGAACATATGGAATAAGCTTTTTAGTTTTATTTTTTTACCATCACAGGATGCATAATACTCCAGTAATGTTATTAAATAGCATGGATTTTTAGAACACTTGCTAAGGCCACACATGTAGGGCTTGATCAAGTGTACTTGCCATTTAAAGTCTGAGTTCATGAGTTTGGGCACAAGGATATAACATGTAGACATATCTCTCAGCAAACCCTGTTGCACATTTCCTTATATTCCTTTTCTTTCACTTCAATTTAGATGGATTCAATTTCAAAGCAAACTACTTTGCTTTGAAAATTAAAAGGAATTTTTAAAATTATTATTATTTGAGTGTAGTAAGAAATGAGTTTGATTTGATATAAATATGTTACATCTTTCTCATAGAAGTATTAGCAATAGAACAAACTAAACTGCTGTATTCAATATCTATGAAGAAACTAATACCTATTCTTCATCTCCTCCCCCCCACCCCCCCTTCGCCCCCCCGTCTTCTTTTCTAAGCACCAAATGCCAAGAACAGTTTCTATTTGTCCTGGAAGACAACAATCAGGCTGACCCTTTAACCCGAGTATGATCCAGCCCCTCTTACGGAAAAGTGCACTGTTACAGAATACAGTGAGAGGTGAGCTAGACCACTGAGATGAAGCACAGGTATGAAGGAGGCAGAAAAATAAAATCATCCTAGATCACCAAGGCACTAGTTAATTAAAGAACTTCTAGAATTCCACTGAAACCCTGCATGTGAGCTAGGGCAAGTTGAAGCTCCAGAAGAGGAATCCACCATGACAGGCAAAAGGGAGGCAGATTTGATGCTCTCTAGTCTTAGAGTATGTGCTGTATTGCCTGTCATGTCTCATGAAGTCCTCTCAGCAATGTTCCTCCTTAATTCTTCACTCATAGGAGATCTCTATCAGTTCTTCATCACTGCATGCAAAGCACAGTCATCTATAATTCACTTATTTCCCTTTTATCACCTGCAGTGTCTCCACTTCTCAGGGAGTTTGCTACAGTGCCAAGGAAGCAAATCACTCCAAATGCAGTGCAGGTCCTTTCTACTTACAGGTCTTGGTCTCATTCTGGATGAACACTAGTAAAAGCAGTGAAATGTTTGCAAGAGCAAAACTCATCATATTCAGAAAGAAAGGATTTAGTCTGCTTTCAGCTCTTCAGAAATTAGCTCACAGCTGAAATGAAAAGACACATGAATTCAAAAAACAATGAAGATCAATACAGAAGACCTTTCTCTCTCTAAAGCACCATAAGAAAAAATGACAGCTGAAATAAAATACTTTCTTATCAGTGGTCACCAGGGAAATCAAGACAAGGCTTAAGAAAAAGGCAACAATACATTTTTAACAATCATAAATAAATTTCCTTAGAAAGAGTTTAAAATACAGAATTCAAGTGACTTTAAGAGATATCTTTGTTTGATTTTGGGAAATAAGGGATAAAATATAAAATTATGATTACCATGTCACTGAAAAAGACAAGTCTGTTGAGTCAGATACCCTCTCTAATCTTTAAAGTGTTCTTGGTTTGAATATGCTGCAGTATGGAACTGATAAAACATGCTGCTTTATCCATATGACTCATCATTTCACATTTTTTTCTTTGCTTTTTAAGGTGAATGACGTTATAATTTATTTTATTCTTATTAATGTATATACATTTAATATCAAAGACCATGTGAATTGATTAAGAAGCAGTGCCATTTTCAGAATAGATTTGCTTGGTGCTTAACACCAGCAAATCATGCTGTGCTGGTAATAGAAGATTCCTCGTTTCTGTTGAGCTACTATACAATGATTGATTGTACTTTTCTAAAGTGAACACAATCTACCTGTAGTGCTAAGATTATTTGCTTAGTATTTTCTGTTGATCAAAACTGCTTGCAGTTATTGATGCCAAGATACAAACTCATTGTTTAAATCTGGAAACCTAAACACTGTATGTAGGATCAGAATTTTATCATCAGTGTGAGTTTCTTATGTCTCTATGTTAATTTATTTTTTTTTTTATGAAAGAAGTCCATTGTGTGAAAACTTTCAGAGATGCAAAATTAGAAAAAATACTTCCTTAGATTTTTAAGTGAAACAACTGAGTAAATAAGATGGATACAGATAGAGTATTAATCTTGATCTGCATGATCATATGAAGAGAAAAATAAATATACAGTAACATAGGGCTTATGTTTACTTTGCCACTTGTGTATGTTAGAAATAATTACATAACACCAGCAGTGATTTTTGCATCCTAAAACTACTCAGCTAGTGCTGTTTAGAGTTATTGAAGTCTTGAAAAAAAAATTCATTCAAGATTCACTAATGAGAAGAGACCATAATATCATAACTAAAGAGAAAATTCATTGTATAGAAATTTCCAATTATGTTTTTTGTATTCTTTTTTGTCTCAAAATACATAATTCCACATAATTTATTTCATAGAATCATAGAATCATAGAATCACTAAGTTTGTAAAAGACCACTAAAATTGTCAAGTCTAACCTTTGACTGAACACCACCATGTCAACTATTACTTTAGATGTAACTAACTAACTAGCAAGGTATTTCGTCTTTCACAATATTCCATGTATCATCACAGCAGTACTGTATAGTGGGCAGTATCATTATATTCATTTTGCAGACAAAGAGATTGTTGTGGTTTAACCCCAGGTGGCAGCTCAACCCCCTTTGTGAAATAGGGGAGAGAATAAGAAGAGTAAAAGTGAGAAAATGCATGGCTTGAAAGAAAGTTTAATAGGAAAACAAAAGCTGCACACATAAGCAAAGAAAAACAGGGAATTCATTCACCACTTCCCATGGGCAGGCAGGTGTTCAGGCATCCTCAGGAAAGCAGGGCTCCATCACACGTAACAGTGACTTGGGAAGACCAACACCATCACTCTGAACGTTCACCCCTTCCTTCTTCTTCCCCAGATGTATATGCTGAGCATGATGCCATATGGTGTGGAATATCCCTTGAGTCACTTGGGATCAGGTGTCCAGGCTGTGTTCCCTCCATGCCTCCATACCTCTTGTACACCCCCAGCATCCTCATTGGTAGGGTGGTTGAGAAGCAGAAAAGGCTGTGACCCAGTGCAAGCAAAAACATCCCTGTGTAATCAACACTGTTTTCAACACTAATCCAATATGTAGGTCCATACCAGCTACTGTGAAGAAAATTGACTCTATCTCAGACTAACCAGGACAGACATAAAGAGATAAATGTTTAATTGCACATCAGAAAAGACATCTATGACAAGTAAGACTTTGAAATGGTGTCTCAAATGCTACACTTCGATCAGGTAAGATTTTATAAATTGAAAGCTAAACTTTCATCTGGTTCTCAAAAATGATAATGTCTTTTCAGTTCAACAGTTTTCCAGTAAAATAGAAATTATACCAGAGCTTAATTTGCTTATTGACCTATGAAATAAATGCATCAAGACTGGCATTTTAAACTTAAAGGAAGAACTATTTCTCTCTTTTAATCTTTTCAGTAATAATATTTGTAGTATTTTGTTCCATCACTGATTGTATAGTTTTCATAGGCTGGTTGAGGAATTTCCCTGTAGAGGTTCCTCAATATTTCATGCTTTGTGAAAGACATAAAAAGCCTCTCCACTTGAAACTGGCAAATAAGAATTTAAACTACACTGAAAAGAGAAGAGAAAAGAAAAGAAAAGAAAAGAAAAGAAAAGAAAAGAAAAGAAAAGAAAAGAAAAGAAAAGAAAAGAA
>JAWWMO010000083.1:135734223-135747074 GCA_035047845.1 Dendrocincla fuliginosa | reverse complement strand
AAAGAAAAGAAAAGAAAAGAAAAGAAAAGAAAAGAAAAGAAAAGAAAAGAAAAGAAAAGAAAAGAAAAAAGAAAAAGAAAATGCTGCATGGAGTAAAGCGAAATGAAGAAAAAATAAACTGTTTAAGTTACAAAACAGCTATCAAAAAGAAGAAAATACTTCAATGAAAATGGAGATAAGAATGTGGATATTTTAAAGGAATTTCACTTGGTGGAATTTGCCATCATGAAAATCAATATAAGATAGAAAATGAGTTTTATTTGGTTTCCTTTAGCATTGAAAAACGGATGAGAAAATGCAATCTGAAAACCAAGCTATGTGCTAAACATCAAATAATCTGTCATAGTGCTATCATTGAAAAGTGTAATATTCCTGAAGATAAAAAGAAAAGAAACATAAAGGTGTCAAGAGATAGAAATGAGAGATAAGATGGTCTGGAGATTTCAGTAACAGAATATATAAAGCCATTATACCTTTCCAGGAGTAAGGCTCACAGAAAGAAAGGAGAATTTCCAAAATGAAAGAAGGAAAGTTTGTATGTGTTACACTACAACATGTGTTATAAATATATCAACAATTGCTGTAGATAGTTATAATGACTAGAGTTAGTTCAAGTTTTGAATCTTAATTCCTCTTCTCTTTGTTTGTTTGTTTTTTTTCCTATAAAGATAACAATTATCAAAATCTAAGTTTTGAATGCTAGGCCATTATATAGAGGTCATAGCTAAACTCAGATACACAGACAGACCTTAATCAGCATTCAGACTTGTACATTTTGTAACCCCTTTGTAGATAAGTAAACATGGTATATGAGAGCTGTCTATCTGGCAATCAGCATGAAAGCTGAATAGAGAAAAAAGTCACTGAGAAAAACACACACAAGAAACAACTCCCACTCCATCCCAATAAATAATTCAGAAAATAAAATCCTGGGCAGACATAACACCATTATTTATCCTGCTCCTAGTAAAGCTCGCTGGTTACATAAATTTTTTATAGCTTTGTCTTAGCATGATGTTGAAATTCTTTTCCGATTTGGGCATGCCTCATGTTTTGGAGTCTTCACAGTTGCCATGTTTTAGTCCTACTCCCTAGGGTTCTCTGACTTTCCTCGTGGAGTAATTACTTCTTTCTTCATCCGTAAAAGAAATAGACTTAGCAGTCATTTAAAATATACTAAATATTCTGCATTACATTAATCACATTGCTCATAACAGTCCTTACAGATTAGAGAGCCAAACTAGGAGATATGCAAATATCAACAGATTTCAAAGATCCCACAGAGTAAATTCATATATCAAGGACAGGTTAAAAGAGAGACCCCAAAAACTCAGGAAAAAAAGGCATTAAAGGAGTCCAGATTTTCACTTTTTTGTTGCTATGAAAATTTGTTCTCTGTGTTGTTTTCTCCATTCAACAGCTCTCAGCTGGTGTAGCTGAGGAGCCAGTCATCCTCCCTCAGTTTTTGGAAAGATACTTTTGGGACCATTTTAGTATTAAGTGTGACTTTTCCTAACTAATTTTCTGATTATGTTTCTGCTTACAAAGGTAAATGTGACAAAGCCAACTGATAAGTATGCTTTAAAAATATGTCATTTATGACTTTCACAACTTACAGTGCAATACAAATAAGACAATTAAGCTTTAGTTGAGAATTAGGCAGAGCACGAATATAGGGAGGAATTTGGAGATTAGTTCAGTTCTCTAGACGTTTGAATTCAAAGTATCAAAAACTAGATCCCAACAGCTGATGAATAATAATTTCTTCATTGTGAAGTAGTAAATTGAAACTAAATCTTCCTTATTTTTGTAAATTTTATAAAGGCACTGATAAATCTTGAAATATCAAGCATTGAAAAAAAAACTAGAATAATCACTTAAAAGTTCCATGAACCATATTTTCTCTTCCTTGTTTGAAAAAAAAAAAATGAGTGTAGCATTCAAAATCTTGTCATTGGCATGAAAAGAACACGTTATATTTGAGAATCCAAGAACTTAATTAAAATAATTCTAACAGTCTAATCAAAATATCGCAGTTATAAAAATATAACAGAGCATCATAGCAAGTCATCAGAGTCCAAAGCTGCCTTCCAGCAGCTTGACTCTGTCAGTCAGGGTCCTCCAGGTTGTCTACGTGTCCTTTCTTCCGTGATTCCTGATTATTCAGGCTTTCCATCCCTGTTAACTTTAAAACCGATTTTACCTTGAACAACACCAGGTGTGATTTGTGATTTCTGTTTTTGAACCAGGACTTTGTAGCTCTGTAACCCAGTAAATACATGATTGCCATTGTTAGTAACAAGCAACCAATGAACTAGTTGGGGGGTCTGGACTGATGTTTGCAAAGTTTACTTTGTCTGAATTTGCTTCAGCCTGCCTGAAACTTTGTTTTATTTGATTTGACTTATTTGATTTGTCTGTAACTTCTCTATTGACTGGGGCTATGCCAAATTTGGTTTATTTTCACTTATGCTTGTACAGTGCAGCTGTAGTTTTTGTATAGATAGAAGTACAAAC
Organism: Dendrocincla fuliginosa; assembly: GCA_035047845.1. Classification (NCBI taxonomy): domain Eukaryota; kingdom Metazoa; phylum Chordata; class Aves; order Passeriformes; family Dendrocolaptidae; genus Dendrocincla; species Dendrocincla fuliginosa. Next base: position 135,744,557 of record JAWWMO010000083.1, on the reverse strand, counting down.
ACAGAATGGTAGAGACAGAACACAGGCTCCAGACCTCAGGGCTATAAACAACTCAAATAAATGCAGACATGAGAGCTGTTCTGGGGGTTTGTTTGCAAAGAGAACAAAAAAAATCCTAAATTATATATATATAAAATGCACCATATGTATGAAATGGTTACAGACCACAGAAGTTCAAACTGCAAAGTGGGTTTAACAAAGGCATAAAAGTAGCCCTAAGCAAATCCTGGAGAGAAGCAGATGAAGAAACTATCATAATTAATGCGATACTCCTCCTTGTGAAAGGACTTAGGATGCTGATGACTTGCAATACCCCACTTCAAACTGAAGCCTAAAAGATACAGAGAAACAGTGAAAAGATGGACATAACTTAGAAAAAAAGTGGCTAAGTACTAGAGTGTGTGCATAACAACTTTAACTGTATGTTATTTTTTTTTTTAAATATAATGGTAGTATTCTTTCTTTTTTTGCAATAACTGAATCTGGACTAATAAGAAAAATTTTTTAATAGACTGTTCAGATTTCAACTGTATGAACAGTAAATTTTTGGCTGCACATATAAAGTGTCTGCCCATAATGAGATCTCAGTACTAGGAAATAGCCTCTGGTATCAGTGTGTGTCCACTCATCCATGCCATTTTTTATTCAGAGACAATTCAATGTGCACAGAATAACCTGATCTCACTATAAGCTAAAGCTAAATTTTTAAAAGTTACCTGATCATTAGACAATTGCTAACATATCTAAAAGAAGATAAAGACAAGTACAAACAAATCCTGACTTCCCAAAATCTACTTGTATTGTAATGGTCATAACCTTATTTACAGATGATTGGATCAAGTGAAAAAAAAAACCAAACAAAAAACCAACAAACCAACCAACCATCCAATCAAAAAAAAAACAACTCCCCCCCACCCCCGAAATAACAACTACAAAAAAACCCAAACCAAATCAAACCAAACCAAAAAAAACCACAGATGAGATGGATTAGTAAAAGTCATTGATAAAGAGAAACAGGAGAAAAGGGGTGAAGGGTGTGAGAGATAGGTGTACTGTGAGGGTGAGATGAAGAAACAGTGAAGAGTCCTGTAAGCAGCTCTGATACTGAAAAGAGACTGATGGTAGTGCACTACACCCCATCAGTACATCAAATACTATTACAAAAGTCAGTGAAGAATAGACATCATTTTTCATTCTGAATTTGCTATCTTCATGCGAGGGTGTTCACCAAGTGCCATCTTTATAATTGTCACCTTTGTTACTTTAGGAAAACTTGCCATTAACTTGCCTACTTACTGTTTTATACAAAAGATCTACTTGTCAAAATATGAGCTGGCTACAACTAAAATGAGACTGAGAGTTTAATTATTTTATCCCTCAGTATATAAGGTAACTTGGACCACTGTTTGGGTTCAGAAGTACTCCTAGGCTCTCTCCAAAGGAGTTGGAATTCAAGATAAGTGAACTGAAAGCACTGAATGGCAAGGTGACTGGTTATTCCTTAGTCATATGAAGCAGACTGATTCTTCAAAGGGTATAGAAAATGTGTGCATTTATTTCAATCTATATATTAAAAGGATAAAATATATTCCTAAAGAATGCTAGCAATTCCTGCACTTTTTAAGTGTAGCTCAATATACAAAAGAGTTCCTATCTAACAGTGGGAGCTGAGCCCTTCTTTGCAGTTCCACTGCAGAGATGTACAGTTCTTGGTAGTGATAAATCATTTCATATCTACTCGGAAAAACTTCACAACCTTTTTAAAATTAATTTAAAAAAATCAATATTAAAAGCCTACTGTAGGTCCAAATACTGAAATTGATGTGTCACCAGAAGAGAAAGTTAATGAAGACAAGATACCACTAAAAGGATTCAAGGTGTTATCAATGAATATTACAGGCTCAGGCTTGACATCATCCAAACCTACATCAGCTTTATATCAGCTGAGGGTCTGACCATGAACTGTAAAGCAACACAGGGCCACATGCAGCCTACCTACCTCATAAAAGTGGTTTCCTGGCTCCAGCAGGATCTCCCAGTGAGGCAGCCATACTCCTTCCACAGCTTCCACAAGAAGATCTTCTGGAGAAGTTCTTTTTCTCCACCAACACATTTCTCCACCTGCATTTCCAGATGTATAACTAACAGAACCAGGCAACAGAAAAAGTGAGTCGCATCAAAACACCTTTTTAAGAATAGATGTCAAGCATTTTTTTGATCAAACAGGACCAGCAGAACAAACACACAATTCTTTCACAGAGCAGTCTAGAGGAAATAGTACCTTAAGTACTTAAAGTGACAGAACTGAGACATAAAGTCTTGCCTGCCCTAAGAAGGCTTAAATCCATAGCTCTGCTTTCTGAGACAGTGTCTGAACTTAGAAACTGCAGAACCTGGGGCTGAGGAGTTGGCCTGCCTGAAGAAAAGGGGATACTTTTAGTAACCAAATGCATTATTTAGAAAATCATACAAATATGACAAAAGAAGCCTGATGACTATATGGCAAGGTCTTTTCTAAAATTTAAGATTTTTCTTTCTTTCTCATCAACATTCCCAAGAGCAATCATGCATTTTATCCAATTAACTTTGAATGTAAAAGTCATAAACAGTCTTGGACGTAGAGTTCAGGCTCTCAGTCCCTCCCACCTCCTCACCCACCTAGTTGAATGACGCTTCAGCTCAGTAAGAAAACCATGTTGGAAAGTGTAAAATCAAATAGAATAGCACGATCAAGGGGAAATTAAGAGATTTCCATTCCAGGATTTTCAGCTGGCATTGTTCATTGGATTTGTGAAATTCACAAATTTCACTGCCTAACCCATTTTTTTTTTTTAATATTGAGCACATTGTTTAAGCCTTTTTTGTTTTCCTTGACTGTAAGAATAACATATCTGATTAAAAAAAAAAAAAAAAAAAAAGAATAACATACAGAGGTATTATGTCTGTTATTTGGATTTCTAGTTTTCTGGGGATGTTGGGTTTTGGGGGAAGGGGAATTGGAAGGTTTGGTTGGTTGGTTGGTTGGGATTTTTTTTGCAATATTTCCTATTAATTTAAGAACTTATTCTGGCATATGTGAGTATGTTTATAAAATGTCACAAACCTTTTATAGACAAATATTGCATTAAAGGTTAGGTAACAATATGGAAAGCAAACACTGATGTTTTTTCATTATAATTATCAATTGAAGAAGTAGTGTGCAGATGTATTTCAAAGGGTAACATTCTGAGATTCCAATATTCTTCTCTCAATACAACATTTTATACAAATTTATCCATATTACACCATGCACTCAGTGAATAATATACAACATATAATTAACATCTATCTACTTTTCACATAACTAGAATGTCCACAATACATTAGGGTTTTTTATTCCTTGAACTTCTTTCGTGCTTACAGCCATTAATTAATTCTCTTGTATTCCAGATATGAAGATTGATTGAATGTGCCAAATTTATAGCATAGTTTGGGTGGAAGGGTTTGAGTCTGTTTTTGAGGTGGTTTCTTGGTGACATCAAGGTAATTTAGTTCTGTTCCTAATAGAACTGGCTATACTTCTGAATCAGCACTATCCAAAAAACTATAAGCAATCAATTTGTAACTATGAATTCAGTCATGTCACTGGTTTGACTGGCTCAAATAAGAAACCTTTCAAACCAATGTAGGGAATAGCAGGCATAATTTCAAATACTTGCTTTGCCTCATTCAGTTCAATAGGATATACCTAAATTTCTTACCCCAGCCATACATTATAACCAGTGATCCATGGGTTTCTCTCCTTCATCTAGTGATTGTGTTCTACTGAACGGGAAAAAAGCCTGCGAAAAACAAGACCTACCAGTATCAAAGGGGTCAAAGCAAATGGTTTTTCATGAACTGACTTTCAAGATTCCATTAATGTAAGAAGACATAATAATGGGAAGATTTGATCCAAAATTTTTAGTTATTCCAAGGTTTTCTTCAGCTTCACTGTTTCATGACCTTGAAATTTAAAATTTATCTTAATTACGTTTTATATAAAGTCAGTCTTCTTCTCTGAAGATCTTTAGTCTTGACAAACTTGCATTTTCTCATGAAGTACATTTTGTTATTATACTAATGTCTGCTTATAATACTTGTATCTACCAACTCTAACAATAAATGAAGGCCTGCAAGCTTCTCAGGGTGGTGGGTTTTTTTGTCAGGGAACAGAGTCCTGAAGGAACAGAGCTGAAGAAAAAAAAAATACCACTTCTAGAATTAGAAACATAAATAAAGAATCCCAACTGTAAAATATTTATTGTTTAGACAACAAAAGAGATTTTTAAATCAAAATAAAAATATGCAAATTAAGTGAATTTAAATTATTGTTTTATATATAGTATGACATTTATTCTTGGAACCCTGGAGTAATTGCACTTCAAGACATTCTTATTAGACTATATGATAGAATTCTGTGTGCAAATAGACTAAACTCTGATAATCAATCTAATGTGAATTTCCCATTCCAATGAAGCAGCTTTCAATACTTGCAAGAAAATGAAAGATTTACTTTTGCAAAAGGTTTCAACAGCAAAAGTTACTCTGATTTCAGCAATGTTCAATCCTAAATCCACTTCCTAAATTCAATCCATGTATTGAATATTTTAGGATTATATCCTAAAAGCCAGATTAAATATTCAATATTTTTTACTTACTCCAGCATTTTTTGTCAGGGTAATGTCTTTATCAAACTATATTTAATACTGAGCATCTCTTTTCACAGTGGTCTGTTAAAACAGCTTGTTTCCTCTTCTAATTAGAGTTTCATTTGCATGAAGAGTATCTTTGATTAGAAGCATTTATATCTTATTTTTTACCACAGCCTTCTGTGAAATATGCATTTTCATAGCAATAATTTGAGATATCACAAACAGAAGATTATTAATTCAAGTAGAGACAATAAGCAGCTAAGATTCTGTTTTCATTCAAGGTTCTTGGCCATATGGAAAGTAAGAAACTGGGTTATATAAAACTGCAGAGCATGGCAGATACTGCATTGCGAGGTCTGAAGACTGATGATTATCTGCAGAGCAGGTGTCTCTACTTTTAGCTTCTCACACAGACATACTGGTAGATGTTTCAGCCTTGTTTTGGAAGAAGCACATCTGAGAGAGAGTAAGAAGGTTGTTGACTTCCTTTGTTCAACAAGAAAGGGTGACATAGAGGCCAGTTATTGCATGAGAATAACAGCTTCTTCTGAAAAACATTTGATGAATCACTGCCTAGCTCGAGAGAAGTAAAAGTAATATATTTTTACTTAGAAATTCGAATCTGCATCACTACAGGTGCATCCTAACACTCTTTAGACAATGCTTTGTTTATAAACAATATAAACATTTTATTTCATTTCTTGGAAAAAAACCCAAACATGTTGCTTCATGCAGCACTATCAACCACTTTAAGTGTAAAAGGGATCTGTACTTTTTAGCAGCTCATCTGTTCACCCTAAATTTGTAATCATCTGTCTGTGGTGACATAAAGTGTTGCAATAGCTTGTAGTTTTGGACTATGTTATACATTTGCACTATTGAAAAAAATTATTGTAGTCCCTGTATTCTGGAATTTTGAGCCCTTTCTGATGAAACATTTTCATCAAGTTTTTCACCCTTTAGGTTATCTTGTAAGAGAAAGATGTTTCTAGAAGCTCACAAGTAGTAGACAGTGGATTTAAAAAAACAAATATTTTAGCAATGGTCTTAAAGTATCTCATATTGCATCAAATGCATATCATTATTACCATCTATGAATCATATAATGATTTTCACAAAAACTGATCCTGTAACTAATTAAATAAGGGCCTACACTCATTTGCACTTAGAATTATAAAATTAGGTTGGAAAAGAACTCTAAGATCATTGAGTCCAACCGTTTATCTAGCCAAGTACTGCCAAGTCCACCACTAAACTAAACACCACTAAACACCACATTTATCCATCTTTTTATCCCCCTCCAGGGGTGGTGACTCAAACACTTCCCTGGCCTGCCTGTTCCAATGCTTGACAACACTTTTAGTGAAGAAATTTTCCCCAATAACCATTTAAGCCTCCCCTGGTGCAACTTGAGGCCATTTCCTCTTGTCCTATTGCTTCTTATCGGAGAGATAAGAATGCCCGTGTCATTACAACTTCCTTTCAGGTAGTTGTAGAGAGTGATAAGATCTCCCCTGAACCTTCTTTTCTCCACAACAAACACCCCCAGCTCCCTCAGCCTCTCATCATAAGATTTGTGCTCTAGACCCTTCACCAGCTTTGTTGCCCTTCTCTGGACACACTCCAGCATCTTAGTGTCTTTCTTGTAGGGAGGGGCTCAAAATTGATTTGTACTCCTATTTTAAAAAGCACTTATTCCCATCAGAATCACAGATCTACCACATTTCATAAAAGTGCTGCTACCCATGCAGGGCAAATCTGTAAAAGCTTTTAAATATGGAATATTTCCTGTTCATAGAAGCATAAGGGCAGAGAATCAAAAGCTAACAATTTATGGCAGCTTTACAACTCACTGTTCGTCGGGTGAGTTACAACAGACCATATGTGCACACTTAGCTCACCCTCTCTTCTGAGGTAAAATGCATTAGTTTAAAGTAATTTCACAGAGGTATAAATTTTGCCTTATCTTTTGGCAAGGTTAAGACGACATGTAGTCCATTGCAGTGATATAGCATCTGTCTGCTGACTTGTTGGAAGGCTGTAACTCAGTCTGGATTGATCCAGATAAAGCTCTTAGACCACCAGCTTGACTTCAGTAAAAGGTAATTTTTATTGATCTCAGTGATTGCATAACGATAAATCACCTCTTAAAAAAAAAAAAAAATCCAGTCTTTATTCAAAGGGGAAAGAGGAAGAGAAAAAGGAACCTTTACCATTTTCTGCTAACTTCATTGATTTAATTGCATCCTCCCTTCACCAAAAATGCGCCTTTTATTTCTAGTTTTACTAGATTTTATAATTTGAAACTATGATTTGTCTTATACCCATCTCTATCAGATTAAAAAAAAAAGTTAAAAAATTCACTGGAACTTTCTGTATATTAAGATATTTATAAATGATTTGCAGTTTCTTTGAAGACTGTCTTGTGATACATGTAATTTCTAAAATAGCATCAGCCTCAGTGAAGGAAATCACTATCAAAAATGTTTTTTTTAATTCATTCATCAGATCTGCATTTGTGATACACATCTTCATCTCTCTTCATCAATACATACTTTTGATATTTTACTAAATACTGATAATAACAGCAGTCTGCTGCAATCATTCTAAACACATCTTTGCAATACAACAGCAAAGAGACATCTGTGAATAGTTTTTCCAATATATTTGTAAAATGCAAACATTTTAACAAATACAAGAACGTGAGCACAAAATTTCCTTCTCTTCCTATTTCTTTTTTTCTGGTTTCCTACTTTTGGAATTAACAGGATCTTGTTATATGCTGTTCCAAAGCAGCTTTTGAATGCAGTTACTGGTGAAACTATACAGAACTGCATCTTCCATTACTTTTACCTTTTACTTCTGGTAAATTCAATATAAATGTTCAGATTCCATAATAATACAAATAATGGCATAATACAAATACATATACAAAGATACTAATCAGTCTGGGCACATCAATTTGCCAGATTTCTCTTAAAATACAATTTTCTAGTGTACTCTTTTTTTTCAGTCCAGGATCTTACAATCATCAGAATAATCAGATTTTTATTCCTTAAATCCTTATACAAGCCAAGGAATCAGAATATGGCCTTGTAAGCAATACTACATGATTCATGAATGAAGCACCATGAAATTCCTTCAACTTGAATATGAACTTAATTTCTTTGCGATATTCCATATCCTACTACAGGGGTTTCTACAGTAAATTAAAGACGGTAAGAATGCACATAGCACATACAAACATGGTTCTAATGACTACCAAACCATGTATGAGTTCTGAGAACTGTTTGAGGACAAAAGAAAGACCAACTGTTGTTCTCTCCTAAATCCAGCTCTTCCAGGGAGTTAAAGGTCTTGTTAACCCACCCTTAATGTCCTGAGTTTATTACAAGTGTGTATCCTCTCATGATAACAATGAACTGAGAATGCATTAATGCCATGTTACTTTTCTTCCATTTTACAACACTTATATCCAGGTCAATTAATGTTCATTTACTTAATGAAAGTGTACTCTGGAACATACTGAAGAAAGCATGTTATGAAACCTATGTTCCAACAGCAAAAGAACAAGTGTACAATATGTAGATAAGGACTTTTTCTTGCTCTGCTGAGATACTATGAAGTCTAACATGAATTGTTTCAAGATAAGTTCACCACTTCACTAGACATGAGTCGTATTTTTTCACTATTCTGGACAATGACCAATAAAGGAAATTGTAGCATAAGATGTTATTTTATTGACTTGTGACTTTTCAGAGCTTTACTGAATATTTAAAATTTAGATTATCTTACGCTTTACATATTGTATATGTCCACAATTTGCTTTATAATAAACAAAGTAAATTATTTAGAAGAGTATCTAGAGTTTTGAAAACTAATTGTCATATTTGGAAAACTGCCTTATCTTCCAGTCAAGGGACTTAAATAAGATAAGTGTCTCTAAAGAGATAATCTTGTAAATCATTAGGGTTTTGTAAATTCTTATTTTTTTCAGGCATCATGCTGAATAAATCAACTGAAAACCTCAATGTTAGCTCTCCCCCGTACAAAATCCTGTGGTGTTCTCAAGAACTGTGAGAAAATACAAAATTGTGTGGTTATGTAAAACATCTGGACACCTAAATGTTGTCATCACATAACAGACCTCTAAAGATTCTACAGGGCTATTGATGACCTACAAGTAAGGCATGCATATATGATCCGAAGGATTTTTTTTTTTTTTTTGAGAAACTAAGAGTTGTGGTTCCAATTAATTGGACAGCAATGAATACTCCATCCTTAATGCCATTCAAATCAAACCATTACATTAACATTCATGATACACACTAGTTTCAGCAGAAAGCTAAGCATATACTTACGTGTCCTATTGAGTTCAGGTAGACTACTCAGTACAACACAAACGATACTTAACATATCACAGAATTCATCATTCTGTGAAACAGAGAATAACTACAATATCTGGGCATTGACAGTCATGTTAACTGAAAACAATTTGCAGGTACTCTGAGGAATAGGTTATGGAAGTTACCCAGGAGATTTTACTGCGAGTTTCTTCAAAACATGTGTCTCAGGAAAAACAAAACCCCTGTCATCAGGAGTAAGTAGAATCAATAGTACAATAAGCCCTGCAACCATATCAAGTTTTATGTTTCGAAAAAATGAATCAGAAATAAATTAAAATGAAACATTCAATATATAATTTTAAAACAACAAAAAAGCCAACTCAAATATTTTATCATTTTCTGTGTATTTAAAGGTCCTGTAATTCTTTAGTACGTCAAAAATGTATCAGTTGAGAGGGTCCTACTAAAGAAAAAAAACAATTTCCTTATATTGATGGCCACAGGAATATGGCACTTTTGTACACTATATTATTTGCACAAATTAATAACCTTTCTTAAAAGTCTCAGTCAGCCATTCACATAGTCCTTATACACACAACAAATTGATTAGCCAAACTACCCAGAGTAATTACAATGAACAGGGAATAATTAATCAATAGTATGTGAAGCATCCATGTGTTCACTTGAACTGTTCAGCAAAGGCAAGAAAGAAAATACATTGACCTCAGGCTATTTAAGCAGATAATCCTCAAACACAGATTACAGAAGGGTTTGCTTTTTGATCTGCACAGAATAATTTATTCCCTTTTAGGTTGGTTGGTTTGTTTGTTTGTTTGTTTAACGGAAAAAATAACCTTAATAAAAAAAACTATAGGCACACTGAATTAGTCTTTATACAGAGATTGCATATTGATCCAATTCACAGAACATGTCATTAGCAAACTGACACTCCAAAAGTAGCTGGTTCCATGCTTACATTTTTAATAACCTTAGAACTACTGGACCTGTAATTACAGCACTGCTGCCTGGATTTCTAAGAAGCAGTTACTTATTTAAAGGTTGTACCTACGGTTATACTGTCTTGCATCAGACTTATCAGCTGTTTGGATCATAACCTCTGTCGTGGGTTTCTCTGATTAGGGTTTTTTGTTTTGTTTTGTTTTGTTTTTGAGAGGACGATTGGCTTCTGTTGGAAGCCTATGGAAGTTTCCCTCCATCCTACAGAGCACAGCCAATGAGGGCCAGCTCCGAGGAAAACTTCCTGCTTTTGAACCATTAAGTTATGTCCCTGCGTGAAAACATATTTAAGAAGTTG
>JAWWMO010000083.1:135710738-135734123 GCA_035047845.1 Dendrocincla fuliginosa | reverse complement strand
CTTTGCAGCCCACAGGAAAGCCCCCTGAGACAAAACTGCTGCTTAAGTTTTGGACTTACATCTGCAAATGGCTGACCTAACAACAACTGACTGTAAACCTTCCGTTCCCCGGTCCCCCGCACCATTGGGGGAAGGAAAGGGCATGGACAGACCAAGGGGTGGTGGTGGAAAAGTGTTTCTAACCGGTTTCTATTTCTTATTTTTAGTTTTTAGTTTGTTAGGAATAAATTTAAGCATTATCCTAAGTTCTGCTTTGCCCGCGGTATCAATCAAAGCTCCTCTTTCAGTTGTTATCTCTAGCCATAAATTCCTAGCTGTTTTTTTTTTTCCTTCCCTCTGGAAGGCGAGAAAGCGAGGGAAGAAAAGGCCTTGAAGAAGTTTTGCTGGACACCAGGCATTTATCCAGGGTCAAACCGCCACAACCTCATAGAGCAGAAGGACTTCTTTTAATTTAAAAGTTATTGTCTAGCTTTAAAGTCCTTCAAACAAATAATAATTTATTATGCTCTTTTTATGCACGTTGGTCTATTGATTTCATAAAATACTCTCTAAGACCTGGCTAAGCTAGCCATCAAGCAAAGAGAAAAGAGGTATATTTCCACAGAGCCTTTAAATAAGCTGTTGAATTAAAAACATTCCAGCAGTAAAGAAATTAATAATATAATGGTTGAAGAGATTCTCATTCGGGGAGTTTCTTGGTTCTCCAGAAAGAAAAGTTAGCATTACTCTTTACTTTTTATGAAGTGGAAGTCTCTTTTTACTAGAATGCATATATGAATATGCTTGTGTACAATTTAGTGTATCTGTTATCAAACAACACTTGACCTATATGAATTACAGATGCAAGAAGAAAAGTAAGCAATCAGTTGATTAGTTTCACATGTTTAATACTTGCAAGGAAATCAGATACATCTCAGTTTCATCTAACGACTGAAAATATTTATTTCAGTGAAATTTGTATTATATTCAGTGACTTCTGGGAAAAAAAAAAAGGTCTTATAAGGGAAACTTTTTCAGCTAAATAAACCTTAATAAAAAGAAACATCCGTTTGATAAAAAGCCACATTAGTGGTTCTATGATTTATGTCTGGTAACATTTAAGAACGTAATCTGTGCCCTCCTTACAATTATTTTGTTATGCTTCAGCCAACAGTGCTATGAGCCCACAGGATAACTTTATTAGACACCCATCTAGAATTATTTCCAGGTAAAACATATTGATCCATCAAAGATGTACTCCTGGAAAATACACACTTTGCTGGGTTGCCAATATTTGGTATGCTAAATAATATATTTTTTCCTCTAACTTTGTGAATCTCTGTGTGTGTACTCTCCAGAGAAAGGAAAAAAAAAACAAAAACCAAAAAACAACAACAACAACAACAACAACAAAAAAGAAAAAACAAAACAAAAAAACCTCAGCATTTTATCTGTCAGAAATATAAATCAAATAGATGTCAAAAATATTCAAAGGACATCTTCAAACTAAAGGATCACTTTATATTCCAGATTTTTGATGAGTGATTAATATTTTTAAGTTGAGCAATAAAAATCCATCATCTTTGCAAAAGGAAGACTTTGAGCTCCTAGATGAAATTTCTCATTGAAGAAATACTTTGCACTTAAAGGCCTTGGGAACTTAGATGTTTAAAACATCTTCTTAAAAAGTCTTTTTAAACACTTTCCAAAGATGAAATATGGGCTTTGTAGTACCTACTTATGTGGAAAAAAAAAAAAAAAATCAATATCAAATCAAAGCAATTATGTTGGCTGCCCAACAAAAATCTTCTAAATCTCCTGCATTTGGGAAGTCACAATGTATTACTGAAGGTACAGATGATGTTTTGCAAGAGGAACACAATCCTAGAGTTTTCAAATAAAATCTGAAAAACTGTAAGTAAAATTGAAGTTATTAACAAACTTATTAGCTCAGAAACCAGCTATGAACCTGAAATAAAGTCATTTCATGTGTATAACATGGGCTAAATCCATTCTAAAAAGAAAAGGGAGTATGAAGATTATTCCTTACTATGCAATGTTTCTTATCTTTCTATTTTCTTCCTATTTCATGGTCTTTTCTAAGTTTTCATTCTCCAAATTCATTTCCTTTTTTTTATCCTGTTAACTAACCCTGAATGATTCTATAACATCCCTACCTCTTTACTGAACTTTAAAAAGTTAAAATAAGTCTTTATCAGACTACATATTATTTTTTGTTTCTTGCACCCCTTATTTTACCTTCTCCAATTGCAGTCAATTTTTGAAAAGAAATAGGTCTGTTTTTTTCTGCTGTGTTTTATGACAAAGAACATTTGTATGATTTGATGAGGCCTTTATGTAAGATAAACAATATAATTCAAAATAACAAAAATATATTAAATATATAACCTTAAATAATATTTGTATATATTCCTCTGCTTTCAGTCTGTGAGCTTTATATACTGTGTCAAACAACTACATATACAACAACTTCATATACTGTGTCAAACAAATACTGTGGCAAAGTAATCTACTTGAGTCCTAATAAGTGATGAGAAAGGAGCTATTGCTCTGCATTTAAGATGGCATGTTATAGTATGGTCTACCATGTATTTCTTAAAAAAAAGGAAAAAAATTATGTCTTATAATCTTGCTGCAGTGTACTAAATTGAAGCAGACAAAAATAAATAAAGTACTTGGACTGAAATAGTAATTTATTATGAATGATTGAACAGATCTTGAACAAATGTCTTCTTGCAAAGATACATATACCTACAGCTACATATTTATGTATGTAGACAAAAAAAATCTTAATAGGATGACCTACACTTTTGCTTGTGGTAGCAGCCTTTTTGCTGTTCCAGACCATAAAGTTTTGCAGGCATATTTCAATAGATTCATTTAATTAGCTGTTGAATCACTAAAAAAGCCCACATTTGTATCTTGAAGGCTTCAGGATGGAATTCTGGTTCCATTTTAGTAATAACACTGGTCTGTTTAGTAAGTGATATTTTTAAGAAAGAAGTGAGGATGATTCTTCCCTCAGGGTATTAATGATGAAAAGAGCTCTAAAATGCCTAGTTATTATTATCACATTAGTATCAGCAGGTAGAATCTATCCCACACAGATAAAAGAACAAAAAGTATTAATTATGTGGTTCTCTGAGGTGCTCTGGGAGAGTTTTTCAATGTTGCTCCATTTCCTTAATTCACATATTTCATTAGATTGTTGTTGTAACTGCAAACCCTTTAAACAGTTCAGCTATTACAAAGGACAGATACTTTACCTTTAGCTCAGTAATATTTTGCTTTTAACACCTGTACTTTTTCCTGATTGTTCCACAGTTAGGTCTCAGCAACTGATCTGTCTTTATTCTGTTATATTGTTCCCTAGTTTAACCTTACAAAAACAATCATACAATACTTATGACCAGTGGATTTGAGCCTTCTCAGTATTTTAGATATTGTTTCTTAAACTCTGCAAAAGCTTACACTCAGCTGGCATTCATTACCTAATAAAATATTATGTTCATTTTGAATTAAAAATCAATGGAACCACAAACTACTCTGCATTCTGGAAACGAGTATATTTGGCTGAATTCTCAGTCATTACTTTTGTTAAAGGAACTTATCAAACAATTTCTGTTCAAGGAACATAGTGAAGAGATATCATTAAATATACACTTGAAGAAAACTGTTGAACTCACTTTACTTTCTACCGCAAAGGTATATACTTCTGAAACACATTTGTTTGTGCTCAGTTAGCAACGTTACCCACAGCTACCATTCCTACACAAGATATCATCTGAATTCTAAACTACTCAATTTAGCCTCTTGTGTAAACTCCATCAGGTTGTGTTACAGCAGAAAAAATGTTCCAAAAAAATATTGATTGTAGTAAAGCTCAAATATTTTTTAAGCGCTTGCTGAAACACAAAAACCTCTATAGCTAACACTATTATGTGAAAAGTTAAGAGCAATTTAAGAATTTAAAATACATCTTACTGAAAACTTTGATAGGTGTTGTTGTTTAACCTCAGATGGCAACTCAGCCCCACACTGCCACTCGCTCACTCAGCCCATGGTGGAATGGGGGAGGGAACTGGAAGGGTAAATGTAAGAAAACTCATGGACTAAACCAAAGACAGTGTAAGAGGTAAAGCAAAAGCCATGCACACAAGCAAATGAATGCAAGGAGTTCATTCACCCCTTCCCATGGGCAGGCAGGTGTTCAGCCGTCCCCAAGAAAGCAAGAATCCATCACATGTAACAGTGACTTGGGAAGACAAATGCCATCCCTCTGAATGTTCCACCCTTTCTTCTTCTTCTCCCAGGTTTATATGTGGAGTCTGATTCCCTGCTATGGAATATCCCTCAGGTCAGTTGGGGTCAGCTGTCCTGGCTATGTCTTCTCTCAACTTCTTGTGCACTCCCAGCCTCCCCGCTGATGGGGTGGGGTGAGAAGCAGAAAATGCTTTGGTGCTGTGTAAGCATTGCTCAGCAATAATGAAGACATCTCTAAATAAATTAATAAAGGTCTCACCACATGACCTGTCACCGGATACCCAGGGGAAGAGCTCAGCATCTTCCTCACCACTTCCCCTCCTCAGGAAGCTGTAGAGTACAATGAAGTCACCTTTCAGCCTTGTCCTCCACAAACTTGACAAACCCAGTGTCCTCAGTCCCTTCTCAGAGGACATGCTTTCCAGCCCCTTCACCACCTTATTTGTCCTTCTTTGAATATGTTCAAGTACCTTAACAACATTTTTTATCATGAAGCTGGACCCCAGCAGGCTACTGATGGGTGATAGACACGTTAACACATCTCAGGCTCCACCCTTCATGTTCTGATGTCATCAAATGTAGGTAACAGTGACGTTCCTGGCCAGGTCTTCTGAATTTAGATTGCAAGAAACTATTATTCAGGAAACATGTTTCCTTGTCTACTTAATCTCCTGGATTTCATGGTATCCACAAGCAAAAAACCTAAACCTAAACCTAAACATGTATAGTAGTGAGAGCAAGCTCTGCACTTCCTTTGGCTCCATTTCCAAGTGTTCTTGCTCATGCAAAACAGCCTGTGCTTGGACGGCCTCCAGGCTTGCTGCCACTTTTACACTCTCTCTGCATGCAATGCAAGCACAGGGCAGGCATGACAGCACTTCTCATGCATCACTGGTCAAGATGCACAGCAGAGCATCTGAGGGCAAAAGGTATGCTTGCCACCAATATTCATCATACTTTAAAAAGAAAAAAACCTACAGAACCAAACAGCTCTTCGGTCACACTGTGCTCAGTCCTGGTCATCATCCTTCAAGGTTCCACTCTTCAGGAAACAGGGACTGCTCAGCCTGCATTGCTGCTGCTGCTGCTTCTGTATTCTGTAGCTGTGTAGCTTGGCTTTGCCAGACTGCAAGAGATATTTTTTTCCAAGCTAAACTGAAGAATGCATCAGCCTGCTACTGGCTACAATGCCTTGTGCTAATGCTAGTGAATGTTGGCTCTGAAGCAGATTCAGAAAACTAAACTATAAAGTTTCTGCTTGTAAACTTTGTGATATGTGTCCTTGAAAGTGTTTGCTTGTTTTTTTTTTTTTTTTGTTTTTTTGTTTTTTTGTTTTTTTTTTTTTTTTTTTTACCTGAAAACCCTCTGGCATTTCAGGCAATTAACAATCTCTTCATTATTTGACTCACAGCGAGTTCAGAGAATGGGATGGGATAGGATGGGATGGAATGGAACACAATGAAACAGAATAGAATACAATAAGTTATGCTGAATAACATCTGTGGTTATGTATGACAATCTATGACTTAGGTCTGAGGGGTCCATCTAGAAACACAGCTATTTGCAGTACATGTCCCAGGCCCATCCAGGAGACAGAATCAGAGATGGGCACACATAAATTTTAGGCAGGGACTGAAACATCCCTGCATTATCAACACTATTTTTAGCACAATTCCAAAACACAGCCCCACTCAAGTTACCATGAAGAAAATAATTCTATCCCATCCAAAACCAGAACAATCAGGAATTAAATGATTGGTTGTTTATAATATCCTCTTCAAAATATAATTTAATGTTATTTTCATACTGTACTGAAATTGTTCAGAATACTTTCCCTAGTTATTTTCATTTCTACTAGCACTTACAGTATTTATAGTAAGAACACTATTTGAGAGCAAATTGGTTTTGTACTTGGATCTTCTTTCATCAGTTTTTCAGTGTTTTGTCAAGCCATTATAAATCATGTTGGTGTTCTCTTTTCTGTGTCAGTCTCTGAAGACAAAACTAGTGAGAAACAGACATCATCAAGCCAGAGAGGCAGCAGGTGAAACACACTTTTGACCATTTTATTCGAGTTCTAGTTCTGTCTTTTTGTTGCTGTGGAAGGAAAAATGCACATTCACTATCCCCTCTGGAGCTCAATAGATAGAAAACTTAAAGATTCAGCAACAGTAGCTCTTTTTTGGCACATGCTGTCTTTGTACTGAATAGAGGTGTTTGACAGGAGATTTTTAAAAAAATCACACTCCACAGTGAAACAAAACTTTCATAATTCAAAAAGTCTATGGCCATAAGAAACTACAGTATGACATGAACTCCACGGCATCCAGTAGTTTAGAGATTAAGAAGCTAGTGGGATACACACAGGTTCAAAAGTCAGCCCACTGTGAAAGAGAACAAAGACCCAAACCTCACATCTTTTCTGAGAATGTAAACAAAACATAATTATCCAACACTGTGGGGGTTTTTTCATGATTTTCACTAAAACTTTCTATGAATTTTTTCTCAAATGATTTTTTTTGAAAGCTGAGCACTATATATACAACTTTAGTTATTGTTTACAATAATTTTTTGTTAAAAATCTGTCTCATTCATTCTTCTACAATTTAAAACGAAAATTGAATGACCTTTCATTACAGATAGCTGAGTTCATTATCTAATATGGGTATACAGCTAATTTTTCTGTATATATATGCCTACAGAATTGTTGCAGAAAATAAGAAAAAAAGATTGTCATGATCAAGTTGCATCAGTGTAACATGACAGACAGAAGAGTTTCAACAAAATGTTTATATTACTGATGTGTTATATATAGAATCATCAAAAACTTTAAATTATTGTACCCTCTCTGGCAAAATGAATTGATGATTGATCTCATATTTGGTAAACAGAATAATGCATTAAAAGCATTAAAATAAACAGAATAAAAGCATTAAAAGGTTCAATGAGTTTATAAACAGGCTGAGATTATAGCAGTAATGTTGGCTCAGTCTTTCTACATTTTTCATTATATGTCTATTTAGCCGTAACAATATCAATTCCACTTAAATGCAGTACTTACACCCCTAACTAGCATTTATATATTAGTGTTAAAAGGTAGCAATAGACACTGGATGCAAGAATTTGTGTTTATAACAGTGGAAATTAATTTTGTACTTGTACTTTGAGATTAATTAATTTAGCACATACTATATATTTTCAGCTTATTCATTTATACTTTATTTTTCATTAATCATAGAATTATAGACTCTCCTGAGTTGTAAGGGATGCAAAAGGATCATCAGAGTTCAAATCCCAGCCCTGCACAGGACAACCCCAGGAATCACACCACATGCCTGTAAGTGTTGTCCATACACTTCTTGAACTCTGTCAGGCTTGGTGCTGTGACCACTTCCCTGGAGAGCCTGTTCCAGTGCCCAACCATCCTCTGGGTGAAGAACCTTTTCCTAATACCTAAACTAAACCTCCCCTGACACAGATTTATGCCATTTCCTTGCGTATCATCATGGCTCACAAGAGAGATTAGTGCCTTCTTCTCTGCTTCCCCTCGTGAAGAAGCTGAAGAATCTACAATGTTTCCCCTCTTCTCCAGGCTGAACAGACCAAGTGACCTCAGCCACACCTTGTATTCCCCTCCAGTCTCTTCACAATATTCATTGCCCTCCTTTGGACACTCTCTAACAGCTTAATATCTTTCCTATATTGCAATGAGTATTCAAGTTGAAGCTGCCCCAGTGCAGAGCAGAGTGAGACAACCCCTTTCCTTGACCAGCTGGTGATGCTTTGCCTGATGCCCCCCAGGACATGGTTGCCCCTCCCAGCTGTCAGTACACTGCTGACTCATATTCAACTTGCCATCGACCAGCACCCCCAGGTCCATTTCCGTGGCACTGCTATCCAGCATCTCTTTCCCCAGTCTTTACGTACATCCAGGGTTGCCTGATCCCAGCTGTAGGATCCAGCACTTATCTTTGTTAAACTTCAGTGATTTCCCAGCCCTCGGATTTGTTGAGGTCTTTCTGCAGGACCTCCCTGCTTTCAAGGGAGTCAACATCTCCCAATTTAGTATTATCAGCCACCTTACTTATGACAGAGTATGATTTATTTTGATTGTCCTTTAAACGGCTTACTAGCAAATACTTTTTCTTTCAACTTAAACAAAACAAAACAAAACGAAAAAAAACCCCAAACATGATTAAATATATTATGAAAAAGACCAGCTAGTTAGGGTCTAACTTTGACTCTGATGGGAGCATATTGATTTATATTAGTTAACTAGTAAACTATCTTAACCAAATTAGTATGATACTATCTTAAGAATGTGCATTTCTTTGTATGCATTGAAACCTTGCAGTAAGTAGTAACTGACAGTTGAATATGGAGAATCCAGGTTTTTATATACTCAATGTGCGGATGCTACAGGATGTACACATGTACCTATGGAAAAAAAAAAAAAAAAAAAAAAAAAAAAAAACACCCCCAAACCCAAAAACCAACTTACAAGTATCAGCTCATATTGCAATTGTCAAAAAATATTAAAAACCCTAGGACACTAGTACTATCTACTAGTTACTGAAGACTAATTTTGTATTGAACAACAGTGAAATCACAGTTACATTTAGTAATAGAAGCCTTTATATAAAAGATACTAATCTATGCAACACATATTGTGGAAATTCTGTGATATCGAAGCTTCAAACACAACTTACTAGCCCATTTTTAATTTTCTGTATACATTTTCCCTGGTGTTTTTGTGCGTGTGTGTGTATGTGACAATTTTTCACATTTTTAGCAATAACTATATGGTACTCAAAAAAGTATGAAATTTTCACCTGTTTTAAGACCCTTAAACATCATACTACAACACACAACTTGCTCCAGAAAACTGAACTGAATTCTGAATCTGTGTCTATAATATATACTGTCACAGAAATAATTGTTTCTGTGGTTTTATTCCTTATACATATACCCTGTTAAATTATTCAATAATAGCCTCTCTTACTAAAATCTACACTTAGGAATTGCAAGTACTGGATAACTTGTTTTTTATTACATATAAATGTTTTTATTATTTTGTTTTAGAAAGCTCTCCCTAATGAGCATCAATCTCACACTTGGGGAAAAAGGACACATAACTCTAAGGTTTACAATGTTGGCTTCAGGCATCTAAAGAAGATGACTATTTTTTTTTTTTTTTTACATCCCCTGTGGAAGCCCTTTATGTTTTTAGCTCTTTCTCTTTAAACCATCTGAAGACTATTTAGTATTGATGAAAAGATGCATTGTGATAGTAATGGAAACTGGGTTTCTTCTATGCTTAGGGCAAGTATACAAAGACACTAAACTGGAAAGCAATTAATTTACTCAATGAAGTAATTCATATATCAGTGTTTAACAACTTAAATGATGCTCATTTAAAGTTTCTGCTTTCTTACTTTTTACCAAGTATGGAAGCAAAAAGATCCCTTATTAATTAGACTACACACGTTCTAGTATTTATGCACTTAATATCTACTTCAAATCCACTGAGGGATTTATGGACCCTTTGAATTTGACATTTCCTTTTTATTTTCTGGCAAACTAGCCATCAACCATTGCTAGATTCACACCAGCAGAACCTTCAAAAGTGCTGATAATGTTTGCAACCAATCCAAAGCTAAAGGGAAATATATGTCTTTGGTTCCTCTTTCCCAGCCTAACCAAGAAAAGCAAATTCTGCATTTTTCTTGATGTGGTCTTTCTACTTTTCACTGAGCATCCCAATCAGACACAAAAGGTTTCTTATGGATTCATTAAGTTGCTAAAACCTGTTCTAGTTCCAAAATGGAAGGCAAGAAATCATTCTGGAAAGATACAACACAGGTGTGAAATAATAATTCTTCACTGTACAAAGTGACACAGAGCCAGTCCATGACTACTATCTATTGACCTAAAGTTGAAACAGAGAACAGACATATCCTACACTGCATCCCTAACATAACCTCTTCCCGTAATCATGGAAAAAAGTTTATTAATTCCTTGCTCAAAGGCAAAATTGGATCAAATTAAGGGAAGAAATCATTAACAAGCCAAACCCTTCCTCTGGAATTAAATCTCACCTTCATCCTTTTCTGGAAATAATACATGTAGCCAGAAGACTATGTACTCTTCAGTGAGGACTGTAATAACTTATTTCATATTTTCTGCTATTTAGATTTCTTATTTTCATCACATGAATATATTAAATCCTTTTCTTACCTAGTTTTTCTGTGTTCTCTCATTCTCTATCGTGTCGAGTCCTCTGCCTGTACTCTGTGTGTGTGTGTGTGTGTGTGTGTGTGTGCATGTGAGCATGCACTCACACATGAACTCTCTGGGACACAGGCTCAGCCCCACTGGCTGCCAAACCTGCTGGCAGGCACAGCAGCAGCACCCCTGGGAGTGGGATGGAGGGACACCTGGGTTTCCAGGCTGCACTTGACTGGGCTTTAGCAATTGCAAAGAAACTCTGGTCCTGGAATCTACAGACTTCAACAACTCATAACTTGCTCAACATTTTTACTTTTACTACCTTTGAGTTAGGTAAGTTAGTTTTGATCTGATTTGCTTTGAACAGTTTTCACATAGATCCATCAAAATTACAAAACAACATTATTTTCAGCTGTTTGGCTCATACCTTTTTCACAGGAACATAGCACCTGATGAAGAAGATCAGAGGTCCATTTAATCTAATTTTCAAACACTTTGTGCAGTGACATGCTAGGAAAGCTGTTGTGTTGAATGGTTCTGTTAACAAAATCCTCATTTTAAAAATTTTAAATTATAGAGCTAGGATCTCCTGAGAACTGCTGAGAAGAGAAAACTCAGCACTAAGCATGGGACAAGATGAAGGTCTTACCCAAGTGAGTAAGCAAGTATCCACAAACTGCTGCTTTGATGAATGTAGCCAGCAACAAAAAGGAATTTCCAGGTCCTTACTGACAACGTGGGGAAGAGGTGTTAGTAGCAATGAAAATGAGAAAGCAAGGGAAGGGAACACCTTCAGACCTCAGGGTTACAGAGGCAGAAGCAATGTCTGCAGAAGATGAATTGGCTGAAGGGACAAAACACAATGCTCCTTTTCCAACGTTCAACTGTTAGGCCACTGCAGCTGAATATATATGTGTCTATATGTATACATATACGTATGTTTCAGTTAATTAAAAGATCACTATATGTGTTTAGAAGACTGAAAAATCAGGCCAGTTTTCAGCTTTAAAACAAAGCTTTACTAAATTTACTCATTAACACACTTTAATAATAAGTTTTTCCTTGTTACTGATCATGGCCATTACATATACAAAACTGTCAGTCAGTAACACTTACATGCTACATTAATCGAGCCTACACCACCCCGAATCTCATTGTTGGCTATGGTCCTTGCTAGTTCTCAGCTGCCAAGATTAAGATGATTAAACCCAAGAGACTTTGAAGAGACAATTCAGAACTGAAGAGGGATAATTTTCTTTCCTCTTTATATTTCCTTTATGTTTAATGTTTCTATACTGTTTGGTCCTTCCAAGAAAAAGCAGGGGTCTCATCTGCTGTAATAGTGTTTATACTGGGTTTTTCTCATCTTGCAAGTCATGCTTCTTTCCCCCAAATCATTGTGTATGCAACTACGCACCTCTTTGTCCCTTTGATGATCACAGTCCTCATATACCTTGTGAAGTGCTTATGCACCGTGTCTAGTTTTGCTATCACAGCATTAACCAATACATAATATTAATGCTGGTTACCTCATTTTAGTGCCCTTATATTTGAGTTCAAGGTAAGTTCATACTGATTAGGACACTTATTTTCTAGTTGACAAAGGCCTCTGCATTGGCTACAAGGTATCTGGCACCAAGTTATTTAAACCCAGAGTTCAAAGTCTTAGCTCCAGGCAAAATGCAGAGAAATCTAGACATTCAGTAATCTGATGCACAACAGCCAGTCCTCTGAGTACAGTTTCCTGCATTGGCAAATAAAGAATGATGAAAAAAAAAAAGTGTCAGGAGTTTACATACCTGATTCTAAGACAAAGGGAAATAATTTTATTATGAGGATTATCAGGCTAGAATTCTCTCCTGGACCGTGGTTCTTAAATAATTTCTTTAAAAAACACAGACAAGTCATTTATTGCAAAGAAAGCCTGGAAGGAATTCTATTTAGCAAAACTCTTGAGACTTTAAAAGCAGACAACTTGCCAGGATTTGGGAATCAAACTGGATCCTCAGTATAGGAGACTGACTACCTGGAAAATATGGACAGTGATCAAAGGAGAAAAATATGCTTCAACCCTTTGAGAAAGTCTCATGAATAAGTATTCGATGACTAATACATTTTCTTAAGAGAATAAAAATGTGTCTAGTCTTAGTAAGTATGACATAAAAATCTTACTAAACAGCCATTACAGAAATTAAAATTTAGTAAGTCCTAACTTCTTGTATTCAGAAACATTTCCTCATCTTTGTAATATTTTCATTCTGTATTCACTGTTTTCCCCTAATTCTATACATAATGATGTGAGAAGAGATGGATGTATGGGCCATTATAATGTTTTAATGTGAAGTGACATCATTTTACTCATGTCAGTTAAATGACACCATGAAATAGATCCCCCTGTGGGAGGTGATTTGAGACAACCAGCATGGCTTCACCAAGCCAAGTCCTGCCTGATCAACTTAGTGGCCTTCTGTGATGGAGTTATTGCATCAGTGGACAAGGGAAGGGCTTTAGATGTCATCTATCCGGACTCCTGGACGGCCTTTGACACCATCCCCACAAGATCTTTCTCTCTAAATTTGAGAGAGATATATTTGATGGGTGGTCTGTTTGGTGGATGAGGAATTCTTTGGCACAGTTACATCCAGAGGGTAGTGATCAACAGCTCAGTGTCCTGATGGATATCAATGACAAGTGGTGTCCCTCAGGGGTCCATACTGGGACCAGTGCTATTTAATGTCATCATCAATGACATAGACAGAGATTGAGTACATCCTCAGCAAGTTTGCATTTGACACCAAGCTGAGGGTGCAGCTGACAATCATGAAGGATGGGATCCATCCAGAGCCACCTGAACGAGCTCAAGAAGCGGGTTCATGTGAACATCATGAGGTTCAAAAAGGCCAAGTGCAATGTCCTGCATCTGGGTCAGGGCAACCCCTTGTATCAACACTGAGTGGGGGATAGACATATTGAAAGAAGCCCTGCTGAGAAGGGCTTGGGGATGCTGGTGCATGAGAGACTGGACATGAGCTGGCAATGTGTGCACACAGCCCAGCTGGTCATGCTGTGTTCAATGTACAGAATGCCATTTGTCAGGGCACACTGATGGCTTCTTTTGAGCTTGCCGTCAGTCAGTACCCATAGATCTCTTTCTGCAGGGTTGCTCTTCAGCCACTCCTCTCCCAGTTTATACTTGTGTTCCGTGTTATTCTGTCCTAGGTGCAGAAACAAGCATTTGGTCTCGTTAAACTTCATGCCACTGGTGATTGTCCAATACTCCAATCTATGCAGATCACACTGCAAGGCCTGCTGTTCCTTAGGTGAATCAACAGCACCTCCCAGTTTTGTATCAGCAGCAAGCTTCCTAGGGTTGTATTCAACTCCTCCAACCAGATCACTGACAAAAAGATTGAACAGAACTGGCCCTAGAATAGAAGCCTGAGGGACACCATTGGTGACAGCCAGAAGTAGCCCCACTAAATACACTCAGTTGAAGCCTGCTGTTCAGCCAGTTCTTCACCAAGTTCACTGTGAACTTGCTCATTCTTCAGCTGGATAACTTGTCAAGAACGATGTTTTGAGGGACAGTATGAAAAGTCTCACTGAAATCCAGAAAAACTACATCCACTGTCTTCCTGTCATCCACTATGTGGGTGACCTTACCACAGAAACATATTAACTTAGGTAGGACTTTTCCTTTATGAACCCAAGTTGAATGTGCCTGATGATTGCATTGTTCTTTAAATGCCTTGCAATAGCACCCAGTATTTTTCCAGAACCTGAGGTTACGCTAACAGGTCTGTAGTTCCCCAGGTCTTCCCTCACATACTTTCTGTAGACTGGAATAACACTGAATAGCTTCAAGTCAGCAGGGAGCCCTCAGGCTTCCAAGACTTTTGGTAGATGATCAAGAGGGGTCCTCCCATAACATCCACTAGCTCCTTCAGTACTCTGGGAAAAATCCCATCAGGCTCATGGACTTATGGACATGATAAAACTGCTCCCTTACAATTTCAGTATCTATCAATGGAAAGTCACTGTTTTCACAGGTCCTCAAACTCAGAGGAACAAACAGCCAAGGTCTACCAGTATTAAAGACTAAGGCAAAAAAACCACCAACAAACCAATATTGGATGCCTCCAACTTTTCTTCATCCCTATTTGTCAGGTGACCATCAAGTATCAATGAAACATTTTCCTAAGACCTCTTGTGCTATTAGCACATTTTAAAGAGCCTTTCTTGTTTTCTAACATACCACTGTCCAGTTTCAACTATAACTGAGCTTTGGCCTTTCATGTTTTCTCCCTGCATCTGTGAACTACATCTCTGTAATCTTCCTGCGAATCCTGACCTTGCTTCCAGAGATCATACAATTTCTTTTTCCACTTGATCTCCAAGAGGAGTTCTGTGTTCAGGCAAGATGGTCTTCTACACCACCTGCTTGCTTTATTATACTATGCATGGATGATACTGAAAAATTACAGTTCATATGATATATATTGTATTTTGCTGTTTATTTGCCATCTTCTTTCAGGCATATTCCAACATTTTATTTTGATGAAACCAAATTAATTATTTTGAGTAGCCTGTCAAATATTCAACATTATTTCCAACATATTTTCTTGAAATAATTCTGAAACATCTACAATTAAATTGAACTTTCTCCACTTAATTATTGTAGAGCAACTGAAGATTCTTTTACACTCACCTGAGTTCACTGGCAATTTTTCAACATATTCAGTAACCAAGGATCTCATTATTTTCTTTACTTGTAGCCCCTCAATGTTTCAAGTGCAAATCTTGTTTCTCATTTAGTATGAAACATTTGTATGCCATTTATTGCATCTCTAAAATACTTTCGCCAGAGGCTATTAGGATTTCAGACAAGAAACTGTTTGCTTATAAATGAAACAATTTTCTTAAAAAGACATAAATATACTGAAATGCATACAGTGATACATTCAGTAAGATGATACACTACAGTCCATTCTTCTTTGTTTCTATAATAACGACAAAAACATATGTGGATAGACAACATGCCAGAAATAAAAAGTGTAACTGATTACTGTTTCAGAACTGTAGCTAACACTTTCATGAAAAACTGGAAACCCTAAAGCAGTTAACAAAACATTAGGAGAAACAAAATCAGAGGAATGTGTTGATAGAAATTGTTTACGTGATAAACTGGCACAGTATGGAAAATAAAAAAATTAGTGCCTCTATATATTAATACTATACTCTGTATTTACTGGTGTGTTTTATTTTTAGTAACTCAATTTGGAGGACTGAAAACATATAGTCCACTCATGAGAATGGGTGATATTGCACATTCTGTATTTTAATGTGAAAAGCAGTAATTACCGAACAGTTCTAGAATTAATACTACTGTACAGATCATGCCAACTATTTTTTCTACCTATCAAACCAAAAAATAGTAAGAAGCAGCACATTCAAGTGCATCAAACTATATAAACTATTGATGTATAGGGCTGAAATATCTAGCCCACCACCACCCAACACAGATGAAGGTGCCCACCAGCAAACTGTCAAGAGGTGACTGGTCCTCTCTATCTTATCTCCATTTTTGCATTTATTCCTCCCCACATCACCTTGATCCCTTCATTTCCCCACCTTTGATCCCCCCTCTAAACATCCTGTAATATGTCTCACACCATCCCAGCATGCTCTTCCCCTGCATGCCATAAGCCCTGTCCCACAGGGTAGAGGGGCTGTCTTTTGTCCCAGAGAATGACCCCCAAGGACTCACTATGCTGTGTCTCACCTGGCTTGTGGGGCTGATGTTCTCCCAGGACAGCCCTGCAGAGCTCAGGGCAGGGGCTCATGTCTCTGTGCTCCTTAGTGCGGGGGAAGGTGAGCTCTTTATCACACTCCTTAACATAGGTCAGCTCAGAACTTAATTTCAAGCTGCACAAAAAAATTATAGCATCATCACATCAACACTCATTACTTTTAGCTCATCATTCTCCAAGTGATACACGATTCCCATACAGAAAAAGAAGCAAGTGACAGGGCTGGTTGTGAAATGCTATTCAAAATCAGCACCAATATACTCTTTGCTGTAATACTGCACTTGGCTAAACAGGGGAAGGGATTCAAGCATTATAAATCATTTTAGAGTGGAGTACAGAGAAAAATAGATAGCAAAAGGGTCTAGCTACATTCATGCATACCAAATATCTAGCTGAAACAAAATAGCATGAAACGTGTCCAATATTCTTTTCCACCCACTTCCTTTAACCCTCCCACAGCTTCTGATCAATGTCTAACATTAAATAATACGAAAAAAAAAAAAGTCTGAAGTGTTTTACTAAGATACCTTAAACATGGTGACAAATTAATAATGCAGTCAGGAATCAAAATTAAATGTCTCAGCTGTTCATCAGATAAATTTTGGTTCCATTTTTGCCTGTCTTTTCTTCACAACTAGTAATTTGAAACACTTGCTACCAAATTTCCTAACCTATCTAAAACTTTATAACCTCAGCATAGGGCATCTAAAAGTCATCAATATGTTAGTCGTGTGTACAGAAATATGTCTCTAAACCAGGTTATCAATTTTGTCTGCAATGTCTACAGTCTCTATAACCTTAAGTGTTTATTAAAGAATATATGGTAGGCAGATAGAATGTCAGCCTTCCTTCTAGCTAAAAATTACTTAAAAATGTTCATTATATAATTTTCAGTCTGAAATTAGAGTCAAGGTTACTTATATTTTACAGGCTTAGTTTTTCTACAGCTCCATGAACAGAATTCCTTTTCAAGCCAAGGACAATTCTTCATGAAGAATAACAGAAAAGCAGAAGTCTTCCAAATTTGTTCTTCTTCAGATGCCAGAATACTTACACGTGTAGCTCCTGCAAGTATCATTAAGAATAATGATTAATTTTATATCTATAGTGCTTACCTTCCCTGACATTTCAAGAACAAATCAAACACATTAAAAACAGTACAACATATAAAACAGATAAAAAAACCAGTCACAGAAATAATTAAAGCCAAACCAGAGATGTAAGAAACCTTTTTTCTATGAAGAATTCTTTTCACACCACCAGGTAAGAAACAGAAGTTTACTGAGAAAATCTACACTCACCAGTGGAATGCATTTCAGATTTGATCAATGAAGAACAGTACATACATTGCATCCGATTATCAGAGAATTACAGTTAAATAACTGACATGTTTAATATACCTTTACTATATCTCAATCCAATGCAAAGAAAAAAGTGGAATTTGGAAGGATGTTTTAGGTGTTAGCTCACCTACTAAATCCACTAAATCCACATTTTTTTTCTTCCTATTTCAGCACTACACCACCCTTTCCTATTTCTTTTCCTTTACATACTGAAGTAGTACTGTTAGGGCAGAAGGATAATATTTGACGTAATTCCGGACAATTCCCTTGTCTTATTACTTCAGTGATAAAGCACAGCAATTTCCTAACACACTTTTTCTTCTGCAATACTTACCTTTTCTTCTCTTTTGTTCTGTTGACACTGTGTGCAGTCATTTCCTATTATGGAAATTCCCTTTATTATGTCCATGGTTGTAACAGGAAGCCTCTAAAGATGCAGAAATCAAAGTAAACCTGAGTTTTTTACTGTGTTGCAAACTGAAAGTTCCTTTTCCCACACCCCTGAAAGGAAACCCCTTACCCTACCTGATTAGTATGTAAACCCCACCCCGGGTGCGTGAAACCTTCCCTGATTGGTCCTTTTGTATCCCTTTCCTTGATCCCTCCCTGCCGGGAAGTCTATAATTGACCCGGTCAGTTGAATAAAGTCCTCCTTCTGCTTCCTGTCCTGGGAGTGTGCGGACCTCTCTACTGGGACCTCTGGAGACTGCGTGGCTGACCGCATGGTCCTGGGGGGGAAGACGGGAGAGGGAGAGCATTCCCCTCAGCCATGATACATGGTATACAGAATTCCAGGTGATAATCTGTCTTTAAGTATATACTAAATTATTGCATTTGGTGCAATGATCACATCAAATATATTTTCTAAGCTTTCACCACTCAGGTATCCCTTGGCAAGTTTACACTGCACAAATGCTGTACCGTATCCCATTCATGTGGGAGATATCACATTGTTGACAGCTACTTATGTATTTCAACAAAGCAATGCAATAAGCAAAATAAACAAGGACATCTTTGGCCATGGACTGAAGATCCCAAACTACTGGACCTAAGCGGTAATACATCTAGTGTTCAAATAGGTATCTGAACAGATGCCATTCCATTACAAAGGACTGGGTAATCAAGATATAAATTCTGCCTAAGCTGATTGCACTGCACATACTATGCAAAAAGTCATTCTGCCTGTGTAAAGAACTCAAGACATTTCTGCTTTTCACATACCCTACAGGATCACCAAATCATCAAACTCTGCTGACAAGAAATGGAAGAACAATACAGTGGTGACAGCTTTTGCTGAGAATGTCAGTTGTCTAATTCTCAGATAAACACAACTACACAACCAAGATCATCTTGACTGATCATGGTTGTTATAATACAATAAATTTAGTCACTAAGATAAGAAAAATCTGGTAGCTGTAGACCAAAACTAATTCCTTGGATTCCACTTGAAAATTAAGTGTTATGTGGTACAATACCTAAAGCAGGAAATGTCGCATAAAATAGAATTGCATTCTCTCTCTTGTCTGCAAACAGATTTTAGATGTGGCCTCTAGCAGAATACAAGGAACATTTAACAGAGAGTTAAAATCATAGCTAATTGTGATACTGAAACATATGATCTCTGTCTCCCTGTGAACAGTGCATCTGAAAGAATTTTTTTTTTTTTTAAATCTTTAATTCAGGACTTTAAGTGGGTGCTCTTGAATATTGCTGCTATTCAGTTTTCTTGAAAAGAGATATTTTGTGCTAGAGGCAACTTAGAACTTTACTTGGGAAACCTTAAGAAGCAGTCAAGAGGTCAGCAATATGGCACTTTACCCTCCAGCTATTTCCACCACTATATTTGCTTTAATGCACCTTTCCATTGTTTGGGTTGTATTATACTTAATATTCATACCATAGCTGTATCCTGCACTGTGAATATGTAGCAGTAACATCAGTATATGGTAGTACCCCAATACCTGTAGAACAACTTCCACTTTACTCTTTCCCATCCAAACTTATCTGTTTCATGCAGTAAATTTACTATTCTTAGTAAAGAGACTGGAGTGGGGGTGGTACAACGGTGCCCTCCTCTTTGTGACCTCCTCTGAGGGACTCCAGCACATGTGGAAAAGCATAAGTGAGGAAATGGAAGTTTGCAGTGTATTTGTAACATTCTCTTACTGTTTTCAAGGTAAGAGAAGAATGTAATGTCTCACTGATAGACAAGCAGTCAGTTCAGGGTCATAGTTAGGACTAACAACCACATTGGGGTTTATAACCAGATGGACTAAGTTACAGAAATTCAGAAACTTCTACATTCTGCATTAGCTTGGGATCTTCCAAAGAATTACGTGATATGAGTGAATGAGATTTGTATCCCAAGTCAAATACTCATTTTTAAATATCACTGCCTATATGCTTTACACATGCCTACATAAGCTGCCTGCTTGCAAGCACTGCGTACCATATTATTCACAGTATTATTTGTCACAGAGACCCCACTGCATTTCTTAAAGCAAAGCAATCAGTCTATCTACAATTACAGTGTGAAGTTACCTGGGAGCAAAATGTAGGAGCTATTTAACAAAATACAGCTACCTTACACAAAAGTATATGGCAGTGAATGAAGAATAACAAATGCAGCTGAAAACGTAGGAGGAATTTGTAATGTAATTATGAAACTTAAATTTGATCTGCCTTGGCAAAGTGAACAGGGAACTGTGAAGGGGGAAAATGTGAATACCAATAGTAACACATTATACCATAGCACTATTTTGGTATTTATTTCTTGGGGATTCTGAGGCAAGAGTGCCTGCTTACAGATAGTCTAACTCAGGCATCACAGCACAGTTTACCTTATGAAGCATCCAACAATAATAGCATGAAGGAGCATTATCACTGTCACGTCTGTGATACACATTTTTCACTAGCAATGCTAGTGTATTCATGTGCCTGACAGGTCAGACAGTTAAGTATCTGCCCATTTCTGATTTCAGCATATTTTAAAATTCTTGGGAGTATTTAATCATAGTGATTGACTTAATGGTCCTTGCCAAGTCACTTTCATCCTTGACTGATACCCAAATGATCAATAAGCTTGACCATGCCAAAAGAGGGGAAAGCGAGGAGAGGACAAAGTAGAAAAAAAAAGAGGGTGAGAAAGAAAAATAATGAGGGGAAGAAAGTAAAACATGAATGGAGGAAGAAAAACAGAGTAAGAGAGCACAAAAAGGTAAGGAAGAAAGAAGTGAAGCGGGGGGGAGAGAAAGAAGAAATGGATGGGAGGAGGAAGACAGGGAAGGCAAGAAGGCAGAAAGGAAAAGTAAGAGAAAGGAGGAAGAGGACACAATATGAAGCATACAGCATAATCTACAGCTTCATTCAAAAGGTTATGGGATGCTAGTATTTAACAACAAACCAATCGCAAGAAAAAAATGCAACATTGCAGTGTTGGAGGACTGGGGTGCGGGGGTGTTCTATAAAGAAATTCCAATCAGTCCCTAACATTAATACTACAAAATGTGTCTAACTTCATCTTTAGTAGATGAAGTGCTATTTTTAAAATTCAACTAAATTACTTGGAAACCTAATGGTCTTTGAAATTTAGTAGGAATTTCACCACAAAAAAATCCTTGGGCATCCCACTTTTAACTGTAAGCATTTCTTCATTCATGTTTAACATCTAACTGATGAGCCAAAATTTCATTTTCAGAAGTAATACAGATAACTCACAGCATAAATCTTGCTGGATGTCAAACAGACATGACTTCTAACAGCATTAAAATAAGCCCTCTAAATAAGTTAGGTATTGAAGTACTGAGCAGTGCAATGCATGAATTAGAAATAATAAGTCCATGTCTTCAACATCTATTTTGTATCCTCTACAACTGATAAAGTACTTACCCAAAGGGGATTTTGAATTTCAGAACTGGAAAGTGTTCTTGGGGGAGTAAAGGCAGAATTTTATTCCAATCACACACAAAACAAGATGAATATTAGAGGTCTGAAAAGCACAGGTCTGAAAGCACAGGTGTCTCTCTTGAAAAACAGACTCTAATTGCATGCATTCATAAATGTAAATACACATATATAGTAAAGCGATAGATACCAGAATTAATGAATACAGTAGGCAGGTTTAGAACAGAGTGATTTTCACCCATCCCACTTTAAGGCAGGGACCACTCAAATTTTGTCAGAAAGCTGATCCTAACATGGCCCTGCCTTCAACATCAGCACAAGGCTCACATCACTAGTGCGAACACATTCTTGTGCCGCTGCAGACGAACCAAACAGGCCCACCAAGTTTCAATTACCACAGTCACAGTCCAAGACTTATGTGTCTTCAAAAGAAGGCTGCAGACAGTACACCAGGCCGTGAAATATATACCTTTGCTTCTCCCCAGTAAACAAACTTGTATGGTTCCGATGGGGCTGGTTAATGTCAGCACTTGCAGCTATTCTTTCCTCACACCAGCTACATGCAGTCTTACAGCTACAAAGGCAAGTTCAGCCAGCCATATGCAGAGCCACACGCTGTGACTTGCTGTTGGCTTCACTAAGAGAGAGCATGGTTCTAACTACAGGTGGAAGGCACACAGTGCTCACTCCGACACCCACATGGGAGCAGACTTACAGCTATGGAAACATCTTATTCTGCACTGTGCTTCAGGAGTAAAGAGTGAATCATTACCTTTCCAGATTTATTTAATACTATTACTTACAACAGTGCAGTACTACTGCATATATCATATACATAAAGATGTACTCATATAAATTCATACATGCACCTACATCTATAGAAAACGTCACACCACATCCACACTGCCATTGAAAACAGTTCCATACTCCATGTACATACAACCTCCCCACATACACACTGTTCAACACGGGGAAATGCAAACCTCTGTGTGGACACACATGCAAAGATCCACACTTTGTGACTGGCTGCCAGAATTTCCCAGCTCATGCACTTGTGTTCATGAGCTCTTCAGATTATATTCATGCATTCACACACATGTACATGTGCACACATGCACCATATGCACATCTGTGTAAAAATGTACACACACAAACCTGTAGGAACACCTGTGCAAATGAACCCATGCACACACATGTGCAAGACAAAAGCATGTCACAAAGCCATAGACATGCAAGAACACATGCACAAACACACATACACACAAAATACACGCAGTAGCACTGAAAGGGATTCAAGCACACTCTCACACACACAAATGGAGGCACATACACACACCTGCCCTCACATGCACAAATCACACAAGCACAAGCACACAAATGCACACAGGCGCACACACACCACAGTGTGCACATACCTATCCTCACATGCACAGAATCACACATGCACACAGGTGCACACACACCACACCATATGCACCCGACCCGCAAAAGACACGGCAACACACACATACACACTGACACAATCAGAGGCACACGTGCAGACACAGACCCTCTCGGGCACACTCGCACCCAAACACCCGCTCCCGCCCCGAGAAGCCTCCCCCGCAGCCCCGCACACGAGCCAATGACGGGCGCGCTCGCACGGCGGGCCCAGTACACGCGATGCCCCCTCCGGCACCGAAATGCGGCACCGCCACCCCCGCACACCTGGGGCGACACCCCCGCACCGCCACCCACGTGCGCGCCCCCGCACCGCGGCCCCGCCCAAACTCCGCACACCGCCCTCGGTGGAGGAAGGCACCGCCGCGCCGCAAAGCGCGGGCGGCGCAAAGCGCAGG
>JAWWMO010000083.1:135693402-135710549 GCA_035047845.1 Dendrocincla fuliginosa | reverse complement strand
GGTTAGGATGGTCACCCCTGCACCCCCCCCACGGGCCCCCTTCCCCCGCCCCCTCGGCTGCGCGCACGGGGAGCGGGGCTGTGCCCGGCTCTCCCCCCGGGCCCCGGCCTGCAGTGATCGATGCCCGGCTGGTGTGTGCCCGAGGGCGCGGGGTGCGGTCCACGGGGATGGCGGTGACAGCCCCGGGCACCGCCACGTGCGGGGCAGTAAAGAGGGATGGGCGAGCCCCGCCGCCCCTGCCCCCACCACCCCCGGGCAGCGCGGGTGGGGTGGGGTGGGGGGATCCCGCCACTCCGCTATCTCCCGAGCCACGCTCCCAGGCAGAACTGATCCTCTTGAGAGAGCGAGGGGGTGGGTGGAGAGTCTCAATTGCAAATAGTGTTTGGAGTTTATTGGAGAGGGCGTCTGAGCGTTGAGGTGCTCTCCCCTGGCTCCCGGTGGATGCTGTGAGGAGCCAGGATTGTGGTGGGTTTCGGCTGTGCAGGGAGTTGGGGTAGTGGGGGCGTGGGGGGAAGGAAAAGACACGATCGAGAGTAGCTGAGACTTTGTGCCCCCGTTGGAGAGATGGTTGAGTCCTCGTCAAGGTTGCTGTGGTATCCCAGAAACACCATTCACTCCGAGCTGTGACCGCGCACCATCAACAGCAACAACTCCGCTGCGCCTGGCCGAGGAATAGGAATTAGGAGCTCTCAAGAATAATATGAAAGGGATCTGCAGAGGGGAAATCCGTGCAAAGGAATCGAAATTAGCAGACTTTTGGGAAAGGGGATGTACTATATGTGGCCGGCTGGACTTCATCCTGGTGAAGAAAATGGAGATTAAAAGTGGATTTACATTTTGGAACCTCGTCTTTTTATTGATGGTTTCGTGTGTGAAAGGTAGGGTAGTATTTGAGGGGTATATTTTTAGGGGTCCATTTTTGGTCAGGGCGTTGCAAGCTCTCGCCTTATACCAAGGTGTATTTTAAAAAAGCTTTATTTCTTATTTTATATTTTTACCCTGGGTACTTTGCAATGGAAATATATAAACGATCGCTAAAGCGGGGAGGAAAGAAGGAGTTGATTCAGAGCTCTCTTCGGAGATAGGAAATGTATTTGCTTGCCAGGGCTGGCGTTCAATGCAGTGACTGAGCTGGGGCTCAATAAATATTCTTGCAGTATGCTCAAACGGAGACGTGAGTTGGTTCATATAGCTTCTAACTGGTGTATATTCAAACAAATCCCACCGGAGGACTTTTTTAAGGTGACGATGATGATAGTGCGGGGTGGAGGGGGGATTACCTACAATTCTGGTTTTCGGTCGAGCAGCGGGCTCTTTGCGGGAATGCCTGTATCGATGCACTTATTAGTTTAAACCGTTGAGTGGGGAAAGTTACAGAGGAGCCCAGCGTATGCGTAGCCGTCTCACAGCCCGAAATGCGCTCCACGCTCGGCTGTCTGTACGCATGCAGGGCTCCCAGGCTGTCGGAAAGGTGCGTTGGCAATAAAGCCTTGAAGGCATGGTCTGTCGCTGGGTGCAAATATCGACACCTTTTCTCTCTCCTCCTTTGGTCCCTCTTTCCTTGATGTATGTGAGAGGTTCTGGGTTGGGGGTTTTTTTCGTCTATTTTTTTTTTTTCGGGGCAGGAGCTATTTTGCTTTCTTCCTGCTTCTGTGTTCATGAAAGGAGAGCAAAAAGGAAATGTCTAGTTAGCGGCATAAATATCTCCAGTAAGTCTGTGCTTGCAGACAGTTAAGGGAAATGCTACACACAAAGAAAAAAAAGAAATATGTGGCTTGAATAATGTGCACCTGCAGAATTACACAGGCATCGCTAAACAGTGGAGTGCCGATCCCATCACGCGTGCCTTCAGTAAAAGGATCTATTCTGCAACTCCCCACAGTCGGCTGCCTACTCGAAATAATCTCCCCTTGTTTGTGGCCAGTGATTAATATCCGATTAATCACCCTTTTATCCCCCTCCTCATCCTCATCCCTCCTCCCCGCCACACTCATACACTCCCAGAATATTTAGTAGACATTATCGATCCTCTCCGAGTTTTTAGACTTGGTTATCGCCTACAGAGGTTGCCTGCACGGATGGGAAGGAGATGTTTTGGGGGGGTGGCATTCAAAGGCGTGCCTTTCCGAGCTGGCGCTGGCTTGGATGAAACAGTTTATTGTAGAGCTTTGCAGCTGCTTGTCCTTCTATTTGCATCGCGTGGAAAAGGCAATTCGCGTTTCAAGGGGGGGTGTCCAGGGCTTTTACCTCATCCCACGTTATCCTGACGCGGGGTATCCAAGGGGAAGGGGGCTTACCTGCGGCACTTATGCACATTTTAATTACAGGCACATCCTCTCTGTTTGCATCTATTAAAGGGAGCCGCTCCCGGCGCTCTGCCCTGGTCTGGAGATGCTTTGCCATGAGCACAGACCCGGGGCTTTGGGGGCATTTCTTTTCCCTGGTTCAGCCCCCTGCCATTAGCGCGTTCTCGGTGCCGGGTGCCAGGGCTCGCCAGCCCGGGGCTGGCTGCCGGCCCGGTGCGCCGTGCGTTCCGCGGCCGCGGTGCGGGGGCGAGCCGCGGCTCCCAGCCGGGGGCTCCGAGCCGGGGGCTCCGGCGCCGCTGCGAGGCGGCTGCTTTGTGAGCGCGAGTCGCGGGGCGGCAGCATCCGACCGAGGGAAGGGCTGGCGCGGCCGGAGGAGAGAAGCGGCGTTCCCAGCACCTGTTGAGAGCCGCCTCACTTGCCCTTGCGGGTGGGGGAAGGAAAAAAAGCCGAGCAATGAGGACAAAAGCTGGGATGAAGCACCAGAAACAGCCCAAGAAAAAGAGTTGGGCTTTGCAAAACTGGCCTCCCTATTTGCAAAAGTCTTCCTCCTTCTTGCCAGGACCTAAGCTTCCCAGGTGCTGACCAGGGCAGTGTCTGTAGACTTCCTTCGAACTGGGGCGATTCTCCCAGAAACTGCGGACCCAGATTTTACATCCAGGATGCGGTTTCCTTTAGGCAGCCAAGCTTCACAGAGCTGGCTTAGTCTCACTGCAGCACTGCTTCTATTCTGGGTGTTTATATTTAGTTCTCTCCCCACTCCCATGAATGAAAGCATTTTCCTTCCATTTACATTCCTTTTGTATCAGCACATACTTGTGCCCCCAGAAAACAGAGGCAAACAATGAGTGAGTACCTGCCCATTTAAAACATTCCTGATGTTGGGAGCAAGATGACTCCCCACATCTTCTCTACCATTGCCTGGCAAGGCCTTTTTACCACATCCCACCTCCACAAGCTCTAGCCCATCCCTTCCTTGCTTAGCACTTATTTCTACTGAGTAGTCCAGAACCACATCATAACACCCAAACTGCTGCTGACATTCCTGCCATCCAGAGCACTTCCACAGCTTTGCTTGATATCTGCCTCTCAGGCCCTTCCTACTTTCATCATTGTCCTGTCACCATTTCTCCAGTCTCAATGCACAGCTCTCCCACTGTTACAAGTGTCACTGTTACAAGTGTCCCATGCTTAAGGAATCATGCCCATATCTGATTAAGCATTCCTTGGATCTATTAATAGAAACAAAACCAACAAAAAATCCTTCACATTTATCTATAAATTCATGCCTTTTCAGAACCTTGCGACAGTACTTGGAAGGGGTTAGAAAAGGGAGAAGAAAGCGAGAGAAGATAGAGGGAAGGAAATTGTCAGAATCTCTGAGGAAGAGGTGATATGAATAGCTAAAGTTAAAAGGAATTGCACCTCCTTCAGTGAAAACCTTGCTTACACAATCTTCCATTACGCCATGAAACAATCTCCAGCAGAATCTTCCTTGAATAAACATGGAGTAAAAAAAGCAAAGAAATGGCAGCATTGAAAATTGAGAAAAGGCACAGCAGGTATTCAAACAAGCAAACAAACAAACAAATTCACAAGTCAGCCCTCAAAAAAGGCCAAGTAGAGTGATTCCTGGCAAGCCACAGGGGTGATGAATCCTATGCTCTTCTGTTTTGCTGTGTGAGACACCCAGGAAAGCTCCTTCCCCTTCTCCCTCAGCCCCCACCGTGGGGGAAATGAAAAGGACCACTGAGGCACAGGAGATGCAAACCAAGTTTGGAGGAGTAGGGATTGGAAACCATCACTGTCAACTCCCTCAAGGAAAGAGGAGGGAAGGACATAAAAGAGGGGTAAAAAATTAGGCAGCATCACTGAGCTTTGCCTCCTGAGATTTAGGAGAGAAATCACTGATACTTGCACCCCTTCGGCTTGGCACCTCCCTCCACCAAAAAAAAAAAAAAAATGCTTGCAATCTGTTAGTGGAAGCAAATCACACAAGAAACCAGGCAAAATGACCACAAGAATCCTCCATCTCTCCTGTTTAGCTGTTGCTCCAAGACAGAGAGCACCAAGGTCGGTTCTTTTGTCTGCCTGGCTAAAATGAAGCTTTGCCGCTGCTGTTGTTCCTCTGTTCCCCTCTTGCAGTTGTGACAAGCGGAACAAGGGCAGCTTTCAAAATGAAAGGGACATGAAGCACTGAGATTTTAAACGGCTCATTGACAGAAGAAGTGACCAGAAAAAGGAAAGCATTTCCCTTTCCAGGGATGGGTACCTGGCATTTGGGAATATTTAGCAGGGACAAAGCGTGCCCTGCTTCTTACAGCCACCTCTGCAGCCTCCCTTCTCCCCCATTCCCACCTCAATCCCTCTCCCTTCATGCTTCGCCTGCCCCTCCCCACCGCTTCCTTCCCAGTCGCTTGATTTGTGTTACTGGCGATGGGTATGGGGTTATTGGTGGATGGCTTTCCTCAGCGGGGCACGGGTGGACGCAGCGAGGCGCTGGCTCTATCGCTGAAGTGGGAACGGTCGCGAGAGTAACAGCAGGTTCAGGTTTCCTCATTTCCAGATGGTCGATGCCGCTGCTATATCTTCGTGTGCGTGTGTGTTGTGTTTGTTCGTGTGTTTGTGTGTATATACGTGGGCAGGGAGGGCAGGGACACACTGACTGGAGAAGGGACAGCGTCGTCCTTCCTTTCCGGCTCCTCCGCACACGCTCACCTCCTCCACGGGACCTCTTTGCCCTAAGCCCCCGCAGATGACACAGGGCTGGCTGTGCTCAGCGGGCTGCGCACCGCAACTCACCGGTTTTTCAAGCTACGCTGTTCTTCAGGGTTGCAGGCAAAGTTACCTCTCATCCCCGCCTTTCTCTTTCTAAAACAAGGCTCCACTGTGCCCCAGCTTAGCACTCGGCTCCTCCTCCTCCTCTTCTGCAGGGGAGCGGTGAAGAAGCACGCGACCCCTCCCAGCAGCATCAGCAGGGACCGCTTCTCCCTCCCCTGCCCGCTGCCATTAGGGACGCGCAGAGGGCACAGGGAAACCTCACCTTCGGTCTCCGCATTTTCATTGCGAGAGGCAGCAGTCGCAAGGCGGAGCCGGGAAGAAGCGGCGGCCGCCCGGGAGCCTCCACCGCGCCCGGCACTTGCACCGGCCTCCGCAGCCGCGCCTCCGGACAGCCCTTCTTTATACAGTCTCCCGGCTTTTGGCTTTGCTTACTTTATCTCCGTGACTCCTGTTGGCAAGTCTGAGGCAGCATTAGGGTGGTCGGCTGGTTGGTTTAGTTGGCTGACACACAGAAATAACCCCTCACTCTGAGCACAACCAACTCGCTCCTCGACGAGCGGCTGGGGGCTCCAGGAACCACAAAGGCTGAAGAGGGACATATTGTAGCTTCAACTCTGTATCAACATCTCTATTTGCAAGCACGAGCTCAGGAGACCTAAAGAATTCAGCGGATGTGCTTTCAAATCCCTCCCTTTCCAAGACTCCTGTGCAATAAACATAGTAGGAACTTGTAGTTTACCTGCGTTTTTTTACTTTTTATTTTCCTTGTTGTTGTTGTTTGTTCAGTTTGGTTTTCTTGGGGGTGATGTTTTTGAGCAACAAGTCAAGCAGGATCAATTGCCCATCTGGCTTTGTGCCCCCTTTATCTCCAACCATAACTAGTAGAAGCAGTCTAGTGAAAGAGTTGAGAAATACAGCAAGTACAGTGACTAGCACATCCTGGATCTCAGCAGCCGGTAGCTTTGGGTCTCCCAAGCTAGAGCCTGTTTTTGAAACATCACATTTTAAGATGCATGGACTGGCCCGTGTTCCACTCATTTTCTTGTTCTCTCTCATTCTGCTGCCCCGTTCCCTTCCCTCCCCTCCCCTCCCCTTCCTCTTCCTCTTCCTCTTCCACTTCCCTGTTCCCTACCTACCATTGCATTCTTATATATCCTCCATCCTTTACACTCTGCATCTGGCTGAAAGCACTGAATAGTATGAACACTTGTAATAGAATCGGCTTTATTATATCCAGTGTTGTTGATGTGCTGAGAAGGTGAACCCCAAAAAATTGAGATTTGAAACCATTGAATGCATGTGTATCTAGTAACGAGAAAGAAAGGCATACATACTTGTTCAGAGAAATTTCAAAAGGTTTTGAAATATCCTGTGGGGATGGCTCAATTTGCATGATTGTAACATCTTTTCAGAGAAGATGTTATGAAGAATAGCATAGCCTTTTCCCCTCCTTTTTTAAAAACAAGTGCATTGGACACTGATTTTCAGAGGTATTGAGCATTTACAATTTCAGCTGGCTCCAGTAACAAGTTAGCACCCTTGAAGCAAGGCCAGGTGATTCCATCATTATAATGCTGAGACAGAGGCAGTATAATGAAAACATCTATAAAACAAAATTGCATATGAAATGTTAATTCTACAGAGTCTGATAAATTGAAATGGTAGAAATAGGAAAGGCTTTACGTTCTGCTGTAAAATTTGTATGGGTTTTTTCCTTTTCCACTAATAGAAAACTTCATTTCTAATTCAATGGGGTTGTGACATCTCAAGTTCAACTTCTTGCTGATGAGTATCATTCAGCTTGTATTTCTAAACATAATGAAGGTTGGAAGAATAGAACAAAGCCTTTGTGAGAAATTAGCTTACCAGTTACTCCAAAGCAATTTTTAGGAAAGAGCAGTCAGAGAACAGACAATTTGG
Source organism: Dendrocincla fuliginosa (assembly GCA_035047845.1). NCBI lineage: Eukaryota > Metazoa > Chordata > Aves > Passeriformes > Dendrocolaptidae > Dendrocincla > Dendrocincla fuliginosa. Next base: position 135,703,545 of record JAWWMO010000083.1, on the reverse strand, counting down.
TCTAAGTTGTTGTTTTGTCCTTAGACCCCTACAATTTTAAGACAGCTGTGAGCGTGAGGTATTTGAATAAGCAATATTTAAGTAACAATCAGAGAAACATCTGATAAAAGTAATTATCACAAGGCTATAAACCTTACCTCCTTATTTTGTTTATATAATTTTCATGCTAAGGTTTGTTGCAAAATTCCAGAACTCTCACATGCTTTAAACATGTGCCTTTCAAACAACTTCACAGGATGTTTCCTTCTCAGGTAAATACTTGTCTTTATCTCAGATTCAAGGGACAATATTTGGCAATTTTCTTGAACCTAAATAGAAGGAGGTTTTCACTTGCCTTTTTAAAGAAAAAAAGCCTAGGTGGATTAGGAAATATTGAAGGTCTCCTTTCCAATATTCAGCTTTTCTTCTGGGAAATGGAATGGACAAAGATATTGGACTATAAGGAAGATTATGTAGAATAAACATATGCACACACAGACACACCATTTGTATTTGTACATGTTTACATTTAATTGTTTACTTCTCTTGGGCAGATTTGCATTCATGGTTGCACTGCTTTATTCTCACAGACCGTGTAAGATTTACTATGGTTTCATAATTCCAGCATTACAAATGCTGAGTACTGTTGTAAATGTGAAGGAAATGGTGCAAGTTCATCATGTTGTTCCCAGGGTCTGAAATCTTAGTTGGGTAAGTTTATAGATTTAGGAACAGTGTTGCTCATAGACAGTGAGCTCCACAGTGCTGGGAAATAGCATACAAGGGATTCCACCAGGGCTGATCCTCTCATAGAACTGTGTCATTGAACACTGCCCATTTTCCCTTGGATTCCACATAGTGTGTCATAGTGTCATACATCATATTTGCTTTGTATCATAGAAATAATGAAAATAACTGTGAGTAGCTTAACCACAGAAGCAATCATGCAGTGATGAATTCTCACCTCCCGATGCCTGTAAGTAGCACAGATTAGTTTTGCAATAGAACTGAAGGAATCTAGAAGCTTGAGGCAGAAATGACTGAGTGATTACTTGGATTATACAGATGTTGAATCACTATTTCTGACCTTGAATTCCATTTTGTCTGTTTCCCATATTTACATATCTTATTAGCTCTATATCTTTATGCATGTAACTTGTTTGATTTCATTCTCATGGAATTGTGTACACATGCATATATAATAAGCACATGGAGAAATTATATCCATATATTTGGTTATGTTATGAAGAAATTCAACAGACTGCATTGTTAACTTACGAAGGTACAGATAACAACTTGAAACTTACATGCTTCCTAAGTTATCCATTACCTTTTAATATATTGTGTATTCCCAATGTCAGGAGGAAGTTATACTGTGATACATAACTGATTTCAATAAGAAAAGTAGAGTGATACTAGTCACAATTGGGAGGAAATGTAAGGAGAAAAGTTGGATGAAAAGAAAAAGCATCAGTTACTAAAATCAGTAATTAAAACCGGATCCCAACATATTAAGAATTACCTGACGTATTTATTCCTACTAATTTGGGGATTTTTTGCCAAATATAGTTTCTATAAAACCGTTCTCAGTAAATTGAAAACCTCTAATCACCTTTTGAATACAGAAAAAAAAAAAAGAACATTTTGGTGCTGTTTTCTGGTTTATTTTAATACTGATACTATCATTTAAAGAGGCTGACATATATCTCAGAGGTGGCTGTATTTCAGTGGCAGCTAAAATGAGCCCTCTGAAATCATTATCTTCTTATAGAACTGTTTTCAAACCCAGCAAGTGGATACCTGCAAGTGTAGTTTGGAGTCCTTAGGAAAAACAAGCCACATAAATGCAAAGTACAGATATTCTTCTTGTTTCAATGTAGTGTTGAGGTGGAAGTACTTGAATTACAAAACCTTTCCTCCACTATTTAATCTGACCCAGAATGGAAACTTCACAGTCCGCTGTAGTTTGTTTTCTTGATTGCTGTGCAGTTTTTTTTTGGAATCAAAGGTCAGGCTAATTAAAACTCTTCTTTGAAAAGGCTGTACTATAAGTTGGATTTTTGCTTCTGTAGATCAGCTTTGTTCCAAAGTTGAATAGAAGTTATAAAACAGGATAAAAAAGGGCTTCTAAACTGCCTGTAGTTTGACCCCATCGAAAGCAAAAGGAGAGTCCAGAATAGGACCTCTGAGAGCAATTTCCTCTGTTTCTTTTCATACTAAGTTTTGAATTACAGTTTTCTGTACATATATTTCATTTGACTCAGAAATATTAATCATAACAGAGGCCATATATTTCACAGGACACTAAAATTTTCATTAGAAGTGCTATTTGGAAAACTCTCATTGCATTAGAAACCTAAAGATTACAAAAGTAAATTGTTTGTGATTAAGGGAAAATAAATTGCATGTTTGGATAAAATCAGAAAGTACTCTTTTCACATTTTATTGATAGTCATGTCAACACTCCTGAGGATCAGTCCACTGGATTCAGTGTAATGGTAGTATGCTAATACAGTGCCAGCTGTAGTTCTTATAACCACAGAATATTCATGCTTTTGTTGGGACATATGCTGAATTACAGAATTTTATAGCCTGTTTTCAATATTCCATCTTAATTTTTTCTTTTCCAGTAAAACATTTGCAGAAGGCTGTTAGTGGCTGCAGAGGAACTAGGAGGAACTGATAAAAGATACTTCAGTTTAGAATGCTTCAAATTTAATTATTGATGCAATTTGATTTTACTTGTGCTGGGTTGTCATATATTCCCATATGTAGTTACATTTGAAAATGCTGAATTAGCCAGCAAAACCAAAGCACAAAAATAGGGAAGTTTCCACAAAAATTTTACTGTATTTATTTTCTAGCCTTTCTCTGTTCTTTGTTTTTGCTACTGTTGTTTTAGTTTAAACACATCTAAAATGCTGAGTTAAAATCACAGGAACTAAAATATAGTGTAAAAAAGGGTCCAAATCCTGAAAGCTTACCTAGTTAAATAAAAAATGGAAGGACGAAAAGGTCTTTGGCCACCTCAAATAATCAAGTCCGTCAGCTCTGTGATAATAGGTGCCTTTTTCTTACATCTCTAGGTGCATGCAGGAACACAGACACACCATCTCTTCTGGTAGCAAGCATCTGTAACTGTGTGCTCTCTCAGTAAGAAACTCGGCTTAATTCATGACTATGCCCATCTTGCGTGGTTTCCCTTGAGTACCATCAGTGTAACTGACAGTTTAGTCATATGACTGCTACTGACTTCAGCAATGCTTGTTTCATAGACTGACAGAATTGGTTAGGTAGGAAAAGACCTCTAAGATCATCAAGTCCAGTTGTTAACTCAGCCCTGCCAAGTAATGAGATGACTGCCATGCATGGCATGGTAGTTTTAATGATCACAAGAGAAGAAATACATATAATTTGAAATTTCTAATAAAGATCTATTTTCACAAAAATCTTTGCATCAATATAATTCTCACAAAAGTGCTTACATGACTAGAGAATTTTTATCAGTATAATATATTGAAGTAACATGATATGTTAACAGGTGAATGTTTTAGCAATGCTTAGGACAACAATCCTTCTCTCTTCAAACTGTTTCAAAAATGGCTAAAACTTTTAGAGCTTTCACATTATTTACTAAATCCTTTCACATGAAGTTGCTATAAAAGATCCTCTTTAATTGTACCTTTCAATAAAGGGTCCTGGAACTGAGAAAAAAAATCGACACTTTATCCTTCAAGGGCCTGAAAAATGTCCTCTTAGAACCGAAAGAGGAGAACTGAGTATTCTGTCCTCAGTTTCTTGGTGTCACCTTCAACTTAAAAACAAATGAGAACATCATTACCTATTCCTTTCCACATTACTATTCAGCATGTCTACCACTTTATTTCATAATTCTTCTCAATAGCTGTTCCTTTCTGCCTACTCTTTTGAAATTTCCTTCACACAATTGTCATAGTTATTAGCTTCAGAGACTTTGGTAATATCACCTCTTTACCCTTTATTTCCATCTTGGCAACTCCTTCCTGGGAAAATAAAATACCTCTGACATTTGGGAGACTATTTCTGTAGAGGTTTTCATACATTTTGTTTAGTGAACTTTCATATAGCCTAAATGCAAACATATTCTCCTTATAGCAACTACGGATATATTTTAGGAATCCAGAAGTTACTATACTTCTTCAGTGGCCCAATTTTCTCCCTAAGAACTTAACCATTCTTGAGAAAGTTTAATTTTCGACCCATTTCAGTGGAAAGAAAAATAATCTAGACACTAGGCAAGCAATAGCATTTCTGTGGGTTTTTTTTATAGAGGATACAGCTTGAACAGAACCTCCAAAGTCTTCTCACACAAGGATAATAATTTTCCCCTGACAAATAGTTGGGCTCTATTTTATTGGCATTTTCATTGTCAGCAGTGGAAATTTGTAGCAATCAACCATATAAGAAACAGTAATTTTTTAAAACACCCTGACAAACTTATGCTTCTCAAAGCTATTTATCTGAAATAGCAATGAGCAACAGCATCAGTGTTTAAGATAGAACAAGTTCAACAGCGTTGCTGACTCCTGCATGCTTACCTCCATAATTTTCCTAAGGATATGCTTTCAAAATTCCTAAATCTCTCTAGTACTACAGTTGCAGGCCATTGAAATTTGTATGAGTTTCTACACTATTTTCAGCTAGGTTTAAATTAAGCTACACATGAAAAGCCACAATTCTCCTAAGCTCTATCTATATATTTTTACTACACTCAAATTCTAGCTCATCAGCTAGCTCCTGTAATTTTTCCCAATTTATCCAGCCTCCTCTGCACTTCTGGGCTCCCTTCCCAAATTCTCTTCCCACTCCACAAGTACCATTGGAGAAGTCCCAAAAACATAAAGCCTGCAGTAAAATATAGAAAGTTCTCTTCAGTTTCCATGTCATTTGTAAAGTCTTTTTTTTTGGCCCAAAGTAATAACTATGTGAGGGTAATATGCTAGGAAATGAAATATTCTCCCAGCTTTACGGTCATAGATTAGACTTACTTTTTCAGAAAGTTCTTTGGATTTTATATCATCAAGATTGGAAGAGTTTCAGTTGTATTTCTTTTCATTCTTTAGTATATTGTGCCTGTCTACCTGATTATTTTTTGGCAACCAAAATAATACCCACTCACCCTAAACATAAAAACTTCATAACACGTGATCAAAAAGGTACAAAATTGAATAGCAACCTAAAGGTAACATCCTTAGGTGTGTATAAATAAACACTATAGAATCAGATAGTTAAAATTGGATACTTGGTATATTCTGGAAATGCAAGATAAATCTTTTTAGTTTTTCAAGCTCCAGTGTGTACAAACTGTCCATGTGACATGGTAAGGGAAATTTTGCAGATCAAATATCATTCCTGGATCCTTTTTAATATCATAGTTCTGGGATGACCACAACAAGCTAGTCAGGACTGTGGATTTTGCATAATATTGTAGATTGATTAAAAAAAAAAAAATAGAAAAGGAAAAAAAATGACATATGGTAAAACAGGACTCTATTTGTAGGGATACTGTTCCTCACTTGTTCCAATTGACTTTGAGCATTTCAATGAAATCAGGAGAGTTTGCTATGTATCTGATTTGTGAAAGATACTGTTCCAAATTACTCCCTTTGGGGCCTCCTGTACTCATCATCTCTTTGAAATCCATTGACAGCTGAGTTAACACAAATGTCTTATCTAAGAGTTGGAGTGTTCCACAGATAACCAGCCAAGGAGAGAATCTGTTCAGCAAATTTTTTGTAATTATTAAGAAAACATGAATTACCTGCTAGAATTTAGGGTAAATCTGAGGTAACTGTAAGAAAAATAGATCATTCATATTAAAATCAATACAATTAGCATTGAATCATCTCTTCTAAAGACATAACTGCACTTTAATACTGAGGTGTTTTCTGAAGAATATTTTCTTCTTCTTACAACTTGGTTTTTTTTTTTCCATTATTAAGCCAGTATGCAGTATCCTGTAGGTAAGATTCCTCTGGCCAAACTAATAGGGATATATTCAGTTGATCAGTTTTTCTGCGTGCTTCCTCCATGCTTTATGTGCACAAAGTTTATTTGCACCATCTCTTTTGTACCATACTTTTTTCCCATGCTTTTAGTTCACAGGTTGCTTTGGGCAAGGTTCCAGTTCTTTGTCTGGTATACTCAGATGATCGTGTATTTTTTCAGAAGTTTGTAGCATTTATTTTTCCTATTTACAATCTCAGTGTCTTTTTTTACCCCTACCTGACAATACTACTTTTCTATCTCATTTCTACTGATGGCTCAGCCAATGTTTTTAACAGTGTTTCTCTTTCATGCTTCTTGGTGGCTCTAAGTCTTCCCATTCAAAGCTTCTTACTTCTCAAGTGAGAAGTGTATTTTTGAGTAAGAGTGATCATCCATTCAATTATAACCTTATTGAAATATTTACCAGTAGATTATTTTAGAGCTTGTCTCCACTGAACCGAAAATTTGTCATTTACTTTTAGCAGAACAGATCAGATTGATAAAAAAGGCAAAATATTCATTTCAATACAGAGGAGTTTATTTAGGATGTGACAGCTCTACAAAACTGTTTATACCATTCATAGAACTAAATTGATGAAACTGAAGAACTTTGACAATTGAACTCCATCAGATTCTTTTTCCCAGTACCCTGAAATAGCATTTGAGCTAGATGGCTAAGTTACTGACACTCTCAAAAACCTTACAGGCCTTGATTCATTTCTGTTCACTGACTTATGAGCGTAGTTAAGTGAGTCCTCAAAAACAATGTTTCAGGCTTTAAGATTACTATAATGTTTTATTATAATTTCAAATCATATTCTAATTCATTGTTCATTTTTAAAGATGGCAGGAGAAAGAAAAAGTTGCAAGATGAACTGAAAATCTAAAATCCATTTTAAAGTTTAAAGTAAATATCAGAAGAAATAATATCAGAAGAAATAATAGGAGAAGAAAATGAGTCAATAGGTTATTAACCAATCACTTTTTTCTAACTGTGATTTGGTCTAAAATTTGGCAGAAATACATGAGAAACCCTGAGAGTTTAAAGTTTCTGGCTGATCTCTAAATCAAAAACAGCTGAGCAGATTTAAATATTTTGTGTAAACAAATTTGCATCCAGGCTGCTAATCTACATGCCAGCTTTCAGCTTGACATTTTCTGAAATGATGGAAAAATGCTAAGCCTTTAATACTAAATGGAGTTCATAATGGAAATGCTGACAGACCCGTAATTACCTGTATTGTGATTCTGCTGAAAGCTTCTTTATCTGTCTAATCTTTCACAATGGAGTTAAATATATAAAATCTTGAAAGGAGCAAAAAAGGAACTTCATATTGGAAATGCTAACTCTAGCAACGCTGTATTTTCTTCCAGACATCCACTTATGGAGGCAGCAGTGACAAAAAAATTATTTGAAGAAAGATGTAGCGTTCTCTGTGGAACTGTAAAAGCAGCCAGTGATGCATAAAAGTTTAACTTCATCTCCATTTTTCAATCTTTTTGAGTCACCTTTCTTGTAAAGTATGGCTAAACAGAGACAATCAACAATTTTTAATATGGCAATGAGGCATTTTCATAGAAGAAATTTGTCATTGACTTAACATAGCAAAAAAATCCCAACCAATAAAAAATACAGAAATTGTCAATTCACTGCCCTAATGCTGACCACCTATGCTACAATCTTCTGCACTGAAGGGAGAAGGAAATACAGTATGATATGTTTAGAAAAATTCTGCAGAAAATGAAGGAAAATAATAAGAAGAAAAAGGAGAGAAAGGTCGTTCTCTGAATTCTAGTTTACAAAGTCCTTAATGTAGAAACTCCATTATCTGCCAACTTTAGTCTTTAAGATTCTCTGGAAGAGCTTTTCCTCAGTGTCCTTTTCATTCCCCTCCTGAAAATCTTCCCCAGTTTGTCCAGACTGTAACCACCTGAAAAGCCAGAGAGTATTTGTTCTGCAGACATTGGTTAGGATGGATGATGCAGACATTGGTTAGGATGGATGATTCAGACATACCAGCCTTACTCCATCTCCACACAATCCCTGTGCACCAGCCAGGGCACACAGCTGTGCCTGTAGAACGGCTTTCACACATGACGGTAGCCCTTCAAGGAAATAGAATGTCGTCTAAAATTTTTTGACTTTGTGGTTTGCTGTGAGAATGAAAACTGTTTCTCCAAGGTTCCCACAGCAAGGATTGACAAAGTTGGAAGAAGATACCCTGAGTGAAAATGAGAAATATAGTCCACTGATACCTTCTTTCCAAACTGTCACCTTCTCCAGAAAGAAACCTGGAATTTTAATTTTTGCTTATAAAGCAACTACTTCAGTTCCAAGATCAGTTATTTGCCTATCTCTGTAGCTTCTTTAACATCACTCTACCTTTCTTGATGAGTGGAGGTTAGAACTCCAGGCAGTGCTCAAGGTGTGGGTACACCAGTGTTTTCTCTAGGGGATGTTTCACTTTGAGTTACTTCCTTTGTCTTACTCTTCCTGATTGTGGAAGTGCCGTGGAGAACGAAGTCAGTAATTTCAGAGAAGTTTCAGGAATGTGTCTGAGGTCCAAACTCTGAATTCCAAGTTCAGCATCATGGAGATATCATTTACTTATATTTACCTATATGCATATTAGTCTCAAAACTTGTGTACTAATACATTTGCACACCTATTCATTTTGTGGGGACATTCTGCAGTTCCTTAACATTGATGCATCGTTTGATTACCCAGAGGATCTTAACAACATCTCCAGTCTTGCAAATTTCACTGCATACTCCTTATTCTGCTGAGGATCCTCTGTTGAGGATTTCCTTCCAGATGGGAAGGAAAATGATCCCATCCATAATCCTACAGCAACTCCACTCTTGATTCATCATCTAAGCATTAAGCCCTGCTCTGTATCTTGTATTCTAACTGTCTTTAAGTTCATGAAAGGAACTTTCCATCTGTTCCATGGTAAATTATTTTTAATAGCCTTTGTTGGGGTGTCTTGTAAAAAGATTTTTATGTGTTGATAGTGACTAAACTTAAAAAGATTAGTTTTTCTGATTAATGGATCTATACCCAGAATTCTCTTTTCCTGGATTCAACTAAAGACCCAAAACCACTGGGAAAGAGGGCTGTCCATGTATGTTGCTTTCTCTGTTATGCAGAAGAACTGTAAATATTTCAGTTTTCATAGTACTTTTGAGGTGCGATGAGGCTGTTTTGTACATTAACAGCAGACTTGAAAAATATATTTCTGGAATTGCAGGACATGGTGCTGTTTCTGTTGGAAGCACTTTCTAGAATTTGAACTATACTATTCCAAGCAAAATGTTAGAGACCCAGAGATCCTTCAGTTGCCCTGCTTCAGAGGAAATATTTCTGGCATGTCTGGTTCTGAAAGATTGCATGGTATTTTTCACGGAAGATTGTTATTAGCCTTCATCTTCTGGCTGAATTCCAATTTGGATAATTACAGTCTGCTATCTAAATTCTCTAAGCAGAGTGTGTTAAATAACCTTCTACACTTCCTTTTCTAATCTTCTGAGGGACATTTCTGAGAACTATTAAAAAATAGATCTGTTTAATCTAAAAGGCAGCTGCTTCTAAATGCTAGTAGAAAGTGACTGTTTTAGAAGGTGTGTTGACTACTCAGTGTTCAGTGCTAAACTGCACAGCAGCATTGGTGGTGCTTGCTGAATGGGAAGAGCTCCTTGGTACTGTACAAAGCCAAAAGGAAGCTGCCTCCTTTATAAGATTACTGCAATTTAATTAAAAGTTCATATAAACAACTTAGAGGAACAATACAGTATTTTCTTCCAAGACGAGGAACATGAACCTGGAGAAATCTACATAGAAAGTTTTGGAAAAGTTACAAGATGTTGAAGATTTAAATAAAGATTTCTTATTCAAGATGAAGGATAAATACACACAACTGTAGTACACAGGAGAATATAGAAAAGTGCAAAGCTGTGCAAAGCTTTGAACTTCTTCAGATATGAAAAAAAAAAAATCAAAGGGAAAAATTAGGTCAGTTGGACCAGTCATGAAGTCAAGTCTCAGTTTTGCAATAAATGGATGAAAAGGAGACATTTCAGATGTAGTTGAGTAAAACATTTTGCTAAGTACATATTAGTTCAGTTGTTTGTTTCGAT
>JAWWMO010000083.1:135658527-135693302 GCA_035047845.1 Dendrocincla fuliginosa | reverse complement strand
GGGAGGGGAGGGGAGGGGAGGGGAGAGGAGAGGAGAGGTTTGATATTAATCACAATTGCTTACTGTGCTTTTGAACACTTGCAATTATTGGACTAATTTAAGGATAATTTATAGAGCTTGTGTGCATCATTCCATCAAAAGTGGTGTTTCCTTCACCCTCTTTGCCCCATGGTAAGTAGAAACATTCAGAAAGAGACGCCACAGAAAGGTCTTGCCTCAAAAGATGCTCTGAGGTTCACTATCTCCATATGTTCTCTGAGCCTGTTGACGCAGCTGTGTTAAACTAGAAGAAACTTTTTCCTGTACCATTTCTTCCAATCTTATTTACCTCCCACAAAATACCCTCCATCAAGCTTGAAGAAGATTTTTGCTTTTCATGAAGAAAAGACAGTAGTGTTCACATTTTTGCTCATGATTGTTCTACCCTGTATTTTGCAAACTCTGTGCAGGCTCATAGGAAAACTTAATTTTTGTGTGTTTTACAGAGAACAGTACAACATGGTTATGCAAGTTCATAATAATTCTATGACTCCTGGTATTGCTTGGCATTACTTTAGTTCAAGATGAAAACATCATACCCACTTATGTCTGCCTGAGCTACATCTAAGTTCAGTCTGATCTGTTTAAAAAGCACAATACCAAGATTATTTTACATAATGTTATGTGAAAATTAGGTATTCACAGGGTTAATATATGTCTGGATTGAATGGAAGCAGAGGTTGTTTACAGCCCTTTGAGAAAGCATTTAAATCTGATTCTAAGGAAATCCTGTTATTCCAGTGCAGATGTTTGACTTGATTGTGATCTTGAATATCGAGGATATGTATATTTCTTTTATGTTGTAGAAACACAGAGAACTTTTTGGCTTGGTTATCACTGTGACTTACTGTTGCCAAAAACTGCATTAACTGCTATTTTGGAGTCTCCTCAGTATAGAATTTTCATGAGCTTAGTTTCTTGCATGAATACAAAATTAATAAATATGAGTGTAATACTATATGCATAGTTCCAAACCAAATAACAGCATTCTTGAGGATAATGATCAGGAGAAAAGCAGAATAAGATAATTTCTCTGTTAAACAGCTTCATTATCTGTGTGTTAGTAAAACCTCAGGTAGTTTGGTATGCAATTTACCACTACATTGCCAAAAAAATCAGTGTATATATCGCAGTTCGAAATGCACTTTGAAGTCTTCAGTTCTTTACAGTTGGCTTCAAGGGAATTGCTACTGTCCTTTGCTAGAGAAAAGCAAAAAAAATAAAATCTTGAAGTTAGTGGGTCAAATATCATCTGCTTTAATTGCTTTAAACAGATGGAAATCATGAATAATTATTCATAAAACCCTATTTATATGCACTTGCAAGTTGTTTTTTTTTTTGGTTACATAAATAGCAAAATGAAAAAGAGCAAGTAATATTTTCTCATATCTGCACATTAAGAAACAGCAATAAATGATTGGTTTTATAACTATTCTAAGAAACTGTATGAGTCCAGATCCGGTGCAGAGAGCACAAAAAATCTAATGTTCAAGATCAAACTGTATTGAAGGACTTATTTCTAAATTTACAACTATTTCTTCATATTTATCATGGTGTTTCACTAAGGCATGCTGTTAAAAGCAGAAACTAAGTTTCTGGGAATTAGATTTTTCACTAGGAGTTAAAAAACACATCTATCTTCAGATAAACTCTCAGATAAAGCATGATTTTTGCCAACTTCATAGAGATTTAAGCATACGTTTTACTGATGTTTCAGTATTGGGGCTATGAATCTGTCTAACTGTACAGTTAGGGAATGAGAATGTGCAACATTTTCAAAATTGCCAGAAAGTTCTTTCATACATGAAGGATACATCTTTTTTTTTACCGTGAGAATGACCCCACTTTCATAATTGTATTACATTTAATTTTGTGTTTATAGATGGGTTATTTCTGAGTTTGAGCTCATTAATATATCATGTTTTGCATCTGAAATCAAACATTTACCTGCTGTCCAGTGGACTGGTTAACTGGTTAATCTTATTTAAAATGCTGAAATGTACAAAAAATTCAAACCACAGCCAAACAACTGTATCAACATGGCCATTTAGACCCATGCATCTGCAAAGAGTCTCATCGTTCTGTGCTTGCTGACTACCTGTGTCAACTTCTGAAACTTTCTCCATGTGCATTCTTGCAGTTCAGAGAACACTACAGTCCAAACAAACTTAGACAGTTATAAGTGCTGAAATAATTTTCTTCCTACAATCAATCAGTACATTTCGGCAGAGAGGCAGCGGGTTCTTGAATTGCTGTTACACAATTACCAAAGAGACACGAGCGTGTCTGTTTCCTCTTGCACTTACTCATGGTAGTGAACTCAGTCCACTGTAATAGTGTTTTGAATTTTTTTTTTTTTAATTTATTTCTTAATTTACTTATTTTTTATTCAGTTCTTAAAAAAAGATGAAAAACGTTTGAGTTTCAGAAAACTGAAGAAAGAAGGGAGGATTCCCAAAGGTGCCTCTCATTCTACAGATTTCAAAGACTCATACAAATTTGAGAAAATAAGTTCTATACTTGCAAAAATAATAAGAAAAAGTAATGGTTGCTTGTTTCTGCACGTTGAGAAAATTGCACTGTAGCTTGCTAGTTAACTGTAACTAAATTAAGAATCTTAGTTTTGCCTTTGAAATATTACTTCTCCTCCCCAAGGCAATTCCAATGCCTGTGTATCAAAAGTGCTTAGGCAACCTCACCAAAATCAATTTTTGTTATTCTTTCTATTATGAAACTTATGGTAGGTTGGTTGATTGATCTGTTCTTACTTGAGAAGAGGTCTGGGGATTCTTTTTGTCTCAGCATAATTATGAGCTTTTGCAAACAATGGATGACTTTCCCTGTTGGGAGTGACAAAGAAGGCAAAAAGAGCCAAGTGATCCTTGTGTGAGCGTTTAGGGCAACATGTTCTGGCCGGACTCCAGAGTGATGCTGCTCCATAGAAACGGAGAACGGACAGTTTGAATTTCTGTTCATTATACCCTTTGTGGTCCTTTGCATTAAAAGTTGCTACTTCCATGTAAATATTATTTCAATAGGAAGCCATACAATTCTTTTAGGTATCTTCTTGTTGTTTTCTCTCCTCAACTGGGAGGTTTATCTTGAAGATAAAGACTTGAAGAGAGCACTGGATGCTCCAGCACAGAACAGAATGCAGCCATGCAGAGTGGAGCATCCTCTGTGCTAAGTAGGCCATTTCCCACCGTATTATAACAATTTCATACTAAATTATATTGTGAGCCTTAAATGATTGAATGTCTCCTTTGAACATTCAGAGGTTTCCTACCATACTAGCTCACTGTTGAGCTAATTTGCCTCATGGCAAATTAGTTGAATATACTGTAAGAAAAGGAAGATCATCAGCATCTTATTTGCATACAAACATCATATTATTTTCAAATTATCTTCTTTATGCTTCTCATTTTCCTAGGATGTTTTCTTCCTTCTGCCTGTATGAAGTTTGCCCCTTCTACCTGTACTCTGTTAATGTTGTGTTGCATAACATAACAGATTTTTTTTTCTTCCTACCTTTATTCCCTCCCTGGATATAAGAGCTAAATTACACAGTGGTAAGAACATCAGGAGGAGTTCACTACTAAGTTTTAGCAATTTATACCAAGCTAATCAGAAAAGTTAAAAATGATACAAACTTCCAGTAAAAATCAACTCTTCACTTTCTCGCTGTATAGCAAATGTTTGAGGATGACTTCAGTATTCCTAACATTGTTACTTTGCCTAAAATTTATAGAAAATTTGTCAGGCTCATAATGCCTTTGGCAACAGCCCCTATGCTTTCCCCTCCAATAGAGAAGAACAAGAAAATGCAGTCATAATGAAGGCCAGTGTCCTTAGCAGCGAGCTTCCTTACCCTAGTGTGTTCATGGGTCTCTTTGGCTCATGCCAGTTATTGTATTGTGCTTCCATTGTATGAAAACATTTGTACTTTGAGAGACGTGAATGATAAGGGAATGGGAGGTGATTTTTCTAAGAGGAACATATCAAAGCAAGTGAATCTATGTAGTTACAAGTGCGTTGGCTGTGACAGTATCTGAACTGCAGACATGTTGAGACGTAATGGGGAATTGCAGCTTCTGTAGGTCTCAATGCAAAGTCGTTCAACCCAGCAAAGTTAAAGCCAATCTACTGTAACCTCCTCTGCCCCCCTCCCCCCACCCTCCCTTTCCTAGCTGGGAATAGACTTTCTAAGGAAGTTTACAGCAGAATGAATAGACTTCAATTCTATCCTAGTACTGCCATATCTTGGCCAACCTCCTTTAGGCAGTGATCTGGTGTCATGCAGTACATAATATTAACATTATATGCTGCAGAGAAAATGTTAATGTTAATCCTAAAGGGACATTTTCATTGCAGCTTTTGGAAGAAGGGAAATATGTCATTATGACATTTCTTAACCTACATATTTTTGAGTTTATTACCTGAAAAAAATATCTCAAGTGACCGGTGTTATTATTATTTATAAAGGGAAGTGTTGGAACCTTACTCTGTTAGCAGAGAGAAAAACACTCTTTGAAGCGGAATTCTGTCCATTGCTTCATACCTATATGTGACAGATTAGCAAGGACCTAAGATATGTATAGAACAAAATGAAATAGTTACCTAATGAAACTGTTATTTGCCTCACATATTCTACACTATGTAAACACTTTAAAGTGAGTCATTAAAGAAATTGGTCGATCAATCAGCTTTAGTTACCATTTGCACAACTATTTCAATAGGGAGGAAAAAAAGAAAAAATATAATTAAATAAAACTCCAAAGGCAGGTCTTTAACATATAGTGTCTCACTAAGATTGCCATACATACCACAGTGTTTCTGAATTACATGTAGGTCCTTTCGCTGTCAAACACTGAACGAAACAGCACTATACTTTAGCATTGCAAAGTTCATTGGCCCATTGCTGACCTCACAGGTTTTCAGATCCATAGCAAAATCGACACCACAGATACGAGTAGCAAAACATATGTAAATCCAGCACTAATTGCTTAAAATTGTAACACACAAAATAGTTTCCTTTTCATCGCTGAAAAGAAATTTCAGTGTATGATCATATAGTCATGGTTTGGCATTCAAAATAAGCCACAAATGTTCTATGCTTGAAGTCATGGAAAGGAAAATAAGTGTGTAGGGGAGAAGGTGACACCCAGACAAATGATCTACGCAGTGATTTGTTTATTTTTATTCCAAAATGCAATTCTCACTTCTCTCTACCGCTCACTAGGAACAGCATGTTTAAAAGCTGCACTTCATGTGGTGTCTTCTAGTAAATATTGTCCCTGTTTTGAGATGTTAGTAAAGAAACATCCTTCACAGAATATTAGTTTCTAATAATCCGGGCCAGTTAACTTTTTTGACAATGCTGCTTAGACATAAAAAATGTGATAGTCCTTTCTAGTTAGTGGATGTTGAAGTACGTTTAGAAAACTTTCAAGCTGACTATGAGGATTTTACTTAGTCTTGTTTTTCCAGTCCCTGTCAAAACATTAACTATCACACACATTTATTCTGTTAGTGGAATGTAAAATGTTTTGTGGTAATTAAGACTCAGGTCCAGGTTTCTCAGTATAGTATAGTATTCTCTGTATAGTATAATATTCTCATAGTATTCTGTGTTTCATAGTGATTTATTAGAAATGGGGATTATTTTTCAGATTCACTTTCTTTCCTAATAACAGTTGCTTCCCCTTACCCATTTTTAACTGAATTGCCTTAATCACATGGCAAAACTGTATTTCTCTGTTTTGGGATAATAGCCTTACTTTCAAATACTGACAATGCAGCAATGACACAAAGGTGCAGAAAATCCTGGTCCAAAGTCCACTAAGATAATAGAAAGTGATAGTAAAATACAAATGCAGTGTATGTGAAGCAGAACTGTAGAAACAAAAAAAAAAAAAAAAAAAAAGAAGAGGAAAAATGTTGCCAGAACAAATTCTAAAGACAACTGATCCAGAACAGGCATAGTCTGACATGTTGTGAGAGTATTTATTACTTTTTTTTTATTCTATCATCCATTATACTTTGGATTATCTTCTATCACACAATTTATTAACAGTTGCTGTTTCATCAGTACATTAAGTCCATGCAAAATCTTCAGTCATTAGCAGTGCCATGCATTAAATTCACATGTATTTCAATGGATGTTTGAAGTCTTCCTTTGCTCTATTCAGTAGCTATAGAGAAAAGAGGATGGCCAACTCAGGACAAGCAAACAAACAAACAAAAAAAGCAGAGAGAAAGATATACTCTGAAATTAAACACGTACAGATATTGAATTTTATTATAAAATACCTTTGTTACTACGAAATATCTGACAGCACATCAGAAAGAAAGGAGAAAAGGAAAATATCTAGAGCTAAAATATATTAGACTAGTGTGTGAATTCAGGTAAACTGATAGAAGGAACAGTGATCTAGAACAGTAAGCTGACCAGATCATTTAACTCAAGATTTTGATTGTTTGCTTTTTGGTTTGTTTGCTTTTTGGTTTTTCAGTCACTGAAATGCTTTCAACTCATTTTAAGTTCCGTTCAAATCTTTGTTTCAATGCATTCAATCCTTTTTGTCACAGTCTTTAAACCACCTTTAATTCTGCAATGTCATCTCTGGCACAGGCTGGGCACTACTGTATGCAGTTTTCCTGATACAGCTGCACCATTAATATTATGCAATGACATTTCTTAATTATCTGTCCTACATATTGATATACCATCCCATGCCTTAATATCTAGCAGTGCTATAATCTTTAATGCATGTTTCCTTATACAAATGTCATGAGGGAATACTATTACCTATTACCTTGCTTGCGCGTAGAAAATCTTTCTGCAAGTCAGTTATGGGCCAGATTTTTTCAGGGTATTTAGGTACCTAATGATCCAGGCAAGTTCCTAGTGGAACTGACAGAAGCCTAAATGTCTAAGACCCATTACTTCAATAGGTATTAGGTGCTACATTTTTCAAAGTCATGATGTGGCCTATCTGGAAAATACCTTTTAGAAATCTTAACGAATTTTTAAAATGTCCCAAATGACTTCTCAAAGTTACAGAAGTCTTTGGTCAAGCAGAAAGCTGAAGCCATGTCTCCTGATTCCAGGACACCTCTGTTAACATTGATCCATGATAAATCCTCTCCTTTTCTATGAGTAACTGTAAAATACTACCCATGTCATCTTACATATCTTACTAGGTATAAAGGAATAATTTCCAATAAATATATAAATATTTTTTATATTATTGTAAACTGCTACTTTTTTCTAAAAAGATGTCAGGTTTTATGACACTTTTCAGTACTGATCTGCCTTCCATATAAAATAATCAGACTAGTGCAGTAATTTATAAAATGGAAGTGACACAAGTCTTTAATTTTTAGGTGTTAATTTTTCTGACAAACTTTAAAAACTTCCCCTTTTCTATGTGAAATATTAAGTGGAGCAAGTTACTATTGACCTACATGTACATGTAATCAAAGCCATTGGAAAAGGACATGCATATAATAAATGCATATGAGAAACATTAGTATTGCCTAAAATATACAAATAACTCTACTTCCACAACATATGTGCAAAATCTGCTAAATGAGGCTGATAACAAAGGAATCCATATAGGGTTTTTAATATGCTCTATGAATGATTCCTTTGCTACTATTTCTCCAAACCTGGTACATGTCAGGCAGCTGGTGAGCGGAGACCACTGCACTTTATGGTGATTAGCACTGTCTCATTGGTTCCTTGTGCTCCTGAGACTGCACACTCCTGTGCTCCCTAGTCTGCATTCTGTTTAGACTGCAGTCTTCTCAACTTAAAATCAGTGTCTTTCCTGTCTCTATGCAGTGTGAAATACAACATGCACCTTATATATGTATATATTTTGGAAATATTGCCACCTAATTATGGTGGAAACTATGTATGTAGTTGATTCAGTGGGTCTAATTATCAACTGCTTGTTGCTCTTGAAAAGCACAGTTGCTAATAATAAAACCAAATCATAATTTTGCATTTCCAATGGCAATAGCAATTTATGTCCATTTTTCAAGGACATTAATGGCAAAAGGACATTCACAGAGATGTGGAATCAAACCTCATCTCTGTGGAATTCTTGGCCTGTAAATAAAGTGGACTTCAAACGTTTTTAATCTCTTAAGCATGTTTCAATAGACTGGCTAATGATTAATCAAAATGCATGCAACAATAACCTAATTATCTTCAAAGTTAGTTTGTTTTTTGTTGGACTTTTTAAAATCAAAGTCCAAAATGGAAAGTATTTTGCCTGAATGTCGCAAACAACTTCATACTTTAACTGGAACCTGTTCATATTGAATCAATTATCATTCTGCAAAGTTGAAAAATTTGGTGGTTTCTTGAAGGATTTTTTTTTTCCTAGCATGAACTAATGAACAATGAATTCTCACATTATAGATCAGATATTCAGTAAAAGTACGCCTACCAATCTGTAAATATTCTGATCTTTTCTCAAACATGCATTGTGAAGGTTTGTATTCTTCTCTACATTCCATTTAATAGAAGTGGAACATATGTCATTCTCAAACATCAATGTTAATTTTGACATTTTCACACTAAATTCCCACCCCTGGATTGCAGAAAAGTACAACTACCTATACAATATGCTGAAACATGCAGAAATCTCAAAGAAAAAGAAATGGGACAAACTTTCTTTGCCCCCTTAGTATCCATTCCAATATATATGTAAGTAGGCCAATCAAACAGCCAGTATGGAATGATCACTGTCATAATAAATAGCATACTAAAATATTATAAATATGTTTCTCCACCACATTTTTATTGTTTAGTCATGAATATGTCTGTAAGATACTATTTTTTATCTCTATCCCTTAATTGTTCTTACAATAATTTTGCAGTGATAAAAGGGATTGCAATGTTGTAGAAAATCAGACCAGATGCAAAGTAATGGAGACGGGCTCTGGTATTTGTCTTACACTTTCAATTTCAGTGTCTCAGGTGTATGTAAATATTCTGTCCTGATATGTATTTGCTGTATTCAAGTTTAAATTGATATAAGCTTTAAATTATCTTTGTTTGTTTGTTTGTTTTTAGTTTTGGAGGGTTTTGTCCATGTTTGCTATAGTTGTATTGGCCAACAGCTGTTCTAAGACTCAAGGCAGGAAATTCTACTTACCAACTTATAGCCATCTTTTGGTTTGATGTATAACTCAAGAGGAACAGAAAGAAAAATAATATAAGTGGCTGAACCAACAATGTTTTATGTTTTATGGCTTGTATGCTTGATCTTTTGTGCAAATGTATATTGCTTCCTTTTTTTTTTTTTCTTTTCCTCTCTACTTTTTCCCAGAAAGCAATACAATGACTACAGTTGGGGCACTGGAGAATGTCCAAGAATCATAATCTGGTGTTTAGGAAAATCTAGAAAACAACTGAATTCCCTCAAGAAGTGACAATTTCTGAACCAGGAAGAATAATATAACTATAACCTTCATTGAAGGGTTTCTCATTTTTTTTTTTTTCCCCCCTCTGGGAGGTTTTTGAGAACAGAAAGAGGAACAACGTTACATTAAATGGATGTATTTTGAGTTGCAACCCTCATAGCATTTTATAAAATTCACAGAATCATCCAGATTGGAAGAGACCTTCAATATTATCTAGTCCATCAACCCAGCATCACCATAATCACACCTAAACCATATCTACAACTGCCACATCCAAACTTCTCTTGAACACTTCCAGTGATGGTGTACCACATCCCCACTTATTCCAGTGCCTAACCACTCATTAAGTGTTTTTTTTTTCTTTTTCCAGTAGCTAATCTGAACCTTCCCTGGTGCAACTTGAGGCCCTTTCCTCTCATCCTTTCATTAGAGACATAGCAGAATAGACTGAAACTCCACGTCACCTCACTACAACATCCTTTCCAGTAGTTGTACAGAGCAATGAGTTCTCCCCTGAGCCTCCTCTTCTCCAGACACAACAATCCCAGTTCCCTCAGCTGCTCCTCATAACACAAATTTTCTAGACCCTTCACCATCTTCATTGCCCTTCTTTGAAAGTCTTTAAGATGTATTTTGAGAATACCTCCTAGATTTTCTGAAGACATGAGAAAAAGGATGGTTTTGATCCTGTCTAGGTCAAGTCCAGGCTAAGTATCAGATAACTCCTCAGTGTCTCAACACCATCATACTGAAACACAGAAAGACCTGTTCAGAGTGGGGTTTAGGCACATGAGAAGCTTACCACATAAATCCACACATGCAGTTGAATGGGTAGCTCAGATGCCCAATCCATGGTTTTGTAACATTGTCTTATCTTGCAGTGTTGTTTATATGACATTTTCTGATTTGCATAGAGAATTTCACTTGGCAATTTCAAAAGTATTAAAGAGAAATAACAAAGCCAAACTCAGCAATGTTATGACTGATGCTGATTCAGACCATGTGTTTGGAGCTCCATAGAAATCTTTTTCTAAATGTCTAGTCTTCTTCTTGACTAAGGGAACCCAGGCTTCAAGTTTACTTTGTACATTTTTTTTTTTAATTGGTGGCCAAGCAGACTTTAAGGTTTCACATTTAAGATGCTTAAATCTTCACAGGTACTCCAATTCCAGTTGCTTCAGTGGCTCTCCAAGTAACTTATTTAATCCCCAACTTAATGGAACACTTCTGTATGCCCAATACTTTCTAAAAAACCTGTAGGTGGAAGGAGCATTTAGATGACAACAACACATGCAGTAGATAGAACAAATCATGGACATGTGATTTGCTATATATCTCTATGTATGGATCCATCACTATATGTTTGGGAGACCTGTAGGTGGGAGAACTGGAAAACCTTTTATTAAGGCTTTTTGCTAAGTCAAAATAGCATGTAGTAAAGATACACTTTAATAATTATGAAAATATTTAAATTGAAATACCTTGGCCTAAATTTCTTACACTGGGAATTTTTTTAATAACCAGGACTAAAAAGCTATTGTTGAGTAGTATACGGTTTGTTCAAGGAATTGCACCTTTTCAGTTTGCCAGATGGGTACTTAAAGAAGTGTGTGGATCTTGTTTTTCTGTGGATATCTATCCCTTCCTTCCCTCTGGTTTTGTAAATTCCCAAAATATGAATGCGTCAGAAGTAATTCACTGGCTGTGCATGAAACGGCTACGCGCGAAAACACAGTAACTGCTCTGTTTCTCATAGCTGAGTTCAAGCCAATGCAAATCTTTGTGCTATAAGGGATTAAACCTTCTCTATTTTGTGCTACAACGTCTGCAGAAAAACTTGGCATGCACATGGACCTTATTTGTCATCTATATTGCTGGGAGAGAGAGCTGCTTTCATTTACTGTACACGGCTGCTGAGATTAAACCAGATAGACCTTGGTTTTGGTGGGAGTTTGGTGGGTTTTTTTTAATTTTTTTATTTGTTTGGTTTTGAGAAAAAATGTTCACAACAATAATGCTAAAATAATATTTCCGTATTCAAGAAATAGTGGATACAGTTACTGCTCTATTGTCAGTGCATTTTGATAATGGAAAGTCAGTTTCTCATCTCTTTAGTCTGCTGCTCTTGGCAGGCTTCTGACATTATTTATCCTGCATTTTATAATTCATAGTCATAAATCTAACATCCTTAAAAATCTTTTTTTGTGGGTCTAAACTGTATGAGATGAATTCAGCATGTGAATTCTGAATTGCATCAATTGCATCATATATAAAACATTCTTTTTACTAGCTACACATAGATTTTCATCAGGTTTCAAACTTCTAATGCATATTATATAATAAAATAAATGCCAAAACCTTTATGTAAAATTCAATAATTTATTTCTACAGCTTCACTTTTACCGAGAGAAATGTTTTGTAAGCAGAGAAAATTCCTTTTCATTCCCTAAAGGTATATCATAGAGACCAAATAATATTTGCAAAGGATTCTATGATTATGATTATATTAGGGAAAATGATGAAATACCTGTACTTCATGCAGCATAATACCTATCTGTATGTTCTTACTTGTCCTTCTGATCCTGCACACAAAAGTTTAATTTAATTTACAGTGAAATAATCCTATTAACTCTTTCCTGTTCCATTCCTGTTGAACTGAATTGCAAAATTCCCACAAGACCTGAAGAACCAGACAAATTTCTTAATATGTAAAGTTAATTGTGTGCCTAGATTCAATTATATGGGTATCATAGAACAAACAGCATTTACTTGCTCCCTTAGTACTGTTGACTTCCCTCCCGTCTTTCCAGAGGCCATCTAAAAAAAGCATGTTGTAAGCTAGAACAGAGCTGTTCTACTCCTGTTTGTGTGTGACTTGTGTTTAACTTAAGTAAAAGCTTAGATTGCCTCCAGCATATTTTTTTTTTCCAACAATTCTGAAGTCCTTTCATCCAGTTTTTGCAGATTTCGCAGAGATCACCTTGCAGTCTGCTCATCCACTTTTACCAAGCCCTTATAAAAAGCCAGAAAATGTGCATGCAATGAGTGCATATGTTTGGAAGGATTGTTTCTTTCTTTCAGAAATTAACCAACATAATGGGCAAAAGTGCTGACAAAAAAAAAAAAGCTTTGAGTAAGAATATTTTTCATGTATCCATCAATTACACAATTATACATTTCAGCTGATGTTTTAATTATTATACAATAGAATACTTCAGCATTGCATACAATAGCATATTTCCCAGAGACTATTTCCCAGAATATTTTAGAGCAAAAGCAATTCCATCTGAAAAAAAAAATCCAATTTCTTCTTATTTTTTAAAAGACAATTTTCAAAGCTTATTAGGTAAACTGAAGATTTAAAAAGCACTTGAAAATACAAACAAATGAAGAGAGAAGAAAAGCAAAGGAAAGCAAGGGCATTCAGAGTAAACAACTATTAACCCTTTGTAGGAATACCTTGCTCCCATTTGGCAGCAGAAAATGTCTTCAGTAGCCTTATGCATAAAGCTGAAGTTTCATTAAAATAAATGACTGTTCAGCACATACTTAAAATTAGGCAATTAAATTTAAGTACTTCCTTGAATTACCGGCTATTTTTTTTTTCTTTTTCCAGATGCTTCTCAGTTATTATCATATGAAACATCTCTGGGCAACAGACAGCTTTTTCTACTCACATAGTATTAAAAAAAGCCTGTGCTAGGTTTGCCCTGGCTGGATGACAGGTGCCCACCAAAGCTGCTCTATAATTCCCTTCTTCAGCTAGTCAGGGGAGAGAAAATGTAGCAAAAGGCTCATGGCTTAAGATAAGGGCAGGGAGAGATCACTAACCAGTTACTATCATGGGCAAAACAGATTCAACTTGAAGAAATTAATTTAATTTATTACCAATCAAATCAGAGTAGTATGAGAAATAAAACTAAATCTTAAAATACCTTTCTCATACCCCTTCCTTCTTCCTGGCCTCAGTTTCAGTCCCAGGTTCTCTCCCTCCTTCCTCTCAGTGGTGAAGGGGGATGGGGAATGAGGAATGTCAGTTCATCACATACTGTCTCTGCTGCTCCTTCATCCTCAGGAGAAAAACTCCTCACATTCTTTCTCTGCTTCAGAGTGGAGTTCCTCCTACAGGAGGCACATCTTGAAAACTCCTCCAATTTGTGTTCTTCCCACAGGATGCAGTTCTTCAAAAACAGCTCCAGTGTGGGTACTCCACAGGGTCACAAGTCCTGCCACCAAACCTTCTCCAATGTGGGTTCCTCTCTCCATGGGACCACAAGTCCTGCCAGAAGCCTGCTCCAGTGTGGTTTTCCCACAGGATCATAGCCTCCTTCACATCCACCTACTTTGACACTGGGTCTTCCATAGGCTGCCAGTGGTTTTCTGCTCCACCACAGCCCTTCATGGGCTGCAGGGGAACAGCCTGCCTCATAGAACCATAGAATGGTTTGAGTTAGAAGGGATGTGAAAGACCATCTCCTTCCAAACCCCCTGCTATGGACAGAGACACCTTCCATTAGACGAGGTTGCTCAAAGTCCCATCCAGCCTGGTGTTGAACACTACAAGGGGTGGGACAGCCAGTTTCTCTGGGAAACCTGTTCCGGTGTCTGACTACTCTCATAGTGAAGAAATTCTTCCTGATATCTAAACCTTCCCTCTTCCTGTTTAGAGCCATAAGCCCTTGTTCTATCCTTGTAAAAAGTCCCTGTTCAGGTTTCTTGAAGGCTCCTACACTGGGCATTTATTCATTCTCACAATCATTTCCTTTGCCTTCTGTGACTTGGGCGGTGTGTCTGAAGCACTTGCCAGTGAAGACAGATGCAAAAAAGTTGTAGAGTACTTTAGCCTTCTTTATATCCTGGGTAACCAGGTTTCCTGTGTCCTTTGGTAGAGGGCCCACATTTTCCCTAGTCTTTTATCACTGGCATACCTAAAGAAGCTGTTCTTGTTGCCCTTGACATGCCTGACCAGGTTTAATTCTATCAGGGCTGTATCTTTCCTAACCTGGCTGCTTAGACAATTTCTCTATATTCCTTCCAGGCTGCCTCTTTCCAGTCCTTTTTGTATTTCAGCTTGTCCAGGAGCTCCTTGTTCTTCTATGCAGGCCTCTAGGTTATTTTATTTGACTTCCTCATTGTTGGGATGCATCACTCCTGAGCTTGGAGGAGGTCATCCTTGAATATTAACCCATTTTTTTGGGCCTTTCTTGCCTCCAGGGCTTTATCCCATAGACTCTTCCAAGCAGATCATCACAGAGGCCAAAGCTCTGGAAATCCAGGCTAGTGAGCTTGCTGCACATCCTCCTCACTACCATAAGGATCTCAGACTTCACCATTTCATGGTCACTGTGGCCGAGGATGACTTTGAACTTCACATTCCCCACCAGTCCCTCCTTGTTGGTTAGAACAAGGTCCCACATATCACTTCTCCTTGCTGGCTCCTCTATCCCTTGGAGAAGTAAGTAATCATCAATGTCTTATGCCCTGCTGTGTTGTCCCTCCAACTGATATGGGGTAGTTGAAGCCCTCCATGAGGACCAGGACTTGTGAATGTAAGGCTGCCCTTATCTGTCTATTGAGGACCTCATCCACTTAGTCATCCTGGTTGCATGGCCTGTAGCAGACCCCCATGATTATGTCACTTGTCGCTGCCCTCCCTTTAATCCTGATCCATAGGCTCTTAGTTTGCTCCTCATCCATCACCAGGCAGAACTCCATTCACTGCAGCTGGTCATTGACAAAGACAGCAACACCCCATCCTTATCTCCCCTACCTGTTCTTCCTGAAGAGCCTGTATCCTTCCATTCCAACACTTGAGTCATAGGAGCCACCCCATCATGTCTCCTTGATGCAAATAAGATCACAGCCCTGCAGGTGTGTGCACATCTCTTAACTCCTCTTGTTTATTCCGTATGCTGCTTGTGTTTCAATAGAGGCATTTGGAGCCCCAATGAGGCTGCCTTACTGGCTGGAGGGGCCGGAATTCCTTTGTGCTGTTCTTCAGGTGTTGTCGTGCCATCCCGCAGCCCCTCTCCAGGCTCTGAGTATCTCTTGCTGGGACTGTCATCAAACTGACAGGAGTGGGATGGACTAAGGTTCCCTTTCCCCTGGCAACTTCCATTGTTGAAAATCAGACCGATGAATTACAGCAAAACCTAACAGTTCATTTCACTGAAGACAGACAAAAAGGGTGACTGAAAAATGCAGACTACTTGCTTTTTAAAAAAGGTGAATACTTTTTTCCTTGGCATAATATAGAGGGTGAGATTTTGAAAGCCCTCAGTATTGATCTAATCTTGTTCTCATTTAAGATACTTCTGGTGACTGCAAGAGAAGGGATTTCTGTTAGGCCTGAGTGCTATTGAAAACACTATATATCATTTTTAGTTGTACTTATCACTTTGTGTTGTTTTATGAATACAAAGTGTCATATAAATCACTTAGTGGAAAAATCCATGACTCATGAGTAAAATGTTATGTATTTCATTAGTGCCAAGAATGATGGCCAGATTTAAGGCAAATATCTTCAAATGAACCTTTACAGTACTGAAAGTGCCACATATGCGTTTCAGTTAAAATTGCCTATGCTGATTGAGGATTAATAAATTAATATGGCTTTGAGAGGGACAAACAGAAAAGATGCTTGATGACTGGTTGTCACAAATACAGGCTTATTCTGATCACTGCTTTTTGTAACCAGTAACAGATACAATTTTAAATTTATTTTAATTTAAATTTTACATTTTTAACATTTAATTTTTAATTAAACTTTTTATACTGTAATTTCAGTGAGTCAATAAATTTCAAAAAAAGGTATAGAACTTTTAAATCTCTTAATCAGACCTAGGCCACTACATTTCCCTCATGAATTCTGTGTTGTGTCCTAAGATCTGCATTTTGAATGAGTTCATTAAAAAAATATGTTATGCTATTTGAATTAGAAAACTCTAACTGGATAAAAAATATAACTGCTGTGATTATTAGAGATTGTCTGGATTTAGCTCTCTAATTTAAATGTCACTATCCACTGGCCTGTCAGTCAGATTTACTTCTTTTCCTTCTCTCAGTGAAAGTACTTGAACATCATGAATGACAAGTAACTTGGTCTTTCATAAAAAAAGAACATTTGAATTATTACAGAAATTGGGGCTTGGGGGAGCTCTAGATCAATTTTCTTTATAATTTTCAACACTTTGAAACCTTTCAAAATCATGAACACCAAATAGAAAGCCTGAAAGTAATTCCTGTGAGTGTTTAGGAAATACTGAGCATGACAGTGAGCATAGAGAGAGAGTAACAATGGTGAGTTGCCTGTGTGTGGTTCTGCTACATTTGCACTCTTTCTGAAAATTTGGAACAGGATTCTTAATGGAAAAGGTCTTTTCAGAATTAATTCCGTCTTATTGCTTTTCTTGTACTTCTTGGTACTAAATACCTACCTTGTTTCAACTTTTTTTTTTCTTTATTTGTGTTATATTTTGGATAATCTAATCAAACATTGCAAGTATCTACTACACTAACCTCCTTAGCACAGCCAGGTCTGATATGGGGGAGGATGAGCTTGGGAGGTGGCCATTCCAGGTCATACTAATGTGCATAGGATGTAGAAGTTTGAATTGTTGCCTTTGTGTAGAAAACCAGAAATATGTAGCTTCCAGAAAAGTCAGTCTCTTTTAAGCTGTAACACTTTTAAATTATACCTGATTTTGTTTAATTCTCTTTTCCTGTACTGCTTTCTGTTTATGCTTCTCCTTATACCCTTTTCTCAAGACGTAGTGAGTGAGAGTTCTCACCTTTCTTACACATGTTCCATCCACAGAAGACTGATTTATTTTGGAGTGTTTATACAGTTTTCCAAAGGTGCATATACTTGGCTTTGGCTTAAATCTGTGTTGTAGAAGTGACCCTGCCAAAGACTGCTGTGGAGCAACTGCAGTCAGAATTCTTTGTGTGTGTGCCAGGGCAAACTGTCAAGAGAAGAAAGGGAAAGCTGCAGGAAATAGGAAGAGAAGTCTTGGCATTGTCTAAAATGGAGCTTTCAGATTTGCTCTACATGACACATCCTTACCTCTTCTAATTTCTCTGGGGTTTTTCATTGTTGTTGTGGTTTTTTTTGTTGTTGTTGTTGTGTTTTTTTTTTTTTTAAATATGTATTTATTCTTATTTGGAAATTGAATAAATAAGAAGAGAATATACTCAGAACTGTCATTTGGATAGAACAATATATAAAATATTCTGGTTATCAATATCAAGTTGGAAGTCTAGATAAAAAAAATGAAAAGCTAGGACTTAAATAATTCACTGAATCTTTCAAAATAATTGGCAAAATTTTTATTAGATAGAAATCAAAAATCATGCAAAATCCAAGTCAGTTACGGTGTGATAACAAGGAAAGCTGAGGCAAGAAGAAGGAAATCAAATACAGTGGGTCCTGCATTGAATTTATTCTTTCTCCTGATGGAACTGGTTATTAATCTATCTGTCTTGGAAATAAAAACGTTCTTCACAATTCACCAGTTCTGCTTTATGAGCCAGATATTTGTCCTATTATTTTGTCATGTATGCAATGGTGCTGCAAGCAGCACACAGATTATTTCCTAAGGTCAGTGACATTTTTAATTTCTTCTTACTTTGGGAATCTGTCAGTGACCAGCTTAATTTAATGCAGGTTGGATTCTACTATTGAACTATTCTAATTTGAGTAATAGAATTGTGCAGTGTTTCCAGAACCCATCTCATTTACAATTAAAAATCAGTTATAATCCAAGTTATTCTGAAACTTGGACATTGATTTAAGGACTTTATTTTAGCTGTCCCTTTTCAAAATCTTGCCTATGTATAATTTTAGTATTTTCAGTGATTTAACTAACATATTAAAACACTAAAATTAAATTTGTAAAATAGATAACAAATAATTGCATCTAAAGTTGCTCGCATTTATAATAACCTTCAGTGATATTTACTTGACAATAAGGTTTTAAATATAAACTAAAAATATCCACTTGTGTCTAACCTTTGCAGTCTTTTCAGTTACCTATTCACTATGATTTATTTCCCTGAAACTTTGTAGTATTCTCAAGTCATAAAAGGAAACAAAGGGTCCTTTCAATGTTGGAATGACTTCATATTCATGCAGGTAGTGTTTATGTTTCTGATTGCCAATGTATACTGTGTTGGCATTAAAGTAAGCATGTTGTATTTCAGAAGGTTGTAAGTGTTGCTATAACTTATTTCGTGTCCATTATGGACATTTATTAATGCCATTAAGAGTACTTTGTTCTGGATTCATTTAATCTTCAGCCTGGATGAAATGTTGCAACTTAACACATAGCAGTATCCTTGACATAGCTGCAGAGCTGATATAAATGAATGTAATTGTTTTTGTGCAAGACCCTTGATATTGACATCAGAGACATCAAATTCTGCCTTTTGTAACACCTGTATAAATCAGGAATAGGTCCATTGATTTCAATTACTCAGTATTTACAGTCAAATGAAACTGAGAACATAATTTGCCCTATACATCTAAATTTAACCTTGGCACAAACATGCACACTTAAATGAAGCAGTTAGGGAATTCAAAGATCATATTGGTAAGTGGAGAACAGTGATACCCTGAATGGGTAAAAGTTAGAGAAAATAGCTGAATAGATATTAAAAATTAGAGAAGCCACAATTTCATCTTCCCTCTGCCTGCTAAAAAAAAAATCTTTTGCTTTTAACTTTCATAATCTCTCATCAGATGTAGCTATGTTTAGAGTATCTGTGTTTAGAGTCAGTCTTTTGGGTGACTGCGGTGCAGTATGGATTATTCTTAATTTTTCTTCATGAAAAAACTATTCTAAATCATGTATTTTGGGTCCAGTTTCTGCTACTTAACTCCATGTAAAGAGAGTCTTAGGAGAGATTGCAAGTTCATCTAAGCCAGAAAGAAGTTATTCTTAACATGGGGTTTTAGTATTTTTAGTGTACGATGGTTAATCTAAGCCTTAAATAATATATATAAAAAGTGATATTAGGAAGATGATTAAAATGCAACTTCATGTTTACACATTATGTATAGTGTGGGAAACACAGTTATGTGAACTGAAAATAAATGTTTATTGGGTTTTTATATCTAATGAGACTATAATAACTAGTCTCTTAAAATATTAAACTTTCCCAGGAAAAGAATTCATATGTTTGCTTATGCCTGCAAAAAAACCCATGGAGTTCACAGTGCTCTATAAGTGTTGATTGGATGTTCCTTGTGCCTCAACTTTGACTGTTTCAGCTGACTAAAGCTGAAAGTTTATTTTCAAGCCTACAATATTCTCCAAAGAAATTATTTTATATCTCTTGCTTTCAAAATTTTATTTATTTTCTGTTCCATAAATAACAATTCCTTGTGATATGGATATAATGATGTTTGCTAAAATTTCCTATAGGTGGTAAATTTTTTTCCCATTTTCTGTAGCTGTCATTAAACTGTATTCCCTGTCCAGAAAATAACAAAAGATGATAGCATGAAGTACCTATCTGGGTCATCACAATTAAATTGTATAGAAATAGATAAAAGAAAACTTTAAAGAAAATTGGTTCCTTTCCTCTGCAGAGACTCGTTCCTCCAGGGTTTCCTAAGGATGAACATCTTTAATCTTTAAAACAAGACACTGTGCTGAAACTGTCCCAGAATAAAAATATTTTTGTACAGCAAATACATTTTGCAAAACTGAGTATTGTAGCTGCCATATGCATCAGGAAAAGCTCAGCACAGAAAGCTATTTATTTCTCTGACATTGAGACTACGCTTGCATTCAGACACACTCTTCTGATTGGGAGATACAAACTTGCACTGCTCAAGCTGGGTCATATGTTTTTTTTCCTTCTCTCTCTTGCACGTAGGAATAACCTCATCACTGATTTATTATTTCGTAACAACCAATGTATTTTGTTTTTTTGATAATCCTCTTTAAATGAAAAACTGTAAGTTTTTGGAGACGTGTCAGAAGATACAGATGTGCATCTAGTAATAATATCAGTGGTGCATAAAAAATTCATTTACGGCTCTGTCTGCATCAGAGGATGCCTAACCCTCAGTTCAGAGGTCTTTAAATTTTATGTAGACATAAGAACCAAATGGTGGAAAACTCACATTTAATTCTTAGTCTAAGGCTGAATGACCTGATTTTTAGTCGAGCATCATGATATCAATATCACATGAGCTCTTTCTCTGATTTTTATGTGGCACTGATAAGCATTTTCACTGATAGTAACATTGTAATGTCTGTTATATGGATACAGAATTGCTTCCACTTTTAGAGCCAGGGATTTAATCTTGAAGAAATACTTGCTATATATCTGATGATGTGAATTTGACCTTATAAAACCATGTAAAATTAAGATTAATTAAATTTGTGCTTTTATATTTACTCAGTCCCTTAGAAGTTTAAGATAAACCCTTCTGCTTGCTGCAGATTTTACCATCTCTGTATGCCTGTAGAGAGCAAGGTGAACAGAATTGCTAAAATTTCGCAAGGCTCTTTGAATAAGGAGGGGCTGAAAACTCAGAACAGAAAATTTGCACAGGACTTCAGAAGGTGCTAGGCTGTTTTCTCGTGTGGATAATCCTACTAGTAGGATGCTGTTTTCAGGGCTGAATGAGGATGACAGAAATACAATTTCTTTTCTACTTTTAGTTTATAGGTGATATGTAGATAGCAACTAGCCTGTATCATATACATATATGCACTAACTTCATAATAATTTACTTTGTAAATTTTACCAGCTAAACTTGGGGCTGAAATACGGGACTGTCTTGTAAAATATTGATTTCATGTGAAGTAATGCAATAACAGAAATCTACTGTCAGCAATCCCTTCCAATGTAAATCAAATTAATTCTGGATATTCTCACTAGTCCTCAAAAGTAGCTGAATTTTAATAGGATGTGAAAGTGAGCATATTAGAATAGATTTTTGTCCAACCACTGAACTTGGAAGGTAACAAAATCCTGTGAGGAAAACAAAAAAAAAAAATACTGGATGCACGTATGGATATGGTGGAAAAGTTTTCTCTTCAGAGTTGCACAGCAAGGTTATAAGCTAATTCACAAAGCCAATTATTAGGGACAGGCAGGCTTCAAACTACTGCTCAAGCTGTAGATAACATTACAAGGAATTTTCCCATGAATATCTACTAAATATATGAGGGGTAGATCTATTGCACATGAAGTCCTGAAGAAATCTACAGCTCAGGCATTTAATTACTAGGGAGTTAAAACAGAAGGATGTGAGTGAAGAAGAAATACATTGTTCAAAAAAGCTACACTGCAGGAGACTTACTTCCCTTTCATAACCATAGAATCTGTTTTTCATCTGCTTTGACAATTTAGGGCAAAGTGATAAGAACTCAGAACAACAATCCATTGCTGAGGTATTTCCCTCACTGATTTTAGTGCCCCTCCTCATCAAGCACGCACTGTCATCACATGGAAGGATGAACTGGTTAATAAACTGTGGAAAATAGTGTGTCCCTAATGTATGTAGTCAGGGCCTGTGGGATACAGATGTTCAGTTGCTTATACTACAGTGTCCTAGCAGCATGTGGTGGGTGTAGGCAAGGAAAACTAATCTTAATTAGAGAAAGAATTAAAAAAATACTGTATACTTACTGCCACCAGTAGTTGGAAATCATATGTGTCTTTTAAAAGCAAAATTAGATAAGAAAAATACAATAATATGTCATCATTAATTAATAAAATGGAGGGGAAAATGTCTATGTAGTTCATGTATCCATGATCCCTCTTGGTCTTTCAGTATTTCTTTCTTGATCTGGAATCCATTACATTTTTTTGGTATTTCTTCTTGATTGGTTTCAATGAAATAGATGTTTTCAATGTGAGGCCATGCTCTCATCCAGAATAACTCAGACTCTTACAGAGAGAAAACCAGAAAGAAGATAGCAAAATGGGAGCAAATTTGCACTTCTAAATAGTGTCAGTTTATCATGGGTACAATTAAAGGAAATCTTATCAATTCAGCAGTAGCTAGCAACAGAATTGCTTATTGTGGTGATTTGAATCTGGCTGACCTCCAGGTGCCCACCAAAGCCATTCTATCACTCCCCTCTGCAACTGGACAGGGGAGAGAAAATAAAACAAAGGCTGGTGGATTGAGATAAGGACAGGGAAAGTTTGCCATGTACCATCATGGGGCAAAATAGACAACTTCGGGAAATTAGCCGAATTTATTACCAATCAAAATCAGAGAAGGATAATGAGAAGTAAAGCAAATCTTAAAAACACCTTCTCCCCAACCCTCCCTCCTTCCTGTGCTCTACTTTCTCCGCCAGCAATGCAGGAAAGCAAAGAATGAGGGTCACAGTCAGTTCATCACATATTGTTTCTCCTGCTGCTTCCTCATCAGGGAGAGGAGTCCTTCGTCTGCTCCAGTGTAGGATTCCTCCCATGGGAGGCAGTCCTCCACAAACTTCTCCAAAGTGAGTCCTTCCTATGGGCTGCACTTCTTCATGAACTGCTTCAGTGTGGGTCCCTTTCCAGTCCTTGAGGCTGCAGTCCTTCAGTAACAGGCTGCTCCAGCATGGGTTGCCCACAGGGTCACAAGTTCTGTCAGCAAACCTGCTCTTCTCTCCATGGGTCTGCAGATCCCTGCCAGGAGCCTGCTCCAGCACAGGCTTCTCATGGGGTCACAGCCTTCTTTGGGTGCACCTACCTGCTCCAGTGTGGGGCTCTTCCAAAGGCTGCAGGTGGGTCTGTGTTCCACCCTGGACCTCCATAGGCAGCAGGGGCACAGCTGCCTCTCCAGGGTCTGCACCACAAGCTGCAAGGAAATTTCAGCTTCAGGGCCTGAAGTGCTCCCTGCCTGTCCTTCCTCACTGACCCTGTTTCTCTCACATATTGTGAGTCTGTGGTGAAAATTACTTCTATGCAATAACCTTTTTTCCCCCATCTTAAGTGTGTTATCACAGAGACATTACTACCAGCTGTGATAGGCTCAGCCTTGGCCAGCAATGAGTTGTTCTTGAAGCTGGCTGGCATTGGCTCTGTCAGACATACAGGAAGCCTCTCACAGAAGTCAGCCCTGTAGCATCACCCCCCACCTTCCCTCAAGCCTTTGTGTGCAAACCCAATGTACTAGTTAGGGAAAGTGATTATGGTGATCCATGAAAAGAACTGAAACAAGTGGTTTGCACAATAATAAGTTATTACTAGATAATACATTTTGTTTCTGTACTTTCTTTACTTTCTTTACTTTTTCTGTACTTTGTACTTTTGTACTTTCTTTTTTTTCTCTGTTTTGGTTTGATTTTATTTTCTTGACCAGCACTGGTTCTTTTTGTTGAGAGATTCTTAAAACTAGCTTTTCGTAGTAGTAAAAGCAGTGCATTCATATATAGAGAGCATCTTTACTAAATGCCTGTCTTATGTTTAAATTGGGTCTTCTCTTCCCCACTCTGAAAAATAATGGGAAATAAAATCCTTGAGAACTATTTAATACGAAGGAACATCTTAAATTCATAAATTCCAAGGAATGTGACTGCAGAATATGCCAAGGAATTTTATTGCATGCTACCTTGTTTCATACTCTTCTCTGAGAATTTAATTTACTGACTAATGTAGCATGCAGGTAAGCCAGTCTGACTTTTACTGTGCTTCACTTTTAGGGCTGTAACAGCAGTGTGAGGAAAATTGTAGATTTTAACAAATGTATGGTTTCCAAACAGCAAAAAAACATAGGTGTAATGGGACTTATGCCCCAGGCTATATTCACGGTGGTAAGAAAACTTGCATTATCTTCCCATGTTAAAAAAATTTGAGATGAGTACATAAATTGACACTTCCTAAGAAAATAATTACTGCAAAACCATAAATTGATGTAAAGGAATCCATGCAAGGCCCATTAAAGGAATTAACATTTTTTCCCAATGTACACATGAAAGGATGAATACATTTATGTGAACTTGTTATGCAAAATGTTT
Source organism: Dendrocincla fuliginosa (assembly GCA_035047845.1). NCBI lineage: Eukaryota > Metazoa > Chordata > Aves > Passeriformes > Dendrocolaptidae > Dendrocincla > Dendrocincla fuliginosa. The sequence continues at coordinate 135,668,850 of JAWWMO010000083.1, read as the reverse complement.
TCTTTTGAATCATGTCTTGTTATTAACTCACTAGTGGCAGAGGTTTCATAAATCTAGGAAGGGTAGTTGTTAGCCATTTGGTCTTTTGTGCTGAAACTGGTGGAAGCCTAATATTACTGCTTTCTTAGGTTATTTCCTTCAGTTCTTCAGCAAAGATTGTGATTTACAAACATCCTGGTAAAATAGAGCACTGTGTTTTCTTACATTTCTCTGTGAGAAGAGGTGAAAGCGTGCGAACTGATATGCAGATGTTTCTTTTGTGTTCTTTGATACTATAACCTGCCAGAGCTAATGAAGACAATAGTTTAATTCAACAGCTCTGCATATGTAGGAGTCTTTCTACCTCCTCCTGATCTTGTTTTGCATTATGATGCCTATGGAAATACTATATGCAATCTTTATTCTGTTCATGAAGTTCCAATTTCTTCTTACGCTTTCCTCTTCAGAATTTTAGTGTGTTAGATAGGAAGGAAGATAACAAGTAGCACTGCTGCTGGCATTTCATCTGCAGATATGCTGAGGGTATACTCCACACCATCATCCAGATCATTAATAAAGATGTTAAAGAGAATTGGACTCAAAATTGAGCCCTGGGGTGCATCACTTGTTACTGGACTCCAAGTAGACTTCATGCTGCTGATCATCACCCTCTGGGTCTAGCCATTCTATTCACCTCACTGTCTGCTCATCTAGCCCACACTTCATCATCTTCTCTGTGAGGGCTGTATGGCAAAGAGAAGTATTTCAGGAGTACCTTACAATGGGAAGACTGTACTGCAGAAAATGGAATCACTATATTGTCGTTCTTTCCATATTGCATAAAGTAGAAAATGAAGAGTAATGTTTACTACCACCCACCAACTTTAAAATAGAAGAAAATAAAAACTTTATCTCTACTGGAGGTCTGTTTAAGAACTATAATGGGAATTCTCCATTTTCCAGTAATTTCCAGGTGCACAGGTTTTTTTTACTACTTTCTTTTTGAAAATCGTTGCTAACTGTAGTGAAAATTACCCAAGTTCCACAGTCTTTTGGGAAAACTTTAAGTAAAAAAAAAATAATATTCAATGTAGCAAAATCACCAAAACCCTCTAAATTACATTTTTTCTTTTTTAGAATTTGAATTTATAGATTCCTAAATTAAAATTTAAGTCTGTTATCTAAATGTAATGCATTTGTCTAAAAACAGTAACCTAGCCAGTGAATGGCATCTTGGTTTTGGAGGGAAATTTTTTTAAGATTTCTTGTTCTTTCTTTGTACATTTATATTTCCTGCTAAGATCTTTGGAATTTGTCAACAAGTAGATACTAGATGGTAAAGGAATTTTAGGGTTTAATAGAAAGATAGTAAACTTCTTGTAGTAAATATTATCATCTTCGACAGAGTTGTGGGTGAGTATCTTTTTGCGCTCTATCACAATCCAGAAGTAAGAGCATGTTCTGTATCTTTTGGGCTCCCTCTGCTAGTTTTATACCAAGAAGCTAAACACGACAGATGCAAAACAGAGAAAAGATATCCAAGTCTGTATGAATGCAGTTAAAAATACCCAGACATCTTTAATTTATGGAATCCCAAGCAGATGGCAAAATATGTTTACTGAACTCTTGTCTCTTTTTCTCCAAAGAACCAGAAGCTTTAAATATCACAGCCTGTTTCAGAATTTGGCAGTGAAGATGTGAGTGTTCTCTGGTTTCTTTTTCTTCCTTTTTTACTTTTTTTTAAGTCCTAATAAGATGTTCTTAAACTTGGAACCCTGTTAAGATTTGTGATAGCTACAAATCTGACTCAAATTACTTATTTGAAAGCTCAATGTGAAAAAAATATTTTTAAAAATTATATGAAAGAAAAATGTTGTCTTACTATTTTCAGTGTCTGTCCTACAATTTGATTTAGGAATTATAATTTAACACTGTCAGAATTAGGCTGCTCTGAAGGCCAAAGTTACAATTAAATTATGTAGTCTTTATTCATGTATAACAGGATTAGAATAAGATGATTTAATTATTTTTGCACAAAAGGACAATGTAGAGTTTGTCTGAAACATATCTCCCAGATAGATATTTATTCCTATTTTGAGACATCAAAAGACTGGAGTCCTGCAGTCACTGATGGTTTGTTTCAGTCACTTACTGGGGATCCTCTTAGAACTTTCCTCTCTTTTTATTTCCTTAAATTCTGTTCAGTTAAGATGGTTTTAATTTTCCTTCATTTTTCTTGTTATTATTTCTTTTCCTGTGTAGATTCTTGATCATAATTCAGTTTTGGAAATTAATTAACATAATTTAATTGATAAAAGGAAGAGTAGTAGGAGAGAATCAGAACTACTGTTGCCTCTTATCACTAACTGATATCATGTATCAGATGTCATGTATCCGATATCTCTTGTACATGCTTGTGGCTCCATGTTCAGGTGGTTATTTTAGTCATGTGTTTGGTAACGTTCCTGTTTGAGGATTATACAATAGTAGTGTTCTACATACCTAGATAAATATTAATAATTATGCTGTGCTTTTGTGTACTCCCAGGTAGTCATGTACTCTTTTTAAGTTATTCTGAGAACTTATTTGATGTTCAGAAAATCCAAATTATTCAAATCTTTTCATTCTGACAATCCTTAGGATAATGGATGTGCACTGTTGGCCTTCAGCATGAGGTTATTGGTTTTTGGAAGTGATTGTTAAATGCTGTGTATACAACCTGTGTGAATCTATCTGAAAAGATCAAATTACAGTCTAGATCTTCTGAATACTTTTTCACAAAAGTGCATGACTGTGAGAGCTTCCTTAGAAGCCTGTCTAAACTAGAACAAAGCAGACAGCAAGCTGCGGCAGGGCAACGTGCAGGAAGGAAATAGAAGGCAGTTTCTTCAGGATTATTTCTCTGAATAAATTCCTGAAGCTCAGTGTCCAGGTGGAAGAGAAAAAATGGATTTTTGGACACTAAATTTTTATGGGCTTTTTAATGGATTCTGAAGGAATAGGCAAACTACATGTGAAACAGAAGCAGAGTAGTATTGTCATTACCTATGTGTCAACGACTCAAAGTGAAACTCCTGTCCATTGTATGACTCATATTTCAAAAATCTTATGAGTATTACTGAATTAATACTCAGATACATAATATCATAAGAATCAATGACAAGAGGAAGCATCCTCATGCAAACAACTCTGTATTCTTAGTGTTCTGAATGAGAGCTATAATAGCAGTTCAGGGATGACTAAGCTTCAAAGTCTGAGTAAGGAGTGTATGTGTATGTGTAGATACTCCATGTTATATATTGAAAAATGTGGGGAACTGTGTGAAATTAAATTTTATATACCTCAATCTGCAGGTTTTCCAATGAGAAGAGTACATTTAAATATGTAACACTTGACAATTGAATTTGACAGCAGAGAACAAAATTGGGTGGTTTGGGGAAGCAGGTTACAAGAATATGCAGAAGTGCAAATATGCACCTTTATGATGGAGACAAATAAATTTCAACATATTCTTTAATATATACTTTATTGTGATCTGTTTAAAGACTTCATTTTTTTTTCTCATACATTCTTTAAATTTGCATTTCTTTGGTTCCACAAATAATTTTTATAATAATTTATTTTATTAGTAATTATATTGATTCTTTAGAAAGTTTTCAGAGCTTTTAACTGCCTAGAATAACATCAAATATGTATAAACATGGAGTTATAAATAATATTTGACATTCTTGACATGTATAATTTAATTTATTCCTTTGAACAATGACCTCTCAAATACTGACATTCTAAGCTTGTGAAACATAAATGCTGCTCTGTGAAAACTTCTAAATAATGGTTTTGAAGGAAATGAAAGTGTGAAGTATGTATATTTTAAAGGAAATTTAGAAAAATTTAGAAATTTCTAAAGTTCTCTAGAAAAATCTGGTTATGATTATGGTGTTAATTTTCTTTTGAATGTTCTATTAAGCATAAGAATGAGAATTCACATCTTTTATTTGCATCAAGAACTTGTACTACTCTTTTATGATTGCTAGCTATAAGCATTTGAACTGCACACATAATTAAGTATTTCTTAAATTAACTGTTCGGGAACTCCAGTCTTGATTCTCAAAAATGTCTGGAACTAAATGTCAGCAACTTGACTGAAAATAAAGATAGGGATACGAGAATTGTGGTTGTGAAAAGTATGTTTTCAGCTGTGTGCACTCCTAACAGACATCTGAAACCTAACTCATCCTAGTCTCTTCTTCCATTTCATCCAGTGAATTAATAAGAGAAGTGGCCTTAATAAAAAAAGGTAAACAAATACTTTACAGCCTAGCAGGTATCACTCACTTGGTAGTTTAGGATGTGGTAATATTTTTGGTTAAACAACCTGTTTTTCAGTCTTTCTGGAGTAACCAAACACTTTCATGTGTTTTTGAATTACTTCATAGGGAGGCTTTGATTTAATAAAATCAAAGTGGAAAGTAAGCTTGTCAGAGGTATTTATGCCTGGTCACTGGCCCTCCTATATCTTGCACAAGGGTTTGGACCAGAACTGCTGGAATCCCTTTTAAAAAAGTTTAAATTATAATAATTTTTTAATGAATAATTTACCTGTACAGTCAAATAAGTTATGGGTTCCCTTATTGCAGTTTGTAATTCTGACATATCTGTTTTATGACCATTGTCTTTCTGATCCTGAGAGTATAGAAGCTAGAGTTGGAATAGCTATCAGAATACATTTTCTAAAGTTTTGGGGTTTTTTTGTTGTTATTGTTCTTCAACCTTTTTCCTTAATGCACAAGTCTTCAACAATACAAGGAAATGGATCTAGTGAACTACTTCTTTTCCTTACTTAAAGGTACTTGGTTGTCCCTTAAAAGTCATAAAAGAGGAAAGGAAGGAAGTATCCTCTGCAACCTGGTCATTTGACAGATAACAAAATTTCACTTAAAGATTTTCTGGTTTTCCCATGAAAAGAAACAATGTCAAAATGGGACATAATTTTGAAGTATTAGAAGGACAACAAAGCATAATGATAAAAATAGAACTCACTGTTGTGAATAGTATCTCTAAATATATGTGTGGACAGTAATTCAAACTTGTACACTTGTAAACCTGTACAGTACACCTTAAAATCAAGCCAGCAGATATTCTAAATTTCATTGGTATAGGACAAAGTTCCTCCTAAATGCTGATGTTGTTATTAAAACTCTATTTATTTACTTGTTTTTGTATCAGTTCCTATATAATTATGCTAATTAAATGTGTTCCTTTTTTTTCTCTTAAGGTTGTAAGAAAAAAACCTCATTGCAAATCTACTTTAATTAAGTGCATCGAGTATTGTGATACGGTATTTACACTAGATTAGAGGAATTGCAATTTGCTGGTTCTTAATTTATATTTAAATTATGATTTTTTTTTTTATTTAAATTGTGATTACATCAAAGTCTGCAATAAGGAGTCTTTTCCTGCTGTGGAAATTTCAATATATATAAACATGTATTTATGTTTATGTGAGGATATAGCCATAGCCTGAACTGCAGATGTAGCTTGGACAACAAGGGATGCAACATCAAATAGCAAATATTTTCTGTGAGATTAAAGTAAATTCAGCAGCTATATACCCAATTTTGGATTTAAATGGTCTGGAAATCTTTTGAAGGAAAGATGAAAAAACAAGAAGTGTTCAGGACTGCTAGAAGCCAATCCAAGATCATTTCAAAGAGGCAAAACAGAATATGTAGCTCAGCAGACAATCTGGGCCTTGATTACAGAATCACAGGATATGCCCAGCTGGAAGGGACCCATAAGGCTCATCGAGTCCAGCTTCTAGCCCTGCACAGGACCATCCCCAAGAGTCACACCAAGTGCCTGAGAGTATCATCCAAATGCTTTCTTGAACTCTGTCAGGCTTGGTGTTGTGACCACTGCCCTGCGGAGCCTGTTTTGGTATCCAACCACTATGTGGGTGAAGAACTTTATTCTAATATCCAACCTAAACCTCCCCTGGCAGAACAAGGGGTAAATCATACCTGACTGATCTGATTGTCTTCCATAATAAATGACTGGTTCTGCAGGTGGATATCATTTACACTGAGTTTAGCAAAACTTTCGATACTATTACCTACATTAAACATGATGTGGATGGGTGGAAAAGCAGACGGGTAAAAACTGCTTGGCTGATTGGACTCAGGAAACAATGGTTAATGGGTCAGACACTGTCTAGAGGCTGGTAACAAGTGGGCCTGTCTTATTTGACACTTTTGTCTATGACTGGAAAAAGGCTGTGGAGTGCACTGTCATCAGCTTTCAAGGAGACACCAACGTGGGAGGAAAATAAATGTAAAAATTAATACTTAGTAAAACCTCTTTTAAAATGCTGTAATGATTTAGAAAGGATATATTTCAAAGAACAGAATTAATTAACCTGAATGCCAAGTTAATTCATTAATCTATTATAAAATACAGCAAAATGAGTATTCAGAAAAATTCAGAATGTACAAAAAATTAGCACAGTACAGCTACAACTCATAGGTCATTCTCTGTTTTATTTCACTTAATAAGAGTGTAGGAGAAATATTTTTCTAAAACTTGGTTTTAAATGATCAAGTTTTGGAAATGTGAATAAGACCTAAATAAGACTCTCTTCCAAAGAGGTAGGTAATTATCTGAATCAATGAATTATATTTCCAGGTTGGGAACACTCAAAATTTCAACACTGAATTTGCAGACAAACTTCAAAAAATATCAAATTTTTCTCTAGTTTTTAAAAAAAGATTCTTTGATATTTACCATTTGAAATCCATGTCTGTGTCTTACTTCTCTATCAGCACAGGTGTTGTTAATGCAGTCCTTGTTTTAAGAACCTCATAAACTTTTATAAACCAGAACCTGCTTCTGACTGACTGAACTCAGTGCATAGTCTTTCAGTGGAATATTTCAGTATGAAAGCTTTTTTAATGGAGGAGAAAGCTGAAGCAAGGTGTGTTGGCAGATATCACACAATTAGTGATTATACAGACTGCTAGGTTTGAGGTTTAATCTGCTATGCTCTCATAAGTAGGGTAACACAAAGCTAAATAGCTTTTTTTTTTTTTTTGCCTTGGGTGCCAATGTTATGCCTCTGAAGTTAATTTTGGGGGGTGGTTCTTTGTAGGTTTCATACATTAAATTAGGACATAATAAAACCAGATTTCTCCACTATCTTTCGGATTATGATGTCATAAATCACTCAGGTTTAACTACATGTAGAGTTACTAACTTTGATGCCAGTTCTTGATAACATTATATGGTATCATATAATTTCCTATAAAATATTTTGTTGCCAAGTAGATTATATTATCATTATGAATGCAGGTGAACTGAAGGAACTTAGAAACTGCATATATTACTATAAAGTTAAGCTGCTTGTAAAATTATCTACAAAAACATCCAAAGAAGCAGAAGTACAGGTTAGACTGTACAAGTAGACTACTACAGGCACAATAGAAAGAAAAAAGGCTTTCAATTCAGAATTTAGCACTCTTTTTTTTTTTCCCCCCTGTTTTAATAGAAAAAAGTATGTTTCATTTCTACTTTAATTAGAAATGCAGCAGTCAATGAAATGGAGATCAGGGTGCAGGAGATCCAAGTAAAAGCTATTTTCCTTTTCTTTTTTTTTTTCCTATCTTATTCTTGTTCTTACATTCTTATTTTCAGCTCAGGCTTATTCTTCTTACCAGTAAGGATTCAGGTATACTCTGAACAAGGTACTATTTGGCTATTCATGTAAGCTATTGATAGAGATTGTTTCTAAGATCATGTTGCCCACTCTTAAATTGCCTTTCAGTCTCTATTTTCAGTTTCTCTGGATCTTTCTAGACAAATTCTCTCAACTGAATAGTAAGCAGAAAAAACTGATAGAACCCCAAAATCTGATAGGTCTTTTCCCCATTTTGTGCATGAGGAACAGGACAGAGACATTTGAGCTCGTGGGATGCCACAGAGGTTGCGTAGCAACAGATGCGAGAAGCAGCTCATCTCTGCTGACTGTCAGACTCCCAAGACAGCAGAGGAAGTATTTCAGGGATTGCAACTCCAGATCTTTTAGTCTCTTTAACCTTTTATGTTTAAAAGAAAAAAAAAAAAAGCTATTTTAAACCAGCACTGAATAAGCATACACAGTTTTTTATGTTCCACTGAGACCAAGAAAGTTGAACAGGTATATTAATAAAACTTTTTCTAAAAAAGCTTTTTCTTCTTCTTCTTTCTCCTTCCAGAGAATAAAGCTAAATATGGGAGAAAAATATGAAAGGAAAATAAAATGCTCTCCATTGAAAATATGATGCTACAATGTATTTTTGTCAATGATAGAAAACCAGTAATAATTGCATATTTTTTGCATCAGTGGATCCTTTGTTGTTTAGTGAGAACAGTAAGAGATGCATGATACACACAGAATAAGGCATGGGTTGGAAAGAAGGATCGATAGTTAAAGGTGACAATGAAATGGTTCTAGTTGGGATTGCTAACACTGGTCACTAAGTAGCCAGCACTTAAGTGTTAACGTTTCTGATATCTTAGTTTCAAAATGTTCATACTTTACAAAGTAGAAGTGGGACTTTATAAAGTATTTTCGTTTCTTTGCAAAGAAAACATGTGAATTCCAGTAACATTTCACACATCTATAACTGTTCCTTTAGAAGATTATAAAGCCCTTTAACAACACTAAGCAACAAAGCTTTATGTCAAATTACTCCCAGATATAAACAAAAAACAAGTATGGCTCCACAGAGAAATAATTAGGACAAACTCACACACTATTTAGATTGGAAATCATCATAGCATGATTGCCTTTTTAAGCCTCTAAAGAGCTTGAAGTGATAAATTAATTTGTCAATGAAATGTAGACACCTCCTCTGTTGAGCTGAGTGAGGATTTTCAGGATCAGAAGTCTGGATTTAGGTGCCTAAAACCCACATACATTTCCTCTGATCAAGAGTCCTTTATGATAAGTGACTTAAACCAAACTTTTTAGGTGGTCAATAGTTGTATGTTTGCCAATCCAAACCAATCCAAGGTCCCAGAGGCATTTTCAGGAGCACCAAGGCTTACAGTTCCAAGAGAGGCCAGCAGTAACATGCTTTTCAACTTGTATGAACTTAAGAAGGGTTGCATACTGCTAAGTAGCATGAAAAATGAGACGATTAAATACAAACTGTAATTAGTTTTGGATTTGAAGACTACGCGACTCTATTCCTCTCCTGGAAACTATATTAACTAATCTAGCATGGATATTTTTTGTTGAAGCCATGTTTACATTTTGGTAACTGGATATTTGTAGAGGTGGTCCTCTATCTGAGGCACAGGCACTGTATTTCAGTGATGAAATTGTCTCTGGCATTTCACATGCAGGCTTTATTTGTAGTCTTTTCATATTGCTTTACCATAAGATTAAAAAAAAAAAAATCTATTCTTAACAATCATGCCTGATCTTTGCTAAAGACAAATGGCGTGATTCAAGAGGTGGCCAATTTGTTATGATCCCTTATAAACCAAAGGCTGACCCAACTGGGAATGGTATCTCAGTGGTTGAAAATGGCAGGTTTGGAACTACTGCTGAGCAGACAAAATTCAGATCCTCATATTCCAAGATGAGAAAATTAATTTCCATGCCTGAGAGCAAAAGTAGTGCCAAGTATTAGAAGTACCCCAAGGTGCAAAGACTCCAAGGCATGCTTACACAGATAAACAAAGCCTGGGATGCATTGCATTAACTGCATGAATACAGTTTTCTAAATAAATGGAGTGCAATATTTTAGTAACGTTCTTGCCCACATAATGATGTTATATATTTTTAAAGAACTATATTAAATAACATACATAAAAAGTTAATTAAGAGAAGGTCATTCTGCCAAATACATTAGCATTGTCATTAAAACATGATTTTGAAGTAAATACTGTGATTTCAGAACTTGCATTCTGGAAATAAATTTTCCATTTTGGAAATAAACACCATTATGGTGTTTATTTCATTTTGGAAATAAACACGAATTTGGAACCTTCAGTTTTCATAAAATCCATTGAATAAACTAAAATAAAATTAATAAATAATTTCATTCTTAAAAAATTTTAAAGTACTGATCATATTCACCTGTAAAATTGAGGATAAAACTACCTATACTATTTTAAATATATATAAAAAAAAGTTTTGAAAGTTGAACAATTGATCTTTGTTGAAACATTTTTATTGTCAACATGTTCTAACATAAAAAGAAAGGCAAGGCAAGGCAAGGCAAGGCAAAAGAAAAGAAAAGAAAAGAAAAGAAAAGAAAAGAAAAGAAAAGAAAAGAAAAGAAAAGAAAAGAAAAGAAAAGA
>JAWWMO010000083.1:135643337-135658427 GCA_035047845.1 Dendrocincla fuliginosa | reverse complement strand
AAGAAAAGAAAAGAAAAGAAAAGAAAAGAAAAGAAAAGAAAAGAAAAGAAAAGAAAAGAAAAGAAAAGAAAAGAGAATAAAATTCAGATCTATAACTAGGACCTTCCCATATGTGACAATAGATTTTCCCAAAAGACTTGCTGTATATTAGTTTTGCTACTGTCCAATGGCAGGAACCTCTTCAGACAAAACAAACAAACAAACAAAAAAACCCCAAAAAACTTGCAATATATATCTGGTGGTAAATAAATTCACACTTTTGTTCCCATTAAGCAGAAGTTAAGATTTCTTAAAATTTTAACGTCAGTCTTGAAGCATATTGATTTTTTAATTTGAAAGTTGAGCTCACAAAAATTTATCCATAAAGATCATCACATTAATGTTTATGGACTTGGATTTTTTAGAGTTTCCAATATTACCTTTCTTAGCATCAGATAATTTAGCAGCAGTGACCTTTAATATTTGGCAGTGTTACCTTTTTTTTTTTTTTTTTCCCCAAACAGTAGTGGAGGAAATGAAGGACTTGAAAAAATACTTAGCTTGTGCTTTGTGGAACTCACAATTTAAATATTTAAGCCTGAAGGAAAGATTTATTTTTAATAATCTATTTCTGTAAATGGGATGCAGAGTCACAAAAGTATTGTATAAAAAGTGATGAATAAGAACTGAGAGTAAACCTTAAAAAAATCTCTATGATTTCCATGTTACTAAGTTCTCTCAGTCATAAATATTTTCTCCTATACTTAGTGCTCTCCTGTTCTAACCCTTGCTTCTACTCATAGCCCTTCTTTAGTCTTACTTTCTTGTTTTCATATTCATTGTGACAATTCTATAATTCCACCTACACACAGAAGTAAGTACATTGCGTGTGGTAAGTATACATGTAGTATGTATTGTATTACTAACTACTCACATTTTCTAGCATTTAATGACTAGAATAATTGTGAAAATAATATAGGATTTTTGTGCCATCCATCATTAATATTTCAGGTAGAATGAAGGAGTAAAATACAGCTTTTGTTTTCCTTTTAGTTTTTGGGGTTTTTTATTAAATTTAGTTCTCAAGTATATGTAAGAAATATAGATTGTTCTTAAAAGCCTTAGAGTATTTGCAGTCTGTCCATGTAAAGTCAAACCTGCAATGATTTCAGTGGAACTACTCAATATGATTATGAAGATGAGAATTGGAGGTCCATAATGAAACCCCTTTTCATACAGTCCTAGTTTATTATTTTCTAGCATTTGCTGTATATAGATAAACAAGTATGACATCTTTGTATATATTATTTCAACATATCTAGGTTTGTGCATTAAAGAGTCCATAGTATCAGAACAGTTTCTAAACATCTACATGCATTTCCAGATAAAGTTTGGTTTTCAGTTTTAAAAATATACTAGGTAAACCAATATGTAGCACAGGATAGCTGCACACAATTTTCATATACTGTTTTTCAGTAAGTATTTGAATTAAGTTCACAATGATCTGTCTTCAAAGGAAAATCAGAAGAAAAACACTAATATATTTGCTATTATGAGCCACTAAAATTCTAACTCATTATAGGATTCTAGCTGAAACTGCACAGGCATCTTCCTCAGAATCTTTCTGTAAAATTAATGCAAGAGTCGAATATAGCTAAATGATTATACTTGCAATTGTGCAGCAACAACATCCTTCTTGGATACTGATCTGCTTCCTACCTCTAAAGTGCTCTTTCTGTCTTGTCCCTTGCTACATGACATGAAAGTTTGTTCTCTGCACTTACCTAGACCTCAAAAGCTCAATCTACACATGGAAACTTCTGTCTGAAGATATTCTGACCTTTGATGTCACGATGGAGGTTGTTACTTGGCTGACCAATGTAGCTCTTTATTGCTACCAAAACTATTTTTTCCAGATCTCGGTATGAGGTCATTCAATAACGTAATTTTTTCTTAGGAGATATAATAGAGAAGGAATGAGACAAGGGCTCTCATTGGTAGAAGGCTGCAAGGAACACGTGTTCCCAAACATTTTGTATTACACAGTGGGGATTGCTACAGTTTTACAGCATTAACAATTTATTAAATCCTGATCAGGAAAGATTCTGCAATAGGAGCCAGCCAGAAGAGGCAATAATAATCAGTCTGGTATTTTGGACGCTGTTAATTTTTTCACATGACTCATTAAGAGTTGTGTTATTTCCATATTTCTGTAATCCAGAAGTCAGTAATATTTTAACTTTTGGAACACTTAGAGATCTTAGCCAATTATGAATGGCTAAATACAAACTATTTGGCTAATACATAATCATGTAGATGGTAGAAATTATACATGTCATCTCAGAGAGTGCGCCTGTGAAAAGTACTCCTGATGCTACTGCTCAGTACATGTTTGCAGAAGAAAGGGTGAGTGCCCTTCGCTGAGCACCAGCGCGGCGCTGCATCTCTGCCGTGCGCCCGGGAGCCAGCAGATGGAGCGTGTTGGTTGCGCTGGTGAATGCGGCACTGCCCGTTCCATCGGCACGGCTCTCACCGCCCCTTCGCCACAGCAGTTACACTTTGCCTTTTAAGCAACGAGTGCGAAGCGACTGTGATGCAAAGCATCCTGCATTTACAAATATTATTTCTATATTATTATTACTAACCATGAATGCAGTTCTGTAGGAAGTATACTTTCTATACATTCACAAAATTTTAGCTAGTTTATGTAAATGTGATGCAAACAATCTAGTCCTTTGAAAAAAAATCTGTCTTTCAATTATAGTGCATCCTTTATGGAGAGGACTACATTGTTAGGGGTTTTTCCCCCCAATTTATGTCTCATTGAGTGTGCTATCACTCAATACATAGCCTTTTTTACTCTTGATTATTTTAGGAGATATCTTTCACATACTATCCAGTAGAAATTATGATTTATTTAGCTTCTAGAGACTAAAATAGGCTTTACCGTTAATTTTAAAAAATAATTATTACATTAAAAAAAATTAATCACACTGCTAAATCTCCAGTAACTAGTCTAAGAAAATAAGACATCAAGGATCCAGCAAACCTTGCCACCCCTATTTTTTGTTTATGCTTGTTTGTTTGTTGGGTTTTGGACTTTTTGTTTGGTTGGTTTTGATTTTGTTACTGCTTAGACTGTTTAGACTCATGGACTTACTAGAAAACATGCAAGTCCTTGGTGTCATTAACCCCACATCACCCCACAAAAAAAAAAAAAAAATTCCAAACAAATACAGACTGGAACTTTTTAAAGAAGTCAGTCTGTAAGGACAAAGGCCCTTGTAATGATAGAAGGAATTACGTTAATGTTCATTTTTCTTATCTGACTAATAGTAATTTTATCTGGAGGAATACCTCTGTGAATAAATCTTCTATGCAATGTGTGCAAAAATATTTTTTACAATACAATTATATTTTTGTTTCTTTAGTAAATAATTTTCTACTGCATTTTTTGTATAATTTACTGTGTTTACTGCATTCACAATTTTAATTCATAAAATAACTTCTGTTTTATCTCAAAAAGATTTTTAAAATTAACAGTGATAACAAACAATGTTAACTTGTTAAACTGAACACCATTCAGCTCTCTGAAAAGATTTTTACATTCAGTTTTGAATTAAAATGCTGTATCTTCTCTTCAGTAAAAAAAAATAAATCTAAACAATAATAGCATAAGAAAAGAGAAAAAAAAGATGAATAACAATGTTGCTATCTATAGTTTTTGTGTAGGAAGATTTGAGTTGATGTTTTTATCATGGTTCATTGGTGGAATTATTACTTGGTAAAAAAACCAAAACAGGAATATTCTGCAGTAGTTACTATACATTTGTTTTTTTCCTCTTTCAAACTGGAGAAGATAATGCTGACAGCAAGTTCACAAGTCAGTTCCAAGTTATTCTCACTGAAAAGGTCAAATTATACCCATTTTTTAAAATACGTGTTTTTGAAAAAAAAAAAAAATGAAAAGCATATTAGAACTCATCAAGCTTTTATAGAAAAGGAAGAAGTTCTTCTACCTTTTTATTTTCTCACATAAGTTTATGAGAATCTGGATGAAGTCAGAGATACAATTTTTCCTTTTATTTCAGGTAATACCAGAGGTTTTTCACCCTACTCTTTATTTCCTGTCTTGTCTGAGAGGCCATCAAGCAGAACGTGTACTGGTTGATTGAGAGGCATTGTAATAAGGTCAAGAGAAAGCATATCTTTGTATATACAAGCAACTCATCTAGAAAAATATAGATCAATGTATTTGGTTAATGAAAAGGGAATCATGACCTAAAAAAATCTAACACAATATTTAGTAAGAAAAAAATAAATCTGAAAGAAATAAGTGTGTGGATCTTAAAATGACAGTGACAGCCATCAAAATGAGTCTGTAATCTGCTACAGTGATGTGGTATCACATTAACATAGAAAAGAAATATAGGATAAGCTTATATAAAGTTGTATTTTATTGTATTATTTTTCCTCTAAATTGATAAAATACAGAGATTCAGAGACTTTGATATAGTCACAATAGGTATGTTCCACTTATTATCTGGACTCTATAGTTTCATACTCATTATCATTGTGTAGTTGGGAAAGGAAAAAATAAATCATGGAAATGTTACCTCTAGAGCACTTCATGATGGAACTACAACCTCCCTGTAGCTTTTGACTGTAGCTTCAGTTAGTAGTTCATCCAAAACATTTTTGTAGGATGCTATAGATTTAAGAAAAAAAAGAGAAAAAGAAAGAAGAAAGCACTTTGGTATCTTTTTTAATCTTAGAAATTATAGAACTAGAGGAATTATATAAGAAAATTCAGTGAGATTTTGAAATCACATAATATGGTTATAGATATCTGGATATATATATAGATATAGATATCTGGAATATGACTGCTTGTATGT
The DNA here is from genome assembly GCA_035047845.1 of Dendrocincla fuliginosa. NCBI lineage: Eukaryota > Metazoa > Chordata > Aves > Passeriformes > Dendrocolaptidae > Dendrocincla > Dendrocincla fuliginosa. The sequence continues at coordinate 135,653,550 of JAWWMO010000083.1, read as the reverse complement.
CTATGAAATGTAATAGTGGGAACAATTTTCTTTCCATTTTCTTTCTGTCTTGCATTTTTAGTAAATTCATGTGCTAAATCTTTTCTTGTGTGAACAACTTCTACAGAACACTGGTTAAATAGAGCTTTACAATATATAATTATCCTCTTTTAATATTCAAGAGTTAGGCAAAATAATAATTCCAGAGCATCTTATCTGAACTGTCTGACCTATCATTTAATCACTCCATCATTTTATATATCCCATTTTTATTTATCTCTTTTAAATTGCTTCCTTTCATTCACTCTCACAGTGTCTTGCACATTTCTTTTTCATCATTCCTTTATTATTTCTCTTTATGAACAAAGTTAAATAGTTATCAGCTGTCTTCTATCAGTGTAACTTGCTGGGCTTCATTGGATTTATTCCAATATATATCAGAAAAGAATGTGATTTAGTACTTCAGGGGAATAATTTTTAGGTGCATTGATTCAAAATAACATATGAATTTTTGTGTGTTCATATGAATTTTTAATTTTTTAAAAAAATTCTTTTAGATCATTGCTTTAATGTAATTAAGGCTTTATTCAGAAAAATAAAATGATGTCCAGTTAAACCAGTTACTTTTCATTTAGAAGTGTGTTATGTTCTTTTTTCACCCATTGCCCTTTTCTCAAATGATTTTTTATGGTCTTTACAAACATCCTCCATATTTTTTCCATCCTCAGATCTCTCAAATTATCTCATCATTGAAAAAATTCTGATAATTCTTCCTTTGCCCTAAAGTAAAAAAAATAAAGAGCTGCAGTACAGTGTTCTTTCTCTGCACTCAGCACTCCACACAACTTGACAGTCTGATATGGGTTAGTATTATGTAGAACAGCTTTCAAAGGTATTCTGAATTCATAGAAATTTAGAACAATGAAATTCAATTTTTGCTTTGTTCATAGAAGGCTATAAACTTCTCAGAAGGGATAGGCAAGGACTGAGAGGCAGTAGGGTAACCCTGTATGTCAAGAAGTGTTTCGATTTTCTAGAGCTTAATGATGGTAACAATAGGGTTGAGTGTTTCTAGGTGAGAGTCAGGGGGGAAGGGACAACAAGGCAGGTGTCATGGTGGGAGGCTTTTACAGACCACCCAACCAGGAAGAAAGGTTGGATGAAATATTCTATAAGCAGCTGGGAGAAGTATCACAATTACTAGCCCTTGTTCTTGAGGGAGACTTCCAGTTGTCAGATGCTGCTGGAAATAAAATACAGCAGAGAGGAAGCAGCATAGGAGATTCCTGGTATCTGTAGAACATAACTTCCTGACACAGCTGGTGAGGAAGCCAGTTCCCCTGCAGGACCTGTTGTTTTAGAATGTAGAATTTGTGGGGGATGTCATGGTTGGAGGCCATCCTGAACACTCATGAAATAAGAGAGTGTTCAGTTCTGAGAGAAGTAAGGAGTGAGGTCAGAAGTGTCGCCTTGGACTTCCAAAGGACAGACTTAGGTCTGTTTGGGAGACTGATTGACAGAATCCCTTGGGACGTAGTCTCAAAGGGCAAAGGAGTCTAGGGAGGCTGGACGTTCTTCAGGAAGGAAATCCTAAAGATGACGGAGCAGTCTGACCCCATGCACTGAACGAAGAGCCAGAGGGAAAGATCATCCTGGCTGAATAGAGAACTTTGTTTAGAATCAAAAGAGAGCTTATGACCTTTGGAAGGAGGACAGACAACTCATGAGGACTACAAGGATGTTGTGAATTTATGCAGGGAGAAAATTAGAATGGCCAAAACCCAACTAAAACTTAACATGGATGCTGCAATAAAAGACAATAAAAAATATTTCTAAAAACACTTTAGCAACAAAAGGTGGGCAAAGGAGAATCTCCATCCTTTATTGGATGTGGGGAGAAACCTAGTGACAAAGGATGAGGAAAAGGCTGAGGTAATTAATGATTTCTTTGCCTCAGCCCTTAACAATTGTTCTCTGGTGCTCAAACCCCTGAGCTGGAAGATAGGGATAGGGAGCAGAATGAAGCCCCCATAATCCAAGAGGAAATGGTCAGTGGCCTGATACAGCCCAGAAAATGTGGCATCTATCTACAAGAAAGGTCAGAAGGGAGGTAAAGGCCTGTACACAGCATGTACAGGACAAGGGGGTGAGGCCCAGTCAGCTTGGGTTTATGGAAGGCAGGTCCTGTTTGACAAATCTGTTATCCTTTGACAGGGTGATCTGCTTAGTGAATGAGGGAAAGGCCGTGGGTATTGTCTACTGGGACTTTAGTAAAGCATTTGACACAATTACCCACAACATTTTCCTGGAGAAACTGGTTGTTGATGGTTTGGGTGCATGCAGTCTAAACAACTGTCTGCATTGAGGCCCAGAGCACGGTCGTGCATGAAGTTAAATCCAGTTGCCGGCCAGTTGTAAGTGGTGTTCCCCAGGGCTGAGTATTACAGCCAGTTCTGTTTCATATCTTTACAATTATTTGTTCCAAAGGATGAAGTGTTCTCTCAGTCAGTTTGAAGACAACACCAAGTTGGGTGGGTGTGTTGATCTGCTGGAGGGTAGGAAGCCTCTGCAGAGGGATCTGTATGTGCTGAATTAGTGCGTTGAGACCAAAAGTATCATTTTCATCAACACCAAGTGCCAGGTCCTGCATTTTGGTAGCAACAACTCCATGCAATGATGCAGGCTTGGGACTGTAAGCTGCCTGGCAGAAAAGGACCTGGGAGTGCTGGTCAACAGCAGGCTGAAGATGAATCAGCAGTGTGCCCAGGTGTGAAGAAGGCCAGTGGCATTGTGGCCTGTGTGAGCAACAGTGTGGCCACTGGGACCAGGGCAATGGTTGTTCCCCTGTACTCGTGACCAGTCAGGATGCACCTCTAATCCTGTGCTCAGTTTTGGGTCCCTCACTACAAGAAGGACACTAAGGTGCTGAAGCAAGTCCAGAGAAGGGCAACAGAGCTGGTGAAGGGTCTGGAGCACAGGTCTTATGAGGACAGGCTGAGGGAGCTGGAGGTCTTCAGCCTGGAGAAGAGGAGGCTCAAAGGAGACCTTATCACTCTCTACAATTACCTGAAAGGAGGTTGTAGCGAGGTGGGAGTCAGTCTCTTCCTTCAAGTAACAATTGATAGGACAGTACAAAATGATCTCCAGTTGTGTCAATGGAGGTTTATATTGGATCTTAGGAAACATTTTTTCATAGAAAGGGTTGTCAAGCACTGGAAGAGGTTGCCCAGAGAAGTTGTGGAGTCACCATCCCTGGAGGTATGTGTAGATGTGTGGTGTTTAAGGACATACTTTAGTGGTGGACTTGGTAATGCTGGTTTAACTGTTGGATTCAATGACATTAAAGATCTTTTCCAATATAAATGATTCTATGATTCTAGATGCCACCATAATAAACATGAATGAAAATTTGCTTCTGTTCATCTCCTTACTACCATCTATATCAATGTGTTATCTTTCACCCTGATTTGCTGCTCAATTTATGGTCTTTTAAAGCTTTTGTAAAGGCCTAAGGCATTCTGGTAAGTCAAACATGCTCTTTCTCCTCTGTGACATCTTTTTGGTGACTTTGCAAAATTCAAACACAATTTTTCATCATTTTTCTTTTCTTCACACTCCAGATTGTATTAACTTGATCCATTGACACTGTCTGTCTTTTGCTGTTCTGAATACCATGACTTTCATTATTATTTTTATCAGTTTTTCAAAAATTGAGTGCAATTGGCCCTTTAGTTACCAGTTTTCCTTAGTAGTCTTGTTGAAATGATAATGCTGTCTCATTCATTGCCTCTTCACTGTCAATTTCATTTGAAAACTAAAATTATCAGTGTTTTATACTAGTCCTATTGCAGAAGAAATAAATGAATAACATATGATTTGTGGTGTTTTTTGCTTTCTCTTTCTGAAAGTAGAAGAGTAGGCTGAGGGGCATGGAAGATACCCAGTGAGCATTTCTTGAACAGACGTCTTCCAAATCTCATGTAAATGTTATAATTACTAGTCAAGTCTTACATCCAGATTCTGCATGTGCAGTTATGACTTATTCTAAATATATTTTAGTTTCTGTAATGAAACAAATATCTTGCATTTTCTAGTGCAATAAAGGAGAAAAAATACTACTGGCAGGAAAGGAAAGCAAGTTTCATTCAGAAGTGCATTGTGATTTTGCAAGTAGGAATTTTTCTTTCCTTTTTCTGAGAGTTTTTTTTTTTTTTAAAATGAGTCATTTCCAGCTGTTTGAAGGGCAATGCCCTTTATAGATATCATTGAACTGTAGTATGCTTTCTTCACCTTTTTTTTTCCCCCTCAAAGGCTAGATCTTCAGGTGGTAATAGTTATCTTAGCTCAAAGTCTATGTCATTCTGTAATCAGTGAGCTCTTATCCTCATGAATTAATGATAATTATGTATGAACCCTTTTCTCTAACTTTTTATATAAATGTTTTGCCATAAAGAATCCCAAGAAACATTAAGTTAGAGAATATTAAAGAGAAAAGTGATCGGGAGTGTCATAATTTGTGAACCCAGCAGCAGGTCAGTGTAAATCTCTAAGTGTTCTTTCATCTTTCTTGAGCTCATTAGCTGCAATAATCTTCCTGATTCTGGGTCAGTCATTGAAGTGTAAAACTCACAGGGATATGATTATATTTACCTGATGTTAAGACTTAATATTTTTTTTTTTACATCCAGGGACTGATGAGGAGGGTAACTGTAGCTAATATTTCTGCATTATTCCTTAGGCATTTTGCAAATCTTGTAACTCAGCCAGATGGAATATTCCAGCATGTTTCTCGAAAATATCTCAATGTCATCTTCCCCTCTAGCAGGTAATGCAAGCCACAGAAAGGTTACTGGCTTAAGTAGGCAATAAACTCCCAGAACATTAAGTTTGAAAGGCAGATTAAGAGACGTTTTATTTCTGACTATTTGTTTTAAAAGCAATTGCTGTTGACAATCAATTAATGTTTTATCTTATTCCTAAAACTACTTATCTCTGGGGTTTTTTCCTTCATTTTACACATTAAGTTTAGAGAAATAGTATTTAAACAAATTGTCAAAAAATACAGCATACAATTTATTACAATGAAGACTTACGTAGGCAAAGAATGCATGCAGAAGCTAGAAGCAAAACCTGAAAAAAAAATAGAGTAACTGATTGCAGCAAATATTTAATGAAACTAAATAAAGTAGTAACAATGAAAACATACTCTTACCAGGATAGTAAAATATTATTCATCACACACTGATACAAATATAACAATGTTTACAATTTCCCCTTATATGGGAATTATAGTATTTGTATCCTAAGTAAAATTAATGATAAAAGATAAGGATATATAGAAACTTTCAATAAGTAATATAATTTTTTTCTTATATTGTTATGTAGTATATTAAGGCAACTGAAAGAAAATTTGTACTAGAATGATCATTAAAGAAATATATTTTAAGGATGGCCCAAATTTTGTGTGTTATTTCAAAAATTGAGATGTATTTTGTACAATGCTTAATGCTCAAAAGGAAATCTGTTAAGGAGGCTGGAATTACCTGATTTTTTTTTTTCCAAAGCATGGGTTTAATATAATATTAGACCCTTCCATATTTATGGATTTTAAATTAAAATAGAATCTGTATCATATCTTTATAAAAACAGAAACATTATTTTGTTCTGAATTGCAAGAAACAAGTTGGTTTTGATTTATTCCTGCTCACAGGAAAAAAATCAATTTAGAATTTCATTGAGGCATGAACAACTTTAAATAGATTATTTCAATTATTCTTGCTGTTTATTACTCCGCATGGGGTCATTAACCCTACAAACATTTAGGATTACAGATTTACACAAGGAAAATATTAATCAAATCTACAGGCAAAGCAGGACAGAATGTCTCATGTTGAGAATGTGCATAATTGTTCTGCTGAATAGGACCATCTAGGAAGGCATTAACCACAATTAATGATAGATTGTCTTTGACAAAGCATTATAAACAAGAATAAATAAAGAATTTTAAGTAGTGTTGATAAAGAATAAAATACAAAGAAAGGAAGTTAAATCTTCAGATTTTCTTCACTCTGAATATAATTTTAAAATACACCTCAAGGTTGGTAAAATATATATTTCATTGGATGGATAGGGTTGATGTTTTTTCATTGTTTTACAATTTCTGCTGGACTGGCACAGGGGTTTTTGTGCACAAGAGAGGAATTTTTGTCATGTTTTGTAAAGAGAATCACAAAGTGAAAAAAAGGAAACGATCTAGAGAACATGTTCCGCATTTTCTAAATTCTATAAATATATTGATTATTCATGTAAATAGTCTCATTCATATCAGGAACTCCCTTATTCTCAACATTTCTGAATATTGGGACACATTTTGGAGTATCTAAACTTCTATTTCAGATTAAAGCTAATGGGTTAGTTTCATTTGGTGGTTAATATATTAAGTCCAGTGGCACTTAAAAAGATTAAATCATAATTAAAATTAATTCTGATTCCTCCTTTAGTTCTTATACATTTATCAAACAAATACGGAAGCAATGTAGTATAACATTATTGTTTTTGGAGGTAACCTCTTGCAGTGGTCCCTATGTTTTGTTTTTGAAGTACTGAGAAGTCTTCTCTGAATTTTCTTATTGCATATATGATGAAGTTTTAGAAGCTGTAATGAACTTTTAAGCTTTGAAAGAACTCTTAGAATCCATGCATAGAAATATCCAGAGTCTTTAAATGGACATCTGCTCTCTTTAAGCTTTCTGGTGAATTCTAAGTGTTACTCTGTTAATCAGCTCAAATCATAATAATATTTAGCCTTGACATACCACTTCATATTACGTATTCAAAGAGCATTCCCAGTATTAACAATTACACTGTCTTCGTAGGACACAATTATAGCCTAACAATCTGGATTTTTGAATGCACTGAGCAGCAGTTATATTCCCCCTCACAGCATGAATCATATGAAATTTGCCACAATATTTCAACAAATTCAATGCACCCTTTACATCCAAGAAGTAAGATCTATTTTGTAAAAGTTTTTTTGTTCACTTTGCATTGAATTTCAGCTTATTACAGTGCACTAATACCCTAGTCACATCCCTCAAATTACAACAAAGTAATTAAGAGAAACAAAAATATAATTATGTTTTATTTGAAAATTCTGTAGTTTTCATGCAGACTGGGTAAATTATTCATACTGAGTGTGGATTCCATTTTTGCTTCACTGCACTGCTAGCTTAATCATATAGTCCTAATTAGAGAGATAGTATATAAGACAGAAAAGAATATACCACACCTTACTCCTGTAGAGACTTCTATTGGCACACTAAGCCCTACTTAAAATTCATGATTGCATCACATTTTACACTGATACAGAAGTTTTGTAACCAAGGAAAAGATTTTGTGTGGGAAGGAGGGAAACAGAGGGTTACTGTTAGGATGTTTTTCAGTGAGTACTATTCTTGCTCTCTAGCCCTTGTTCAAATGCTTACGGTTGTTGCCATAAAGCTGTTGCTGTTGCTCACTGGTGCAATGTGAGCTGGGTCACTCTTGAAAGAAACCCAATGCAGAGCATTCATTTGCACCAGCTGCAGAGCTAATACAATTTTTGTCACGTTTCTCTTGATGAGCTGCTTAAGCAGTATTGCTATTACACACTGTTCTTTTCCTCTTCACTGCCATCACTCGATCAACTCGACCCCGAGCACAGAAAGATCCGATTTTAGGATTTGAGACTTGGTCCTGGGGTTCCCTGCATCAGCCTCTCCTACAGAGGCAGGGAGCAGTTGAGCAGCCTACTTACCTTCTGCTCCTCTTGGTTCTGGGAAGAACCTGTTACAGGGAACTGAAACTAGCCAGCTTGGTGCTCCTGCCATTACCAAGGAGAGGTGTTGGCTTCAGTTATTACTGTTGGTAAATGCTGACAGATTTCCTCTTGCTATGCTGGCCATGTTGCATTCTTCTGTGCATACTAGAGTGATGGCAGCAATGATGCCAACTCCATTTTGTAATGTGCAAGTAGGAAATGGAGACCAGATGTTGAGTATGCATTGCTCAGGTACCTGGCCTTCATCTCCTTCAGGAAAGGCAGAAGAAAAGAAAACAGTGAACCTTACAGGCAAAATTACAGGTAAATACTGAGAATTCTAAATATTGCCCAATTTTCCCTGAATTTACTACTGTCTCTGTCTTGCTTCTCCATCAATGTAAAAAGGCACTAATACAATTGTTGGAAAGGACTAAACTACAAATGTATCTTAAGCAGGATTCTTTCACTTGACATTAGGCATTTGCAGAGCAGGTGTCTAAGTTGATCTAGATATTTAAATCTGTGTTATAGCCAACAGAAACTATATGGTGTCAGTTTATTTGATTGCAGTCTGATGTACATGACTAAGCATTGCTGAATCTATTGTCCAGAACTCTACGGATAATAACGGGAGCCTTGCTGTTAGGACATTGTAAACACCCACATTTAATCAAATTCTGCTCTTTATATCTCATTTGTAAGCAGATGAGAGAAGAATAAATGTCATTACTGGAGCATAAAAGTGACTTAAACCCCTGGACTGCATTCAGTAGCTAAAGGACTCTGGATATGCTGGCAGAGAAGTCACTGGACATACAATTAAGGCTGGAAAATAAATCTGCTTTTACAGAAACAAAGTTTGCAAATTTGGCTTCAATCCTAAGTAACAACTTTAATGAGAACTAAGACACTCTAGAAGATACGAGCATGAAGCTGACTTGCAATTAACCTATGTCCAATACTCAGTGGGACACATAAATTGGGAGAATACAGAGATCGACGGCTTGAAATTGAGTTTAGTATACCCCAGTAATTACTGTGAACAGCTAGCTATTGCATGGGATGTCACTTATAGTTAGGCCAGAAGTTCATGCATTTGGATATACATTCAAAGAAAATTTGATTGAGCAAATTTATATTATATGGAAAAAAAAAAAAAAGAAAGGAAAAGAAAAGATGAAAAGTTATGTCCAAACATTCCAATCATTTCTGCTTTCGGCTGCGCCATCCATCACTGAAGAGACAGTGCCACACAAGGTGGTCACATCTCCCCTGAGACAGATACTTTGATAACAATCAAAGCTTTTTGACTCTGATGCACTCTTCTACCATGCCTCATTTCTGTGGTATTTTTTTACCAAAACTCAATCCAAATTCCTACAGCTTATGCAGGATGAGACAGCACTTCCTTATCACAGTGAACAGTGTGAGGTATTAAAAAGAACATTTTCATTTCCTAGAGAAGTATTATAGGTATGTATGTCACCTGCCTTAATATCTATCTATCTATCTATCTATCTATCTATCTATCTATCTATCTATCTATCTATCTATCTATCTGCATTCTTACACATGCATATATACAGAAATCAAATATTTCCAAAATGTTTCCCATTAAAAAGGCTGTCTCTGTATTCATGTTTGTTCTAAGCAGACTGCATTTACTGCAAAGATGTAACACATCAGTAATCAACAATGTCTGTGGCTTAGGGGAAAAAAAAAAACCAGCATAAAAAAATAGGTGAGCTCCTTGTTATTTTAACTAAGGTGCCGAGAGAATCAATGCCTATAGTTTTAATAATAAAATAATAATAATGAAAAAGTAAAAGTGCCTCTTAAATTGTTTTTAGGTAAGACACTGCTATTATCTAATCTTTAATAAAGAGAATATGACATGAGAAAGACACAAAAGTCTCTCTTTATTTGGAATTGAGCAAGCTTTATTACTCTACCAAGATTCTTTACTACTGAGAATATTTCAATGCAGTACAATTTGTTTCAAAGTAATAGCTTTCCTGTTAGAGCTAGTTTATCATGTCAGAGAGGATGATTATTCATGATAAGCCACTGGCAATATTACCAGCAATTTTTTAAAAATGCAGGGTACTGATTAATTTCAGAGATATTAGCTACTGAAAGCAGACATCAGTACTGCAGAATGGATGAGACACTTGGAGTAACAGTTGCCAAAAGGTGAAATAAGCTAAAACCAGGAAGCACATCAATTAAAGTTGTAAAGGCACACAATTTAATAGAAAATGACGTGTTTTGCTTACTTGATCGGAAAAGACACTGGCCCCTGCTGAGTATTAATGACTGGAAGAAAAGAACTAAATGTCCAGGACTGTGCCTTGGACTATTAGATAACAAATTGTCATTAAGTCTCAAGAAATAATTAGCACCTTTTTTTTTTTTTTTTTTTTTTTTTTTTCT
>JAWWMO010000083.1:135602333-135637515 GCA_035047845.1 Dendrocincla fuliginosa | reverse complement strand
TTCCCCTTTCCTTTCCCCTTTCCTTTCCTTTCCTTTCCTTTCCTTTCCTTTCCTTTCCTTTCCTTTCCTTTCCTTTCGTCTTTCCCCTTCCCCTTCCCCTTCCTTTCTCTCCTTTCTTCAATAGATTATGTCTCTGTGTAAATCTCATTAGAGACATCCTTCTCTCAGATCCTAGATTTTAATGAGCCAGCTATCTAATGGCAGAGGTTTACTGTGTATGCCAATGCGGTTTAAATTTAGGGAATTCAAGTCAGCACTGTATTGACTGTTCTCCTATTACATTACAATTAGTTTGAAAACTAATTAATGTGATGGGACATTTGAACTTTAATTTAAACATGTAGTACTAAATACATCTTAGTTTCTTAAGAAGTTACTTTTGTTTCAATCTTTATAGAGAGTATCTCCTTATGTACTTTTGTTACATGAAAAGCAGTTGCTTATTTTGCCATCTTTTCATTTTAAGCCTTCTGCTCCTCAGAATGTATTCCACATGAACATGAGCAGTCCTGCTGTATTTTAGACCACATGTTTCTTTAAAGAAGTAACACACTCAGTGTTAGCATGAGGGAACAGAATCTTTCGTCCTTCTAGTTTTCACAGCTGAGACAAGTGGAAGACAACACTTAAATATTTCTAAACCTTTCAGAAAAGGTTTCTGGAATAGAGATAAGAAATTTCTCTCGGAAGGAAAAGCAGTACCTCCATAAAGTGTTTCAAATAGGTTGCTGATTTGCAGTGATAGCCTCTGTTTGGCTGGTATTCTGTACCAGTTCCACTGAGTTTGTTATAGAGTTTCCAGTCGACCCTACTGAAAGATTGCAAAAGTCATTTTGGTATCTTGTTATAGCTTAAGCAAAAGCAAGACAATTTATCTTAATTATTTGCCCAAAAAGTATTACTGTCTTTTCTCATAACCTTAAAATGATACAAATCACACATTAACCCCCCCTTAAAACAGCCTCCTTTTGAAAACTTCTAAATGTCTGAACTTCATAATGGCCCAAATTCCAGTAAGTTGTGCAAAGAATAGGCAGCCAAATATCTTGTTTGTGAAAGCAAACAAACTTAAGATTGTTCTTTTAAGAACAAACTGAAATGAAATGGCAATTTAGTTAAGAAATCCTTGATTTCCTGAAACTGCAAAGAGCTGATTTTCAGAGAGGTGCTTCAATGTTGTTTTTACTTTGTGCCCTTGACAAACACAAGATTTTTGTGTGTGGTGTTTTTTTTGTTTGTTTGTTGTTTGTCCTTTATAAGGCTTAATTAAACATATCTGAGATTTCCCTGGAATAAAGAAAATAGTCTAAAGTCAAGGAAATAAGCATTATATGTAAGAAAACAAAGAATGATTGACAAAAATAAAAAGTAAAAAGCAACCCACAAAGATAGACATAACCGTGACAGAAGAGTTGGAACTGAGAGAGCTGACATTGGTCAGGCTCCAGGGATACCTTACAACAGCCTTCCAGTACCTACATGGAGCCGACAAGAAAGCTGGAGAGGGACTTTTTAGAAGGACAAAAGGAAATCATTTTAAACTGAAAGTATGTTTAGATTAGATATTAGGAAGAAATTCATTGCTGTGAATTCATTGCTGGAGCAGGGTTCCCAGAGAAGTTATGAGTGCCTCATCATTGTAGTGTTCAAGGCCAGGCTGAATGGGGCTTGAGCAACCTGGGCTAGTGGAAGGTGTCTCTGTCCACAGCATAGATTTGGAACCAGATTATCTTTAAGGTTCCTCCTAACCCAAACCATTTTATGATTCTAAATTTTTTACTTTGGGAAATTGCACACAAGAAAGAGTTATCTGTGGTTAGACAAAATATTAGATGTCGGCTTTGCTCACCTGGTGGAAAGCTCACTATAAAAGCTGCTATTGGAGCTGAGGTGGAAGTGAGGATTCTTTGAAGTGGAATATTAAGTTAAACAGGCATAGAGATCTCTATGAATACAGATAGACTTTTCTGAAACAGCAGCAGCTCTAATGCCTTGCAGCTGGCATGGACACCTATCCCACTGTGAACTGCTACCCAGGTGCAGTCTACTTCTGTTCTGGTGTGCTGTGGTGCAAGGTTGCTGCTGGTATGTGCACCTTCCATGCCTAGCACTGGAGAAACATGACACTCATGAAGAAAGAGGGGATTATAATGTTCTGGTAGGAATGGACACCAGTGAGTGTCCCTAATGTAAAAGTCACCAGGATTTTCATATCAGCAGAGTAAGAAAGGAGCATGCAAGCTGATGGACATTTGAGGGAGGCAGGGAAAAAGGTGAAGAGTAAGAAGGAACTTAGTCTGGTACATTAAAGGAGATAATTACCTGGCATGTTTGTACTTATGTAAAAAAAAAAAAAAATCAATAAAACAGTGTTGGAAGTTAAGGTAAGAGAGAGGAGATTTGTTATATATGGAAAAGAAGCATATTGGGAAATGGAAAAGCATAATTTAAAGTGAACTAAGAACTAAGGTAAATTTCAAACACATTCCATTACATCTGATGAGAGCATCCTATTCTCAGTTTTATAAAAGGGCTCAAAGATCTTGGTGTGAAGCTTATGAGGACAAGTAAAATTATAGAGAAGGTAAGATGGTTTAGAAAGAAATATTGTATATATATTTTCTAAATATGGGAAGGATTGATTGCAGGAAGAAAAGCGTTCACAAAATAGGGATGGCTTCACATCACTATGAAATCTATCCCTGTTACATTCCAATGGGTTCTTTGAAGTGCTAACAAAAAGGATTAACATATAAGATTCATAAAAAACTAAGGTGATGATAATATAAGTGAACAGAAAGAGAATCCAGAAAAAACAGAAGAGAATGAGGAGAACAATCCATCCTGATTTATGTTCAACATACAAAAATAGCTGCTCCTTACTGCTCAGTACAGTCAGGTGATCCAAGATCATAAACAGAAAAGGTCTTGCAGAAACATGTTATAATGAAGAGAAACAATTGAGTAAAGCTGATGGACTCTGAATGGAAGAGAACCACTATGTAGGGTGAAAAGAATAATGTTGCAAATAGGTATATTGCACAAAAAAAAGGGAGGTGAGCAAGGATGACATGGCTAATACTGTAAGATACGATTGACTCTGCTTTAAGATAGGTGCAAGTGAACGAAATGAAAGGAGAAAGGGTTATCAGAAGACACTGAAAAAAAAAAACAGCATATGAACAAATCATCTTCAATTTTCTCACTTTGCTTTTAAAACAAATGACAGCAAGTATTAAATGCCTCTTTAAAAGGAAATACACAAGCAACTTAGAAATGTGAGTGCATTAATCAATGCAGACTCAGTATAATTATAGTAATGATTCTATTAAAGAACACATTAAACAAAGAAGATTAAACAAAAGGTGTGGAGTACTGGGAAGGTGAGAGGTGTGGAAATATGTTATTAAACTGTATAATTGAATAGACACAAGGAAAAGGCCAAAAAGAATCTTGTTGTGTTCTGAGTGGGTATAATTATGGAACATCCAGGGGCAAGGGGTATGGATATGGTGTAAGTATTACTTGCTTTGTTAGAAGGCAATGAAAGTTGAATAAATAGATTAAGAACTGATGTTACTAATGCTTGCTGTAATCCCAAAATGAATCAAAGGATGACTGAAATAAGGAAGAGCGGCAGTGTTTTTTGATTTCAAGAAATATTTATCCATGTAAAATAGATGAGAATTAAACATCTGAATTTTAAATTCTGGTAAAAAACAATGCAGTGGAAACTGAATCATACTAGCTATTAAGAGAATATTATGAGTGGTGCTGTTCATCTTCATACTTACTTTAACAGGATTTTTTCTTTTCTAGTCTAACTTCAAGCTTTTCAAAATTCTTTATTGTGTGCTTTGAATAAAACCTTCCTTTTAATGAAAAGCAGTTTGCAAGTAAATTCTGTTTGGAATGCTAGTTCTGAAATCTAGATGAAAAAGATCACAGTATATGTTGCTAGTTATTTCAGCATGAGTTTTACCTCATGAAAATAAATGTCATGTTTTCCACATTTGATCAGACCAGTCAGTTAATGCACACTGTCTATTTTGATCATAACCAAGTTTGACTGCCAAGGTGAAGAGCATCACCAAATGGATTAACATATGAAAGCAGAGATTAAAGTGCATGTTGTATGGAGTCTGCTGGTATGATTTTTTATTTTACAAACTAAAAAAAAGTAGACCTATCAAAATCAAACTTCACTGTTGGTTTCTTGGTGTTTTTTCCATTCTTGGAATTAAAAGTGTATCTTTTGACACGTGCATAGCTGTGTTACATTCTGCTAGTCATCTCAGGAAAACATCCAAGTTGTATCTTCTTGCGGCATATGAATAATTCTCTTTTGTTACAGTTTGGGTATGGAATAAAAGGAGTAAAGTGTAACTTTATATGACATGAAACTTTGTATTTCATATATAGGTATAGATAGTACTAATTATTGGACCCAATATGAAGCATTACACTCTTTAATAAGTACTGTGTTATCTCACAAAGTTCTGTTCACTCATAGTTATGGCTCTGGGTTTTTTGTTTGTTTGTTTGTTTAGGGGATGTTTGTTTGTTTGTTTGTTTAGGGGATGTTTGTTTAATATAATTTTATTTTGGTAACAGGAGACCTATTATATTTGAGTATTTCTTTGTAGTTTGTATTGAATTAACAGAACAGTCCATATGTAATTGAAAAATGTCATGGTGTAGGTATGGCAAAAAAAGTTCTGAATTATGGAGCTATATTATGATGCTGAGACAAAGTTTACACTGTGCTTTCCACACTTGGTATGGAGAGATGCATAAAAATTAACAGTGCATGCTTTTTAATTTTCAAGTCTCTCTCTCTGTATTTTTCTCTAATTCAATTGAAATAGGCCTTAGCAAGAGATTTATAGCAAGCTAAACTGATGAATATGTGCACACAGCTATTTCAAAAGTTTTATTTCAGTGACTATAATTTGTAGGAAGTGTTAGATTTCTAGCATGAAGATCTTATGATGAGTAAATAGTTTAATTTCATAAAGTGACTTGTGCATAAAAAGATTCAAAAAGATTTTGAAAGTGTTAACTAAAACAATTGAGCTTAAATAATAAATAATAAATATAAATAATAAATAATAACACATAAAGGAGATTTAAAAATAGTTCTGGTATATGAGGAAAATGCAGAAAGAGAAAAATAAAACAGACTCCTAACAATGAAGATTGTGCAGACACTGATACAAGAATGAATTCTCTAATTTGCAGTCGAAGGTTAAAATTTGCTATACATATCAGACGAGGCAAACGAAGCCCTAGTTACTTTCGAAGAGGATCTTCCATTTCCTTTTTTTCCTATATATCTGATACACTAATATTTGTATTAAAACAGTAGTCACACTTTGTAAGAGGCAACTTTTCTCACCATTGGAGATAAATATGAAAAAGCTGAGATAAAAAAATGTGCATCTCCCTCTTCTGTTGTCAAGCGAAGTTACTTTACAGTGTAGCAATATAAAATGCAAGATCTTAAAGAGCTTTATGCTTAGTATCTCAGAGAAAGGGGTCTCTGCACATATAAATGCTCAACACGAAGACAAGCTTGTGAATATGCCATGAAGAAAATGATTTAATGAGCTCAAATATAGACATGTGTGTATAATTAAAGAGTTGGCATCTGGTTTGTTTGTTTGTAGTTTGTCATGAAATGTATACTGTGTTTCTGGGAAAGAGAAGCTGAGTGCTTCGTGCTTTCTCTCAGGTAATGAACCCCCCCCACCAGCAGAGGGGGCTTGCTCTGACATGCTCGAGGAAGAGAAGTTTCGTGAGTGCAAAAGGCAATGCAGGAAAGCTGATCTAATATTTAAGGGATAAGAGAGCAGAAAGCCTGGAGAGGGAATGTAGATCTACAGTCAGGTTGCAAAGCTGATGGAAAGAAAAAGAAATATCCTAAAGTCCCAAATGAGTTAGGAACTGCTGTAACTGAGCATTAGAACATGGAACAAAAGTTTAGAAAAGGACCTGCTCTGCCAGGACACAGTGCCTTGGGTGAGACCTTTTTAAAATTATTCTCTTTCTCTTATATTTATCAGAAAATGATTTTTCCACATAAAAGGAAAATGTATTATACTCCAAGAAACACTGGTGTTTGAATGTAGGGGCCATTTCTGACATTTGGGGGTGCTCATTTTGAAAAGGATCTATTGACAGAGCAACCTTTCAGCTTTGACCCACTATATTGAATTTGGCTGGGATAGATTTCGTTCTCTTCATACTAGATCCTGTAGTGTTATGTTTCAGATTTGCGACCAAAACAATTTTGGTCATACAAGGACATTTTAGTTTTTGCTGAACAGTGCTTGCACAGCATCAAGGCTTTCTCTGCTTACCATGCTGCCCATCTCAGCAAATCAGCTGGGGATGTGCAAGAAGCTGAGAGGGGACACAGCCGGGACACAGATGACCCCAAACAATGACTGGAATATTTCATACCATATGGCATCATGCTCAGTGATAAAAGCTGATGGAAAGGAGGAAGGGACCATGTTCAGGGTTATGGTGTCTGTCTTCCCATGAGGCTTCCCATGAACCATCTCCTGCTTCCTGGAGATGGCTGAACACCCTCCTGCCAAAGTAGCCAATGAATTCCTTAATTTGCTTTGTTTACATGCACAGCTTTTGCTGTACCTATTAAACTTTCTTTATCTCAATCCATGAGTTTTCCTACTTTTTTCATTCTCTCCCCCATCCCACTGTGGGGGAAAGACAGGGGGTGTGGGTTGTGGTGTGTGAGGGAGAAACTCTGGGGGGCTTCCCTGACTACTGGAGTTAAACAACACCCACTTAGAGTCAGTCAAAATAGGTAAGCTGTTCATCCCAATATTTACCTGTCATAATACAGTGATGCAACAGGTGACTATTTCAGATGAAGTCTTTAAGTAGACAGCTTTCATAACTCAAAATTATTGATTGGGAAAAGGTTGTTTGTAATAAATAGCCTTTTAGCCTCCTACAGACCCAAAATATACAGAGGAGCACAAGGTTAATAGGTTTAATCTGTATGAGACCTGTACCAAAAGAGATTTGTTTACTTTGCTCTGACTGCTTCTCTTCATTTTGGCAAAAAAAGGAAAATTGATGTGAATACTTTGCCTCATAGGCAAATTTAGTCATAGATGTTTTATGTATTTATTTGCAAAGATGCTACCATATGTGTTTACATAAACAGTATGGAAAACACATTTGCTAGGTGGGTGGGGTTGTTTTACATTAAGTGGCCAGCATTTGTATTAAAACATGGGCTTTACCTTTCTAAATGCAGTACTTGATAAGAAATATTTTGATTTTTTTTGTAAAATTATTAATTCAATGGATTGCTAACTTTTGTTTCCTTGGTATCTCTTCTAGGATTTATTTATACCTGTGGTGGAACTTTAAAAGGACTTAATGGCACTATAGAAAGCCCTGGCTTCCCATATGGATATCCAAATGGTGCAAACTGTACATGGGTTATAATAGCAGAAGAAAGAAACAGAATACAGATCGTCTTTCAATCTTTTGCTCTAGAAGAAGAATATGATTATTTGTCATTGTATGATGGGCATCCTCATCCTGCAAACTTTAGGACAAGGTAAAGAAGAAATATTATTAAAATCAAATTTATACTAATATCTTAAAAATATATGAGAATATATTTAAAGCTAGTGTTTTAAAATTATAGATCCTTTCATATTTAGTCTTTAAGGTATACTTTCTTTAATTAATCATAAATGCCAAAATATAGTTCATGTGCTTTAATTCTAGTTAAACTAAGTGCTGAAATTAATCTAGCCCTCATAAAAGTTGTCTCAACAAAATGTAATTAATTAAGAAGCGTATGAGCAGGGATAAATTAACATAAAGTGAGTAAGAGATTGTGGACATCTTAGTTTGCATGATCTAGTAACAGTAAAACTTTTGTAATCTTTTCAACAGGATGCTTTTGGCCAAGATCAAGGAAATATAATATATTTAAGATAGACTGGGTAACTTTTTTTTTTTGTAATTGCACATGAGCGTCTTCTAACAAAAAGATTACAACAGGGGAAAAAATCAGTTTCAATTATCAACAATGTGATAGG
Source organism: Dendrocincla fuliginosa (assembly GCA_035047845.1). Taxonomy (NCBI): domain Eukaryota; kingdom Metazoa; phylum Chordata; class Aves; order Passeriformes; family Dendrocolaptidae; genus Dendrocincla; species Dendrocincla fuliginosa. The sequence goes on along the minus strand of JAWWMO010000083.1, from coordinate 135,629,422 downwards.
TCACAGAGTATTTTTTTTCTGAGTCTATTTCAGAGTCACAGCCCAGATTTTTAGTTCTGGAACATTGCAGCTTGAAGAATACATAATACATAATAATTCAGCAATTGCAACAGATATATTAGTCATACATTTGCTAGTTATCTTTATTATCATCTCTCTTGACTTCTCTAAGTCAATTTGTCATCTACCTAGGCCTCTGGCATGACCCCACACAACATCCTTGTTGTTAAATAGGAGAGATATGTATTTCATGGATGAACTATTTGATGGATAGAATGGTGGCTGCATGGCCACATCCAAAGAGTTGCAGTCAACAGCCTAAAGTCCAAATGGAGATCAGCAACAAGTGGTGTCCCTCAGGGAGTCTGCATTGAGACCAAGACTATTCAATACCTTTGTTAATGATGTGGACGTGGAATTGAGTGCAATCTCAGCAAGTTTGCCTAGGATACCAAGCTGAGTGGTGCAGTTGATTTGCTTGAGGGAGGGGGTGCCCAGGAGAAAATCATGAAGTTCAATGAGGCCAAATGTAACATCCTACACCTGAATCTGGTCAATTCTCAGTGTCAATACAGATGGGGGATGAATGGATTGAGAGCATTCTTGCAGAGAAGTACTTGGGCATATTGGTAGCTGAAAAATTGGACATGAATTGGCAAAGTGCAATTTGAAGCTCAGAAAGCCAACTGTACCCTGGGCTGCATCAAAAGAGGCATGACCAGTAAGCTGAGGGAGCTGATTCTTCCCCTCTGCTTTGCTTTTGACTCGACCTGGAGAACTGTGTCCAGCTCTGAGGCTCCCAGCACAAGAAAAGCACAGACCTGTTGGAGCAGGTTCAAGTAAGTCCACTAAAATGAGAGGCTGGAGCACCTCTCCAGTGAAGAAAGGCTGAGAGAGCTGGCATTCAGACTGGAGAACAGAAGGTTCCAGGGAGACCATATTGTGACCTTTCAATACTTAAAGGGGACTTGGAGAGAGACTTCTTACCAGGGCTTCTAGTGACAGGACAAGAGGCAATGGTTTTAAACTGAAAAGAGAGTAGATGAGGACTTGAGCAATTCCCTTATGAAGACAGAATGAGAAAGTTGGGGCTTTTTAGCCTGGAGAAGAGAAGGTTGTGTGGAGACCTCTTAGCAACCTTCCAGTATCTGAAGGAGGCCTACAGGGAACCTGGAAAGGTACTCTTTTTTAGAAACTGTAGTGATAGGAAAAGGGGAAATGGGTACTAATTTAAAGAGGGGAAATTCAGGTTAGATATTAGGAAGAAAAAATTGATTGTGAGAGTTATGAGATACTGCAAATGGTTGCCCAGGGACCCTGCGGATGCCCCAACCCTGGCAGTGTTCAAAGCCAGGTTGGATAAGGCCTTGAGAAACCTGGACTACTGGGAGTTGTCCCTGCCCATGGCAGGGGGTTTGGGACTAGATAATCTTTAAGGTCCCTTCCAACTCCTTAACATTCTGTGATTCTATTATTAAGATTAGATATGAGGAAGAAATTCTTTACAAAAAGGATGGTACAAAAAGAGAGTGGAACAGGTTGCCCAAAAAAGCCTTGGTTTTGAGCCTTGGTTTTCACCTGGTCGAGTGAAAGATGTGTTTGCCCATGACAGTGCAGTTGCAACTAGATCATCTTCCAAACCAAACCATTCCATGATTATATTGTTCCTAATTAGAGAACATCGTTTCATTTTAATTTGCATAATGCTGCTCAAATAAAGGGATGTGTTTTCATAATGTTGTATGTTAAGTGTTGATTCACTGGTAATGATTTTTTTTAATTTTATTTTAACTATTGTGTAACAATCCAGCATCTGTTCACTAAAAGGAAAATGTAACTTGGTACTAGGAGGGAACTAGAACGTTAAAATTCTTCATCTCAAATCTGTGCAGGATGTGAATTCTGTTTGTCAAATGGTTAATAGTCAGCAGATACAGAGAAATGCATCTCTAATGAAATTGTTTTTCTTTGTGCTTCTGTGTTTCCATTTCTACTTCCTGTTTCATGAGTGTTTGTATGCAATTCTGATACCAGCTGCAGGAAAGAAGGAACCCCTAGATAAAAGATTTGAGAGTTTTCTTTAAAAACAACAGGAAAAAACAAGATCAGGTAGTTTTCCTCCTTTCTGTCCACTCCCCAAAAGATAAAACTGTGTTTTTTGCAAATACAGGAGCCCAAAAAGGCCCTCACTTGCAGTCAATACTTCTATTGGTGAGTCCACTCTAACTGTAATCTCAAGGAGTATGTGAACAATGTTGTGCACAAATGCTAAAGAATGAAACAATTATTACAGTTAGGAATCAGCAGTCCTTACTGAGTTACAATTTTAATGAGCATCAGGGAAAAGAGGTGAAGAAAGCGAAGAGGATGGAAAGAAGTGGAATTCTTGCAAAGGCAGAATTATTTTTCTTGAAGTCTTGTTCAAGCTGCTGAAAAGGCTTACGTGCATTTGTGTGCACATGTAAATTCATACATGTATATGTAAATGTATCTGGACACATAGCTATGTAGATACCTATATTCATTTACAGATATATATGTGCAAGATTCCTTTAAAATGAAACTAATCCTTCAGTGCTGGAGCTTTGGGATTTATTTTTTTTAAAAGTCATTATCTTGAGGAGAAAGTCAAGGAAACCTGTCACGCTTAAAAGTTTTGGTATCGTGTATTTAGGATACCATTGCATTCTGGTGAAGAGCAGTATAAGGAGCTGTGTGGCAGAGAGTAGAATAAGTCAGCACTTTAAAAAAAAAAAGAGGATTAAGCCTCAATATAGGTCTTGAAATAGACTATTTTTGCAAGACTTACAAGATTTTGCCAGAGTGTGGGTGCAGTAGAAGAATAGTACACATTTGTGTGAGTGGAGAATTGGGTTTTAAATTAAGAAAGCGTGATAGTGAAATTATGCAAGCTTTACTAAATCTTTCATGGTAACATTTATTTTCTCAGATTGCTGTAGCAAGTAGTGTAGTGATGGTTCCTGGGGTTTTCTTTTTACAAAAGGTTTTTATTTAAACAGGTGAAGTTTTACTGAGGTACAATTGCTTATGAAAACCATTCTTCTAGCATGACAGTGGATTTTGTCATTTTACTTAGTGACATTAATGAAGGTCTAATTACACTTGTCATCTTCCCTTTAATTTTGTAAGACAAAATATTTTCAGGAGACTACACATGTATTTGAAAAATATATAACTGTACAGGTTAAAAAAAACTGTCTCAGATAGACAAGGTCACTTTTTCTACTTTTACTTCAATATTGTGAAATAAGTTTCTATGTGAATTAAAATGATTTGCAATTTGAGTATTCATGAAGCTTGTGGCCCCTGACTCCATCTTCATCCAGTGTTGTACTTTTTTGTTTAATTGGTCTCCTCAGAATTGAATCCTGTCGAAATGGCAGTCATTGACTGTCTTCAGTGAATGCTCAACAGCCTTGACTGATTTAGGTGGCACTTAAATGGCAGCTAAACAATAACAAATGGAAGAGAAGCATGTCGGATACGGCCACTGCAGAAAGTGTACAGTCAATATTATACTCGTGTCTTTGTGTAACTGTTTAAAACCCCAAACCAAAATGAAAACAAAGAAAATCCCCAAACAAAAACAACAACAACAAAATAAACAACCCCACCAAACCAATCAAATAAAGTAAAACAACTAACAAAATGTAAAAAAACCCTAGGATTTGATTTTCTATGACTACTGTTAAATTGCAATTTGTATAGACCCTATTTTGGAAAGTAACTAATACTTCCAACTGCTATATTGAGTGAAAATGTTGCATTTCCAGATAAAATCCTGTTCCATTTTTCAAAAATTTCTCTTTCACATTATTTTTGTGTGGTACTATATGAATCATTTCAGCCAAGCTGATAATGTATTTTCAATTTTCTGGGTGCCCAGCTTCAGAAACAAGAGTTTTGTTTGCACTAGTGATGAGAAATTCCATGCTTTATTTAAATTAGCAGAAGGTATGTTTGGACCAATAAAACATCACATAAATCAACTGGTTTGCAAAAGCCAGTCGGAGTGATCTGATGATACCTCTTGCATGTTATGAAAATATTTTAAGTGTAATTTTTAAATAATTCACTGTGGTAGCTGCTGTCTTATCTTAGGGAGTGGCAGGGAAAGAACTGCTCCACATAGGGCACAAGCCAGGAGTTGAGGAGACCCTGCTCAGGCTGTGCTCTCACTTTTCTTCAGCCACTTGTGGTTAATATTCTCCTAGGAACTTTGAATGGAAGGAAGCTTTAAACATTCGAAGTGTTTAAAAGGGGAGTTAATGCTTCTAATCTCTTGTATTTAAGCAAGATAAATCATCCTTTCATCTGCACTCCCTGCTGAGGCCACCAAGAATAACACGCACAGGTTACCTGATCAGTGTTTCTGAGCTGCACAGGAGAAATTAATTGAAATGACTGGAGGCATCCACGGCCTGCTCTCTGTTGATGAATTACTCTCCTAAAACATCTGACTCCCTAATTATGCATACATTTTTAACATTTACTCTCCTTGAAGAGTAAAAACATTCTCCATAGATTAATAACTAGATCTTTAAAATTTCAGGATGCTCCTAGTGTCAAATATAATCTGGTATTGTACCCTCACTCAAGTACTTCCAAAGGTTTGAATTTGGTACTAAACGAACAGACTCTAACTGAAAATATGATGTGACTAATTAAAATCAGAGGAAAAAATGGACATAAAAATATGTAAAATTAAAAATTAATCCTTAATATTGATTAATATTAAATATTGTTACACTTGAAGGTAGGTCAGCTGGCTCTGGGGTGAGGCTAGTCTAAATGAAAAGGGCATGGAAAAATATCGGAAAGGTCAGAACAAGAAGCCAGCCAGTTTTATTGAAAAACCTTTAGGGCATTTGATAAATTAAAAAAACAGCTAACCCAAACCAACAAAATCCAAAGTCAAAACAATACTAATTTTATGTTCTTACTTAAAAAAGAAATAGCATGAAGTAAAATACTAACAATTCTCAGTTTTAAAAGGGGAAGAATACATTTCTGGAAGACTAGATTTTGCCTTAAAACTTTCAGTTTCTAAAGTGAAAGAATTATAATTTACATTTTACATTGCTAAATTGTAAAAAATTATCTTACAGAAATGTTACGATGAAAGAGAGCTAGCAAAAGAATGAGTACTGGCAATAGGAGAAACTTCCAGTGCCCTCATTTAATAGCTCTGCTTGCTTTTGCATTTCTTTTTCTAACTATACTTCATGTATGTTTCTCCTTTTAACAGACAGCAGTCTGTGTCAAACAGTCAGTGGGGCTATTCTGCTGACATTAGTGCAGCCTCCAGCTTGTTATGTCAACTACGGCCACCCTAGTAGCTACAGTAATTTTTTTTTTTTCTGATTCAAACCTCTCCTGGTCCTTTGAACTTTGCCCATATGTTCTTGTGAACATTTATATGTGTGTTACATCTCTTACTATTTCCCAGATAAACTCCTTAGTGTAGGTTTTTTTGGAAACATGATATTATTTATTTTCATATACTTGCTATATATTACTATTGGAGCAAGTGCTTCAATCTTTCTCATATTGATTCTCATAAGCCCCACATTTTTACCTTGTTTTTGCCTCCTTCCTCCAGTTCTGCTATGTCAGGTTGCAGTGGTTTTAACACCAGCTGGAAATTAAACTTCAAATAAGCCACTCCCCTCCTCTGCCCCTTCTGGTAAGGGAGGGGAAAAAAGCAGAGGCTATGGTTTGAGATAACAATTTACTGAAAATACAAACCCATGGAGTAAGAAACATGATAACAATTATTGTTATTAATAATAATAATAATAATAGCAAAAGGGTATAAAAAGAAAAAGTGTTTTACCCACAAAAAGGTGTTCACCACAGGGATCAAAACCAAGGTGGTGTACTCTCCCCCTAGGTCATGGCCACGTGGCTTTCCCAGAGACAGGAAAGGTGGTGTGAATGCAGTGCATGCAGTGCAAGGTGCCCTGAGCATGTGCCAATGTCTTGTCTGGGCCAAATGCCATGAGGGTGTGTTGATTCTCCTTTCTGAACTCAAATTTTCGTGTTGTATAGCTCAGTTTTACTTCATGCGTGTGTATCCCTTTGTTCTTTGTAAGTTGTTTCTCATATGAGCAATCCCTTCTTTACTTAAACCATATGAAAGACCCCTTCTGAATACATTATCACTTCATTTAGATTATTTCCATTTCAAATGGCACTTGGAATATCTAACTCCAAGTTATTTCTGTACCTTTCATCTGCTAATATAATAGTTGCTCAAGTCAGCAGACAGAAGTAATAAAGACAAAAATGTGAGCTCTGGGAGGTCCTAGATTAAATCAGACAGAGACAAGATCTCCTTGACTGTTATTAAGTCAAGGAGGCTTTAAGTCTTTAAGACATGTCAGAGTGCAATATTTGCAGTCATTTAGGTCTCTATTCACAACTAACCTTGACAACTGAGTAAGTAACTAAGTAATTTTGGATATTGATGTAGAACAGGAGTTTTTGGTAGGGAGACAATGGACCATTTACTGAACCACAAAAAAATTCCATTGAATTCCATTTCCACCTTTGATTGTTTTCAGGTCACAGTGTTTATTATGTCCTAAGTACATGCATTTTTTTTTCTGGTCATCACTGTTCACTTTCTGTCCAAATTGTTTGCCAGAGAAAATCCTGTGAGGTGATTAATATCAAATTAAGGATTCACCACTTTGGAAACACCTTCCAACCTCTTGACACAGAGTCACTGATTTTTATTTCAGCTGCTCCACTGCTCTCTAGATTTCTCCATTATTCACACAGAAAAGAAGGAACTTGAGAATTTAGAGATCAGTGAACAAAAACAAAGAGTGTGACACTCTCCCTTACAAAAAAAAAAGGAGAAAATAAAAAAGGTATACGTGCTAGACAAAGACCAGTGAGGAGATAAGGATACAAGGAGATAAGCAACAAGAACAAAGACCAATGCAGATGAAGGAGGGAATAATGGCAATTAAAAAAGAAAGAAGGCAGAGTGAACCAACAATCAAAGTACAAAATTATGTTACAGGTAACAGAACTGAATGAATCTTAATAAGAAAATTTTCGCTGCATGAATAAAGAAATAAATAGTGCAAGGGTGTAAACAGAAGATACATAGAATGTTGAACTGAAAATAGGGACACACAGCAATAAATATGGCAAAACTTGTAGATAAGAGAAACCGATAATTGAAATAAATATAACAGAATATAATGCAATGGTAAATGTAGTGGTACATAGATATTCAGCTCTGAGATGGATTCTGACTAAATGTCTAGATATTTATTGAGACAGAAAGGTAAGATAATTAAAACTCATTGAAGAATGAGCTTGCCCAAACAAGGTGCAACTGGTCTCTTGAATTTATACTTACGTTGCTGCAAAACTTTTGCAGGTTAGGAAAAAGTAGTTAGCTATCAAGGAAATACAAAGTTAAATGGCAAGGTTTTAAAACCAAAATCAAACCCAAACCAAGCCAAACTGAATCAAACTCAACCAACCAACTAAAATTTTGGCAATTATTTGAAGGTGGAGGTAACTTTCTACTAAGTGATCTTAGGAAGAGTCTTTCCTTTTATCAGCCTTCCATGGGATATCTTTGTCTGATCTGGATGGCCAGCCTGGCCACTTTGAAGTAGCTGATGTACATAGGACTATCTTGTTTACTTCTCATGTAATGCAAGAAAAAACTCTTTTACAGTTGCTGAGATTTATTATCTACTTTGGAAAAGCTAGTAACCTGCTTTAACTGGTAACTAACTCCATATGAAGCGTGCAAGTATCAATTTTATAGGGAGATGAGCATGGTGATCTCTGCGAATTTTACTTATTCATTTTTCTTTGTATTGTTAAATTGCTTTATGGGATTTGAAACAGCCTGGGAAGAAAATCTGATTTTTGTTGTGAAGGCCACTTAAATATGATGAACTTATATGACATTGTAACACAGCATGCCGGCACAGTCTGTGGCCATTATTCTTTCACCTGTTTCAGTTACAATAAGGAAAAGAATGATAGCTCACAATAATAGTCTTGTCCCAGAGTGTTATAGTCTGTGGGATAGGCTCTTTCTATTACAGGGTTGTTTAACTGTTTACGTGACAGAAAGGTAACTCTTAAACCAGTTGTTAAATTCACCTTCTATTGTTGTAGCTGACAGTATCCATAAACTTACCTCATAAAGTTGATAATTGAATCAGAATGTATCTGGAACAACCATATACTGTTACTAAACTAAGCCCTGAATGTTTAGTTCTTATATGAATATACTATTTCTATTGTTTCTGAAGAAAGGCATGATCTTTCTGTTTTAACTGGTATGTCTGCAGAAAGCAAAAAAAAGAAGAGTTTTTATGTGAATATATATGTTTCTCTGTGTGTATTTACATATACACTAATTAGAATGAATTAATGATCAGATATAAGGCTTGAACTAGAGAATGTTTCTCTCTGTCTCTCTAATATTTGTCTTAAATTGTGACTGTGATTGTTTATTACTGAAAAGTGACTCCTGGAGATTCATTGTATAGTTGGAAGTGAATATTTTATCATCCAACTTATTTACCTAAGAAAAGGATAATATCAACAATGTATTGTAGATCTCTGAATATATTGATATGGATGAGTGACTTTTCCTACCAATAAAAACCCCAACCCAATAAAAAAGGGAAAAGAATCTCTCGGAGATTCTTTTAAATGTTAGTAGCATCAGATAGCCTCTAATCTGCTGTCAATTCTTGTGTAATCAGTGCAAGTATTTAGTATCTAAATATGGCAACACAGATAGTTATGCAAAAGTGTATTTTTTTTAATTAAGATTACAAATTCAGTCATGAATTTATACAATTTTGTTATATGGTCCAATATACTTCCATTTCTTCATTGTAAATATATATATATATATAACACATCTACTTTTCAAGGGATATGGGAAACTCAGCTTCTATACATCTATAACATCTGTCTAAACAACTGATATAATTTGCCTAGTTAAATACAGCTGCCCAGTTAAATGCATGCTTCATATCATGGTTTGATATGAATCAAACTATGTGCACAGACAAGTGTGTAGTTTGTTCAGTTTTAAACTATACTGGAAGTTTCTTTAAGATAAAATAGATTTGCTTTTCTTGCTGACAGTTTAAACTCACTTTCTATATATCTGCCATCCTAAAAGTATAAGTAACTACTTCTAGAAGTAGGCTAAGTTTTAACTGAGATTTTCCAATACTACAAAAAGGAAACTTGTCTTGGGCAAATGCTGTTTATTCTTACCTATGCTCTGAAAGACACCAATAAAAACTTTTAGTGCTAAAGCCTGCAGATGCACATTTCTCTAGCCCTCTTTTACAGGGTGATTAAAATTGTTGATGAGAATGCTTCTCTAGAGTAACCAGCATCTATCTACAAAGAACGGAGCTTATATTTTTGGGTGGAATTTTGGGTGCTGATGAAATAGAAAGGGCCTGGTGTAATGATCTAACTAATAAATACTAAATACAAAATTGAAGGAGGTTATGAAGAGATAGTACACATATATATGATCTTTGACATATGTCTTTCATTACACCAATTTCTAAGTGTGGGAGAGGGGGGAAGTGAGATATGAGAGGACTGAGAAGAGATGGATGCTGTAAAGGGCACAGCAGACCCATGTACAGTCCCAAATGGAAATATACATTCACAAAAATGGCAACAGCCTGAGTGGTGATAACAGCTGTACTTTTAGGCTATGCTGCAGTATTTCAGTTGTCATTTAGAAAGTAGCTGTTGATAAATTGCAAAAGGATTTGTACTCTTTGAAGGAAATACTAAATATTAAAGGACACAATTTGCCCATGGCAAATTAAGTCAAAGTATTGTTGGTTTGGGTTGGGTTTTTTGTTTACTTTTTTTCTTTTGTTTGCTTTTTTCCTAATTTGAAACTAAGTAATTTCTCAGGTTACTGCCTTAATTATGTACCATGGTATTTGATAATCCAACTCTATAAATATAACCTGGATGAAAAAATCACAGTGACATGCTAATCAAGAAAATCACCTTTCACAGCCATTTGATATTGATAATTGCAAAAATATTTGTCTAGTCCAAATGCCATAGTAAACGTTATACCAGACTATGGGAAAATTAATCATGGGTATAATAGTCTCAATTATTTTTATTTCCTCTGCAATTTCAAGTTAATATAAGATGTGAAAATATATTTAAATGTAAAATTGGAAAAAAAATACTTAAAATGTCCACACATCACAAAAAGGAAAACAGAGAAATCTTGACTGGCCAAACTACACAACTCAGAGATTTGAAAATTGCATTATTCGCTATGTAAATGAGGCTAAAGTTGTTTTTTGTTTGTTTTTTTCTCAAATTAAAGGCTATAGAAAATATTATGAAAGATACGTTGCTTCCATATATAAATAATATAGACAAGTCTCATTCTCAGGATGTGTATTATAAATTCTGTAAAATATAAGGTTAATGATGAGGCAAAAAATTAAAATGGATATATATCTTTTTTCTGAAGTGCAAAACAATAGATTTGGCTAGGATTTCACATGAAAAATAAGTACTGAATGTATTTGCACCTTCCTCTTTTCATAATATTGCTTTACTATTGAACCATCTTCTACAATTTATTTTTTATTTCATTTCATTCCATACTACACTTCTCAGTGAAATTGCTTTATCCATCCATGATCTACCTTTCTAAGACCACCCTAATTAATCATTGTCTCATAATTTCCTTTTTTATTAACCATTTCTATTTGCAGTTCTATCTGTGAATTACCTCTTTTGAAGATCAATTTTTATTTAGGATTTCACTAAACTACTAAAATTACAAAATCACAGAAAATCCCCAACTGTAGGCAACTCTTTCTATCATAGTATTTGCACCTGTAATTAGCAGTATGCCCTGGGTTTTGGGTGAAGTAGGTTTAATCTTTCTGTATCTAAGGTTTTCCTCGTGGTTGTCTAGGGAAATGAAGCCTGGTTTGTTTGGGTTTATTCTTTTTCCAGAGTATTATTGGATGTTGTTTTCTTGTTGTTTGGAACTGTGCTAGGTTATCGATCAACATGCTGTTAATACCAGGTTTCATTATTATGCTAACGTGATCCAGATTTATATGGCAGTGGATCTTAACACTGATTTATGTGGTGCAGCCATAAGAAATTTTTTAACTGATAGTAAGCCAGGAAGAAGCCATACCAAAATCAGGAGTTACTTTTTCTTTAAATAGTAATAACCTTCATCAAACAAATTAATTTATTGTGTTTGTCTGGTTTTTAATGAAAAATATGTTTTCTAAAACACAGTGGGTTTTTTTTTCAGATTGGTATGTAGAGTAGTGGTCAGTTATTCTTGCTATTGAGCTCAAAGGTGACATTTTAAGAAAGGTGCAGAGCAGGACCAAGTTTGAATGTTCTAAAACATCCTGTTCACTGTATGCTCTGTTAAGTGGATTGTGTCCAAAAAATAATTTTGAATTGATATCACTTTGGATTATATGATTCAGTGGTTTGAAGAAGTTATATTGAGAATTTTTATAAAGCACATATCCAAATATTGCAAGGACAATGAAAATGTCTGAAACTTCCTGCACAGGCCTTTTGTTTTACTGTCTTTATCAGTTATAGTAGTAAAAAGTAACAACTTTAACTCCTTATGTTGCTATGAAATGTGAGTAGATCACTCACTCTCTCTTTTTTTTATTTTTTTATTTTGTGTGAGCTACCCTGTATGTGTGAATGATTATTTCCTTTTAAAGTCTTATCTACTCCATGATCTGGTTTTGTTAATGTCAGTCAAACTGGCTCTGATACAGAATCTGGGTAACACAGACTGACCTATTCTTTGATGATTGCAAACCAGAACAGCTAAGTGGACTAATATTTCGATTATATTTTTTTTATTTAAACCTACCCCCATTTATTAAAAGTTACAGGCTAGCTCCAGACTTGGCAGACCTATAACTATTTACAGATGAACATTTTATATGTGCATAGCTATTATCCAATCCTAAATACAGAGATAAACACTAGCTGCATTTTCTTACCTGGTTTCTGCAAAAGTAACAGAATCTTTGAAAATTTCTTTCCTGAAATGATTGGGGTGCATCTTTGTTAATTTTGGAAAGGCTCCTTGTTTGTTGGATCAGTTACTGGAAGATAATAAAAAGTGGAGGTTAGAATAAGGTTCCTGTAATTCTTCTGTCTTGTTATACTGGATTAAAAATGTTGAAAGTAACAAAAATTCATCACATAATTTGTATTTTTTTAATTTTCATATCATAGGAGATGTTTGAAGAGAGCAGTCAATTGATGTGAAAAATTATACTAAGTTACTGAAATATTCTTTAGGAAATTGGAAACTGAATTCTACTCTAGAGAGTATTTTTATTTTCTAGCATGTCTTCTCCTTTTTGTTTTGTGGGGATGGAAGTGGTGAAGGCTTCATATGCATTCTGCAGGGGAAAGAGAAAAACTCAAAAGGAAAATTATCTACATTTTCCAAGTCCAAATTTTTAATTTAGATTTTTCTCCCTTGGAAGTGGGACTTTATCTTCCATTTTAAGCTCAAGTATCATTCCCTTAAAAAATACTTTTCATTTTCCTGCTGGGTGTTTTGCTATAGTATCTTATATGTAATAATTAATATTGAATTAATTACCTGTCTGCTATGAGACTGAAAATTACATGTTTATGTTATTTACACTTATATAGTATATACATTATGCTTATGGAATAGATATATTAATTTAGAACCCATTGATTTTCTAGGTTTGTAAAGATTATTATAGGGTCTCATTTATGGTTTGATGGGATAAATAGCACCTCAATTGTCACAGCTTTTTTCCCAGAACTCTCTTTTTCAGAATTTCAGATCTGTAAATGTAAAATATTTTTCATTATATCCTGATTTTCTTCTCCTCACTTTGTGTTAAATTTGGTTGTCTGTTTTGTTTCTGTACCCTCCCCACTCCCGAAGGCATTTCAGAATGGATATGGGAAACAGAGAAATTAATTTCTCACTGGAGTGGTCAAAAAAAAATCTTTATTCATACTTCCTTCTCTGCTGCAGGGGATTCAGGCTCTGCCTTGAAGTACCATATGCTCCAACCCCTAGATAGAAAGATAGCCATACCCCATGATGGAGGAGAGACACCTTACTCTAGACTTCTCTGATCTTCCTCTCTTGCTCTTTTCTGCACACTCTGCCTATTTTTAATTATTTTTGCATTTAAAGTGAACAGGGGCCTGTGAGAAAAGTAGGTTGGTTTTGACTCAGAGTGAAGGTTTTCTGAAAGGAAAGAAAACAAATGCAGTAAAGTTCATGGTGGGTTTTTTTGGTTTTGTATGTTAGGGAGTTTTTGTGTGTGGTTTTTTTTTTTTTCCTTCCTTTTTCTTTTGTTGTGGTGGTGGTGGTGGGGTTTGGCTTTTTTTGTGGGTTTTTTAGCTATTGCAGTCAGTTTTACAGCTAATTTAGCTGATGAATTGGTAGGTTTTATTCTATTTCTCACTGTTATTCCATAAGACTGAGTTTTTCATATTAAAACCATAGATTCTGAAATATATGCTGATAGTTTTTCCTACTTCCCATGCCCTGCTACTACAACTGTATATCTGTACCAGAACAGAAATAACATGTGTAGTGATAATGTCACAAGGCTTTTGCTCATGGATGAATTCCAAAACTATACAGAATATTTAGTATAAGTTGAATCTGTTCTGGAAGTTCCTGGCACCTACAATGGTGATAAGCAAAATATGGCATCTCTCCTTTCCATATTGTGCTATTTTCACACATTAAGGCAAAGTTACAAAAGATAGTCCAACTCATCTAAAAGCTTGTTGTCACTCACAGAAGCAAATCTGTCTCCCATGTTCCTCTGAATTTGGCAGTATTATGCTTCCCTTTTTTCCATTGGCTCTTGCACACATCAGGCATATCACTTTGTGAATATGCTTCCCTTTGAAGACTGAATTGAAATGAGTTTATTTTTAAAGCATTAGCTCTTCATCGAGGTAGTTAAATGAGTTCACAGAGAAGAGTGCAAATCACTAGAATCAGTGTGAAGTGAGTGTCAGAACTCTGGGAAAACTGGAAGGAGAAGGTTCCTCTTGGTGTTTTGAAAGCTCCAAGATCTGCTAAAATGTACTGTACATCTTTACCCAGATTTAAGAAGATGAGGACAATAAACTATATTGTCACAATGTTCCAGCTGCTTGAGGCTAAACATATGTACTTCTTGCTACTTTTTCTTTTTTTTTTTTTTTTTCATTCTGGTTACTTTAAGGACCTAGGATGCTTTCAAGTGCTCTAGAAGTTTTTGGTTTGGTATGTTTTGTTCTTATCATTTTTTCCTTCCAAGAAGCTGGCAAATCCAGACTCTACAAAATTTTAAAGACTATGTCTGGTTCTTCTTATCATTTGAAGTTCTTGATATTTTTATGTATTAAAATAAATTGACTGCTATAGAAAAGATAATTATTTATGAAGTGTTTTTCATTTCTGATGCTAACCCCCCCCCCCACTAATAATTGATGATGGCAGTTTTTAGAAACATGTTTTGTAAAGAATATAATGATGATACCAGAATCTGATGAGTACTTTATTGTTTAGTTCAAAGCAGCTGTTCAATTAAAAATGTTCAGCCATGACCTATGATCATTATTTTAAAATAATAGATTGCATGAGCAGTTTCACATTTTGACAGGGAAAAATTATCATTTGACAAAAATAAATTAGTTCATAAATCAAATGTCAATTCGTTAATGAAATGTTGAATAAAGTATAAGAAATTTTTGTTACCATTTTCAGTGAGTGTAAAACTTGAACACAGTCAGCCATTTCTCAATCTAGGTTGCTTTCTTTTACAGACTGTGAAGACAAATTCTGTTTCCTTATTTTAAACTGATTGAATATACATATAAAAATTGTAGGAGTTACTCCTATTCATATTTTAATTGGAATGCTCTTAAGGAAGCCTTTACATTTCATGCTTTCTTCCTGATTCAGTGGGTAACTGCTTCCTTGGAAGGAAAATTGAAAGACCAAGGATCAGTTGAACTTTACCAGGATTTTGCAGTTCAATTTCATAATACTCTCATCTGCAATTGAACATCTTTAATTACTTCTCAACATGTATACATGAATGCACACAAGCACACTCAAAAACTTAAATCCTGAAGAGATTCAAACTTATTTATCTATTATTCAGTAGAGAAGTGTTATCTCTTTCCAATACAGTTGTGAGATTTAAAAAAAGTTTGTTCTGAATTGGTGTGTAAGGAAGAACATTAGAGGTGGTGTTGGGTTGGCCTTGGCTGACTGCCAGATGCCCACCAGCCAGTCCATCACTCTCCAACAACAGGACGGCAACAGAAAATAGGATGAAAAAGCTCCTGGATCAAGATAAAGACAATATCACTTATCTAATTTCTGTCTTGGTTTTAGCTGGGATAGAATTATTCCAGCCAAAGCCAGGACACAGTCACAGACAAAAATGACTGAATTTGGGGAACATTAATTTAATTAATTGCCAGTTAAAAAGAGAGTGGGTTGATGAGAAATGAAGATGTGAGCTGAAACATCTGCCCTCCATCCCCACCATTTTCTTCTCAGATTCAACTTCACTCCATTTATCTCTCCACCTTCACCCCCCTTGGGTAGCACAGAGGAGACAGGCAGTGTGGAGCTGTGGTTAGTACTTCTCTGCTGCTTCTTTTTCCTCACACTTTTCCCTACTTCAGTCTGAGTCCTACACGGGCTGAAATTACTTCAGGGAATGTCTGAAGTATCTCTTCTTGTGTGGGGTCGTTCACAGGCTGCAGGGTGAATACATTCTCTGGCCTAGTTCTCCATGGGCTGCCAGGGAATCTCTGCTACATTGCATGGTTACATATGTGGGTGCATAGAATAGGGATGTGAGAAAAGGCCACAGCATTAAAGAGTTGATGGGAAGTTAGTTTTACTCTGACAGTTAATAAAGCAGTCAGAAATATATAATGATGGAAATATTGTTGATGTTATCCAGTTGATTAGATACAAGACTCTTCAGAAACTGAAATTCATATGTAGGCTGTAAATATTATTTTCTCTAAGAAATACTCAGGTGTGTGAAACTTTTTTTTTCTTTTAATTATTCTATCTAGCCAAGAAATAAAAATTTAAAAATTATCTCAGAAAATCCAGCCCAAATGTATACTGGAAACTAAGGAGAATAGCATGCCTTTGTGTGAATGTAGAATCATAGAAACATTATGTTCCTTTGGGTCCTATTGCTGCTTGCCACAGAGAAGAGATCAGTGCCTGCCCTCTTCCCTTCACGAGGAAGTTGTAACTGCAGTGAGGTCTCCCCTCAGACTCCAGGCTGAGCAGACCAAGTGACTTCAGCTGCTCCTCATATGGCTTCACCTCGAGGCCCTTCACCATCTTCATTGCCCTCTTTTGGACACTCAGCTTTATATTTTTCGTATATTGTGGCAGCCAAAACTGAACACTGTCCTCGAGGTGAGGCCACACCAGTGCAAAGCAGAGTGGGACAATCGCCTCCCTCCACTGACTAGTAGTGCAGTGCTTGATTCACTTTGTACATCTGCTTGATGTAGAAATGCTCTTGTAAGATCTGTACAAGGAATAAATAATGAAATACGAACAAAGATTTATAGCTTTTTTAATGTAGAAATCAGTTTACTTTCACTGCTGTCATGATAAAAGATAAAAAACTCATCATGAGTTCTACAATGAAATTTATCTTTCACTGTAAGTTTTGCACATTGAATTGTTAAACATCATGCTTCTCCACTTTGGCAACCTCTCTATTTACTAGGTATTGTCTTCTGAGATTTGGTTTTTCCTCTCTCTCAACTAGAGGTTCTGGAGGCACCTTATTGTGGCTTTTCAGTACTTAAGTGAGGCTTATAAGAAAGATTGGGATGGGCCTGTAGTGATAGGGCAAAGTTTAATGGTTTGAAACTGAAAGAGGATAGATTCAGACTAGACATAATGAAGAAATTTTTTATAGTGAGGGTGATGAAACAGTGGGCCACATTGCTCAGGGAGGTGGTAGACGCCTCATCCCTGAAATTATTCAAGGCCAGATTGGATGGGGCTCTGAGCAGCCTCATCTGGTTGAATATCTCTCTGCTTCTTGCAGGGGACTTGGACTTAAAAATGCCTTACAACTCAAAGTTTTCTGTGCTTTTATGATTATAGTTAAATTAAGGATTGTGAAAAAGAACTGCCTCTCTAGAGAGATAAAGGTTTTTAAAACACGCCTGAATCCTGGTATGTTATTCTTTGGACCTGTTCCATCACTGGGAGAACAGCACCTTCTGACTTTGGTGTGTGTTGTGCGAGTGAGCATGTTAGAACTAAAAGGTCCTCCCTCCTGTGGTATTTGTGATCATTTGGGTATGTTACTTAGTTTAGGTGACAGAGGCTATTATCTACAGAATAATTTGAATTAGCCCCATAGGGGCTGGACTATCTATCTTCTTCTAGATTTTCGGCATTGTATAAATTGTATAAAGCCCTGAACAACCTCGTCTGACCTCAGAGCTTCCCCTGCTTTCTTTGAATAAGAGGCTGGAATAGAGACTTCCTGTTATCTTGTGCTATGGAATGAATATTTTTAGATATCCAAACAATCTCTGTACAGTAACTTTCACATGTATTTTTCATATTGAAGATATGAAAAACAATTCTATTTATTTGTTTGAGAAGATTGATATAATTTTGGTAAACTGTATGGGAAAATGATAACAGGAGTGAAAAAAATCTCCTTTCTCATGTGGCATTCATACTACTTTACAGTGGATACTGATAGAGCAAAAGATGCTAAAACGTTTAGAACTGCATCTCAAGTGTTAGGCTATGGGATTTGATATAGAAATCCAACAGCGTGAGATATATTTTAAACTGAATGACCTTGTGTATGAAATATGAACTATTCAGTGTCCAAGAAGGAGGAGAAGCATTGGTTATTATGTTCTGGACCACTTTGAAGGTGCATAGTCTTATTCAAAAAAAAAAACATATATGTAGTTCACAGTTGTACATAGCTTTATTTTTTTAAATAATTTATTTAATTACACATTCAGATACTTCAAAGCACTGGTAATGTTTCAATAATGTATTTAATGACATAGAAGAGACTTTGTTTCATCAAAGATCTTGGTCATGAAATACATAATTTAATTTTTAAAAGCATATTACCTTGCCTTTCCTAGCTTTTTTGTTGAATCCCACTTATGGCTGACTCTACCTCTGTCAAAACCAGAGCAGATGCTTACATGTCTGATGAATTATTATGGAAGAGACATAGGCAAAAAAGACTACAGAACAGACTGAAAGAGAAACAGATGCTAGATTTTCAATTTCCATGGAAGAGGGCAACCAAAGATATGACAATCAAATATGGGATGTCGAATACACTGAACATTTAAACCCCATACTTTATTAAGTAATCATATCTTCTCTTTACTGTCTCAGTATTCAAAATAAGAAAATGCCATTACATGTAGAAGTAAGGGAATAAGGCCCTCAGAACTAAGTATTTGATTGAATATTAGACAATAACAAAATTATGTCCAGAAAAAAATACTGAGGAAGCCTGTTATTTTAGTCAATTAGATGCTGATCATAACAAATGCAGTAGCAAAACGGATGAGAGTACCATGCTTTTATCTTAGAAAATGCAAATAAGCAATCCCTTTTGCTGAGGACTTTTTATTTTTTTGCCTTTTTTTTTTTTTTTTTCAGTGGTAAAACAAGTATTTGGCAAGCAAAAGACCTGATCTCACTACATTTAAAATTGAATCATTGTAACATCAGGCTAGTCGCATGTTAAATATAATCATCTGCTACTTAGAAAATTAAAAAGAATTTTTAATTATTAAAATTAATAAGAATGAATAAGAAGTGTATATGAATATTAAAACACACAGACAGGACTTCTGCAGCAGCTAATAATGAATTCATCAGCATGTAGTCCAACAGGACCAAGCCCCAGCAGTACCTTATTAAGTTTAAGATATTTTTATTTGCCAAGTATTAAATGGTGCTGTCTGCATAAATAACAGATAACAAGTTACTGGACATAACAGCTAATGAAACAATTGGTAGAAGGATTATAGTTAGCTTAATGGGAGAAATCCCCTGGTGATGCAGCTGCATTTGTTTATGTACTGTGGATTTTAATACTGTTCTCTGAAGATTATCAACTTGCAGAGGTATCACTGAGATGAAAATTTCATCATGTAAAAAAATTACATTGTTATTATAAAAGAAAAAAATATAATTAAGCATATTTCCTGTAAACAGCTAAATATGGAATAGCATTTTGGTTGTCTTCAGAAAGTTTGTCTGTATCTGTGGGGAAAATTCTCGATGAAGGTGTAAAAAGATTGATTTTACATACTTTTATTTTATACTTGGTGTTTTGTTTATTATGCATATTCTTTCTCAGAATCCATCTTCTCCTTATGACATTAAGAATAAACGGTTCTTTGGAGATCAAACTAAAGTGAAAATATATGGGCCTTGGCACTCTAATTTTACAGTCAAAATTATAATAGATTGACATGTTGCCACATGTTACGTTTTAAGTTTCTGCATTATTTTATATAAATTAGAGACAAACATTTCTTATACCTTTCAGATTAGACTAAAATTCTCCCTGCTCCCTGTAAAATTTCTATGAGATAATCAAAAGTTTATTGACATCAAGTGAAAGACTACTATTCACTTAAAAGATCTTGTGGTGAATCTCTTTGTATACGATCCAATCCAAGCTAAAATATTCTGGAGGAACTGTATTTTCTTTGGAAGTCACTAACATGCTTTGGAAGAGCTAGAATTTTACCAAAGAGTGATTTTTAAATGTTGCATACCTAAAAGTGTAATCAATAATTTGTCAAGCAGCAAATATCTAAGACCTATGTGCAATGAGGAAATGCAGTCATCTTATTTACCACATCACAACCTCAAGTAAACAATTTATCTAGGAGTACTTTTGTATGACTAATCAAGATTGCTTTACATAATTTATCCTTTTATGAAAAAATTGCTCTGTTTTGATCCTGCGGTTGAGAGCTGGTCCTTCCTTAAGGCCTGATGAGTTTAAAGTCCAACATGCAGCTTAAAGTTCACTTGATCTATGATTTAAGGTTTACCCCAAGAATCACAATAAAAGCAAAAAACAAATGATTGGTCAAACTTCAGAAATTTCCAGACAGAACTCTAAAAACTTAGAAAACACAAATCTAAGATGATTTGTTATTTTAAAATGATTTTATAGGTTATTTAAAAAAGAGTGAAAGAAATTATAATAGATTTACTGTTGGAGTAATAGTCTTTTAAAAGATACTTATAAAAGGGAAACAGATTCACCTGTTTACTGTAGGTGCCTTTTTGCAAATTTACATGACAGAGTGTACTAACTCATAGGAGGAAGAGACACAGTGACACATTCTGTAAATTAAAGGTTTGAAAGGAAATCTCTGCCATTTTCAATCACTTACAAAACCATTACTACAGATTTTCATTTAAATTCAAATATTAACTATATTTCTTATAATTTATTATATTTGAATTAATGAAGATAAAATATTCAGAAACTCCTGCATCCATAAGACAGTGTTTTGTTTCAGACTCCATTTGACTTCTTCCATTACTGAGAAAATAAATAAGAATGGAGTCAGAGAACACATATGAGACACCTGGAAACAAACATCTTTAGTCACTCTACTTGTCCCTAAGGAAATTTCCTGCACTTGCACCCTGAGTATTTAGAGACATCTGAGGACTCAAATAAAATCTACCTTATTTTGTCAAGAAGTTTTAACAAATGAAACTATAACAGTGAATATTACAGTTATTGTTACTAATCTACTTCCATCTACTAACACTCGTGCTCATAAGTAACTATTTTTAAACAGTCCTTTGATTATACAGTTAAAATTGTACAGAATCTTCCTAGAATCTACCTCTTTTCTCTGGTGGTGTTTTCATGCTTCTGATGTCCCTTTGGATCCTCCCCCACTTTGGTGTTCCTCGGGAGGATAAAGGTGGCACTACAGGGTAGTTATGGCAAATAACCAGTAGGATTAATTTTTGCCAAAGAGTATGATGGTGATGATAGAGATTTTCTCCTCAGTCTTGGATCTGCTTGGAGTAATTTAATCATGTATCTCATATGCCCTTTTCTCTGGCTCCAAGGTAATCCAGGTTTCTGTTCTCCATTCTTATATGATAAAGTGATCAGAAAAACATTGCCACATTCATGTTGCTGAAACTACTTTACAAAACATCACAATTTTGCATGCAAATATGTAAATTGTAAATATATTTTGTGTCTCCAAATGATATCTCATCTTTAATTTCACCATATTTACTACTGGCATTTTAGAATTTCTATAGACAAAAAGTTTTTTAGAATGGACATTGAAATTTTCTATAGTAGAAAAGCTGATTAAATAAAAGTATCTCTCAACCTTTTCCTGCACTCCCAGAATTATCTGTAGTCTTGGACTACACGCATAATCTGTCCATTTCCTGTGGGTGTTAGGTGCCTGCCAAGCTTGGAAAACACTAAGAAGAACAAAGCAAACACATTCATTAATATGCAGTGTATTCATTTACAAATTTATATTCCTGTTATAGGTTTGATAACACTTTGTAGCTGAACTACATCATCTCAATCAAATACTCAAGCACAATGTCACAATTTAAAATTTATTTTTTTTAAGAGTTGAGACAGAAAGAAGTGTATTTTCTTTTCAGACTTCTGTAGACATTGTATGTTAGCTCCCATGGTTTCTGGCTACATGAGCCAGTATCTTTAGGATCTCTATGAGTCAGGAAACACTAAATGAGCCAATTCCAAAATCAAAAAGGGAAAGAAGATAAGGACTAGGTGAATGAAAAATCCACCCAAAAGTAGAAAAAGAAAGCCTAGTATAAATTTCTTCTGTCAAAGTGGTAGACTATAAAGGAATGATTGAAGAGCCTAACACAAGATGTAGGCACATCTAGAATCATTAAGGGATCCTGTCTGGCCTCCATCTCTCCAGAAGCACGTGGATCTCATGTTGGTCCAATGTCATGTCTACCAACTCCATGCTGATGTTTCAAATACCTCACAGTGTCTATAACTGCACTAGACAATCAGCTGAATAACTCCATTAGGCATTTTAAATTTGAAAAAAATGTTGATACAAGTGTAACGAAATATGCAAATAGAATGTAAGATGGAAAATTGCTGTAGATAAAAAACCCTCAGCTACTACGGGAAGTTAGAATTTTAAACATTTTTAATATGCAGATGACACCAGCTAAAGGAGATGACAGCTTGTTTTGCAGAAGTGTTCCACCTAAAGTTTTACTTTTTCCAAGGTACTGTGTTAGACATTTAGTTGTGACTGATCTGAATAAGTGGCAATCAGACATGCACATATATTATCTTAGAGGTATTTTGCTGCTTACCTGATATCTCTTTCCTGCAGTTATTATGTGCTTGCTATATTCCATTTTAAATGGCAAAGAAAATTATTCAAAGGAACATTTATGATGGTTTGCAGAAGTTAATATACAAATGAGACTTAAGCTCTGAGGTCAATGTCCCGTTGTACCCAATGAATAATACTCAAGTATTAGGTTATTTCAGTTGTTTGGGTGAATTACATTATAGTCCCTTCTGAAAAACTTTAGTATTTTACTGAGTGATATTTGTATGTGAATCTTTACTTATTAAAAATTTTGATTAATTTTACATCCACTAAACCTAAAACAAAACATACCAATTCAAATGTGGCAATCAAATTAAAGAAACAAGCTGATCCTTTCTGAATAAATGCAGCATAATGATAGTTATAAAAGGCCCCTCCCTGAAAGCTAAATGGTATCAAATGGCTCTTATAATGGTCTGGTTTTTTTGTGAGGAACTGTAATGTTTGCTATGCTAGCAGCATATATATTCAGTTTAAAAATCCCTTACCCATCTAAGCTGTAAATACATACCACTCATAAAAAAAAAAAAAAAAAAAAAAAAAAAAAAAAAAAAAGAATACTTTGGGATAACTATGTATTTATTTTCTGCTGGATATGTTTATATCCACAATTCTTTCAAATTATTGAGTGGCTAAATAGATAACAGGTTGATCTAATGTGTGATGCAAATCTTATTCAAATTATTGTTTTCGTTTTACATTAGGTCAGCTTAGTTTCAAGTGTTGATACTTCCCAATGGATTAAAGTATTCACTGGTTAATGAGCAAGCTATTGGGAAAATTGCACTGATACTGACTTATCAAAGAATTATGCATGTGCCTGTTTGAGAGACATAATAATTTCATTACTTTGTTTTATTGTTAGAACAAAATATATTCTCATAATCAAATAAAAATGCATTTCCCAAATCCTAAATATTCTTTAAATAATTCTTCATCTTTTCATATTAACCTCAATTCTTTAATCTAGTCCTGGTTTAGTGACTTTATTCATAAATAAACAAAGAATAGGTTCCTAGATATGCACAGTGCTGACTTGCTGTTATAAATATGTGTATATATGCCTCTTTATGGGCCATTGCTTCTTTTGTTCATGTTTTGAAATTTTCTGGTTATATGATGTGAGTACTGTTATCATTTGGCTTTCATACCTGTCATGATTGTAACCAGTGGCATACACTGGCTATTGTATTGTTGTGGTGTTTTTCTGTTTTGTTTTGTTTTCCAAAGATTCCTTAAGAAAAACATCAGTAGAATATCCATTAATTTAGAGTATCTGTAGATAGTCACTGAGAACAACATAAAACTTTTTAGGATGCCCACAGCAGATAAGTCTCATGGTATATTACTGATACACTGCAGAGAACTCATCTAAAGGGATCCTAAAACTTAAAATAAACAAAGCATTAAATAAATGCCAATATTGCAATTAACTTTTTTTTTGGTTGTTTTTTTTTTTAGCCAATCATTTCCTGACCTTTTGAATTCTGGGCTTCTCATTACTCTGTGTCCTTCACACTGATGAGATTAGAAATACTGATAATGGCAGGACATAATTCATCAGTTAATTTGTGATTTCAGAACAAGACTGAGACTTAATTTCAGAACAAGAAGCAGCAAATGTATTAAAGCATCAGTAACCACCACTGTTTGTAATACTGACATCAGGCAATATTAAATATATATACCATTTATTCCAATAAGAATATTAGAGTTTACATCTTTTTTTAAGTGTCCTCAAGGCCAGTTGATGTGGCTACATATATAGTTGGGTTTTTTTTAAAACAAACAAACAAACAAACAAAAAAAAACCTAAAGCAACAGACTAAACCAAACCCACCAAGACCCCAAACAAACAAAGGACCACAGTGAATTTGTTCTAAGAATGTAAAGGGAAAATGTAAATCTTGAGCAACCTGGACTATCTCTGCCTTTAAGTCCACTTTGAACATTAGGCGGAACTATCTGAGCTCCACAGGTCTCTTCTGATCTAATTTTTTTTCTGTAATTCTAAGTTCAAAATAAATAAGGACTCATTTACAAACGTGAAAATAATGTTAATGTCAATCATTAATAAGATAAATCATAGTCATCTGTTATACAATTTGCCACACATGGCTAACTGGCTCCAAAGATATGTCTAAATTTCACTGGTGAATATGTACAGATAAATTCCTCAACTTTACACATTTTTGACAGAAAAATATTATGGAATTTGTTGGTCTGATATGAACCCTGAGGAGGTTATTCTCCCAGAATGGAGGAAGTTAAGGGTTGTCATATGTACACCAAAGGAAAAGACTGTGCAGAAATGAGCATCAGCAGAGCTTATCAGCAGTTCTGAGTGCACAAAAACTTTCATCCATGTCTCAAACGTAGAGGTTTTAAGAGAACTAAACAAAATCAAACATACAAACAACACAAAAAACACAAACCCTAACAACCCTGTAATTCCTTGCAAGAGAGCTTTCTTTATGGATGTGTGATTTCACCATGATGTTCCTTGGGTTTCCTCTTTGATTTGAAATCAGAAATTTCTTCTCTGGTGCTAAAGTGCATAGTTTAAATAATATTAAATTCCCTCATTAAAGTGAATCATGGTCCCGTTACTTTCACCATATTACTGTGGAAAAATTCAACCACTACAAATTTTGACGGAGACCTGTGTAAAATATACAGTGCAATACAATTTTGAACATAACCCTAAAGAGTGTCAATTGTCTGCTTTTGTGATTTGCTTGGTTGCTTTATTTTGTTTTATCTACTGGTAATCTGAACCATTTTAAAGTCCTGTTCCTATATCTTTCTATCATCTGTATTAAATACACTTTTCTTAAATTGACATACCTTACCTGGTTCAGTGCCCATGAAAGACGGTCATATTTAACATGAATTGCTCAATTATCATATAAAAATATTTTTTTCAAGTAATATAAACTACATGCTTTTAAGTCAGTTGTCCTTTCCATGACTAAA
Organism: Dendrocincla fuliginosa; assembly: GCA_035047845.1. NCBI lineage: Eukaryota > Metazoa > Chordata > Aves > Passeriformes > Dendrocolaptidae > Dendrocincla > Dendrocincla fuliginosa. The sequence continues at coordinate 135,603,910 of JAWWMO010000083.1, read as the reverse complement.
TATTTTTTGACAGCAACCCATCACACACAATTTTATTTTTCAGGAAATTAACGATGAGTTGTGCATTTTTGTTTTGTAGGTTAACAGGATTTCATCTTCCTCCACCTGTGACAAGTACGAAATCTGTATTTTCACTCCGCTTGACAAGTGACTTTGCAGTTAGTGCTCATGGGTTTAAAGTTTACTATGAAGGTAAGACATTCTTAACAAAATGTTATGGGGTTTGTTTGGTTTGCTGTTCTTTTGTCTCCTTTCTATACATAAGAAAACTAAACATCCCATAAAAATTTATACAAATACACATTTATAACCTTATCCAAGTTACAATATTTGCTTTTCATGCAATCATTCATATGCATAGATTCACATCTGAAACTAAAATATTTAAAGCTCTACCATCTATAGTGCCATCCAGATGCAAATGCTTTATGACCTTAACTTTAATAATGACAAAATCTTTACATTCTGAAAAATTTAATCATAATCTTTCTGGTCCTTCTAACACAACCTTATTCAGATTAACATCAAGACACTGCTAGTTACTCTTGAATTTCTCTAGGTAGTGGAATTTATATCTGCAGGTTTAATGGATGGATTCCTTCTCGGAAGTTTCCACTTCCGAAATGCCAATTCAGTTCTCTGAACTGACATAAAACTACTTCCCTATTGTAATTTTCACAGTTGCCTGCAGTTTTCACACAGACACTGAAATAAATAAGCTGGAACACATATTCTTGAAGCCCAGAAGTTCATAGTATTGTATGTATGTTGTAGGAAGTATCTTGTTTATGATCAAGCTCACTTTAGTAGTCTTTCGGGAGTTGGTTTATATCATACATTCTCTTTTTAAGTCCATTTCTTGTTTCTGGGACTGTAAACTCTAACTTGTGTCTATAGGATATAAACAGAAACTCTTCTTTTTCTCTTTTTCTTTGTTGTTTTGGTGGTTTGTTTTTTTTTTATTTCTTTTTTTTTTTTTTTAAGAGAGTTGGTGTGAAGGTACTTGCTCTTTCTGCTTCCAATAAGTGTCTCCATCAACAAGCCAGGAGCTACAATAAACTGCCTGGAGAAGTTCTGTGGCCTGTTGTTGTACCCTGCTTGGTCCCATCTGCAGCAGAAACTAATCTTTGAGGAATTAACTAGCTGAGTAACACTTTGATAGCTAGGAAAATATTCAAAAATTGGTAATGTAGTGGAGGGTTGCCATAGAAATATAGCCCAGAGTCACTCTGCAGTAAAATGTCTTCAGCCATCGATATAGTTTACCTTCAAGTATGATGCATTAGAATGCTACTTCATATAGAAATTCCCTCCTGTATATGAAGATACGAAATGAAAAACATAAAATGATTTTCAGGCCTTTCTTGTCCCTTGAGTTATTATAGAAAATAACTGAAGTGGTTACACACTATCTTTTTTTTTTTTTTCTGGCTTGCACAGAAACAAGAGGTAATCTACAAAAGAGGAATTCAGGCTATGTGTAAATGGTTTTGGCTAGACTGTAGCAGTCTGATAATTTTTCAAGCATTTGGTGATCTTGTTCAGCAGCAGTGTTATTACAAAGTGTTCTATTAAAA
>JAWWMO010000083.1:135559850-135592957 GCA_035047845.1 Dendrocincla fuliginosa | reverse complement strand
TACATTTATTTATTTATTTATTATTCACAGTATATATCTTAAAATTCAGCGTAAAATAATATTCATTGAACCCAGAAAAATGCTCAAAAGTAAGGAGTTAATTGGACAAAAGAAATCAAAAGAAGAAACTATTGAAAGATTAAAATGGAAAAGGATACTGAAGCTCAGCATTTATGAAACAGATTTGGTTATAATTGCTAAATGATGGGAGGACTCTTATAATACAGGAGTTCCTCACATTAGTATTGGTGGGCAACACATTTCAATTTTGACCAATGGACCAAAACAGATAAGCACAATGTTAGAAAGGTTGTTGGGGGGGATTGCCATCCACTTGGTGAGAGTAAACCAGAACTAGAGAACAAGAAATGGAATTTAAAAAAGAGTGGAGACAATATTACTTGAATGTGATTAATTAATGCCACTATTGCTTTTGAGGTGCTACAGACTTGGTCTAGTTCCTATTGTTGTGTTCCTTTTCCCTCTCTGCTCACTGTAGTACTCACAAGTCTATGTAGGGAGCCAGATCAGAGAATTAATATGGATGAAACAAGTTTTGCTGCATCTGTATTATTCCCTCATCCATTTCTCTAGTCCAGTCTGCTGTATAGTTCCAAAATGCTGGGCAACCTAAGCAACCAAAAGCAGGAATGAGATACATACAGCTGATGATGTGACAAAACATTGCTCCATTGAAAACAAGCCATTTACCTTAATTTAAAGCATTTATCCAACTGCGTCTTGATGTAACGTATGTAATGCAGAATGACAAAAGGAGATTATAAGTCTTCCAGCTGTAAATTGACTCACCACTTATCTGTATTTCAATGCTGTCAAATCTAATGGGTACTCAAAACTGACTCTTGCTTAGAAGAAAATGCATCACAATATCTTAAATTCCCAAACTTGTTTTGGGTTGCAAAGGTTCCAAGGACAAAGTCTGTTGTGTTTGGATTTGGGTCTTCCATGGAAGGATTATACAGTGTGCCTGACATATCTACTTGAATCCATTTTCATCCCTATACAGACTTGAAATGATAGATTAAGAACAAACCAAAAAAAAAGTCCCAAATATGAAATTTGTATTACAGATTAAGAATAGCTACAAAAGAGAAAATTAATTTAAGAACTTGAAATTTTAACATAACACTGATTTTTCTTCTGAACTGCTTCAATTTTCTCTGAGATTTAGGTTTCCTTTTTCCAACCTCTTACCTGTAACTGCTTTGGTTTTTAGTTTGGCTTTCCCTTGTGAAATATTCCAGACTATACTTTCATTGCTCCTTTTGAAGGGATAGAGATATTTTCTCTTTTTCTGTCTGTCTATATTTTAGAACTTCAATCAAGTTTATTTATTTGATAGATGGAATGTTCTGAACTGTCCAAGGAGATCATAATATGCTTCAGTCTTTACTGCCAGTACTACCTGTGGCAAAAATGCAAAAGAAAGAAGGATACTGCCCTGGCTTTTGGGATTGGTTTTCTTTTCTTGGGAGTTCTTTTTTTTTCAGTTTTCATTTTAATGTCTATTATGTTCATTCCTTAGGTCTTTCTTTTAATCTCAGTACTGTCTTCTAGGTGACATTTTTAAACACTACCACATCAGTTTATAAATCCTGTCATCTCTGAGGGATTAGGTGGTCAGGATTCACTTCACAAGACTTCTAATACACATTACAGTGCTAATGTTGATATCCTGTATTGTCATTGCAGACTCTCTGTATAGTAAAGGGCAGAGGTAAAGAATTCTGGAGTGCCATCCCATTTCTTTTCTCACTACTAGCTATAAAGTATGCATAAATGACTAGGACCTGTAGGTGTATAGATAAGCCATATTTAGCCATGCTGAAACACACAGGTGTGTGTGCGCATGTTTTTCACTTCTTTGACAGAATACATGGCATGATCACACATATAGGAATATTAACATATTTCACCATGTTCCCCAGAACTGTTAATCCATTTTAAACCATTATCATATAAGCATGTGTGACATAGTGAAAAAAAGTAAGTACTTGTGATATTATTAATGTTCCTGCCTTCGGGTCACGTCTGTTGTCTTACAGGCAGATGAACCTTGCATTGACCTGGGGCTTTCAACTGGTGGGACTGCTGAAAGTTCACAGCAGTATTTCAATTGTATTTACCCTTTCCTCTTCAAAGCACTAGGATGAGTCAAAAGCTTTCCTGTACTGCTACCCACAACCAATTTGTCTGATCATTTCCCATGTTATTTCCTGATGGATTTTTCCTGTGGTTTTAGCCTGCTTTCAACAAAGACAAGAGTAGCTTTCAGACTGTTTCTGAATTTGTCCATTTCTTGGAAAGTCTGAAGCTAGGAACCTTATTGACAGAATTTACTTGGTGTTGCTCTAGATTTAATGATATGGTCTACAGATCAACCTAAATATGTGTGTCTCCATTTCTGATTAAAAATTAGGACTTCATTGTAGCTCATATGATCCATTGACTCCTTTTTGTCTTGGAATGTAGCTAAATTAATTAGTAGTTATATAAATTAATTTTATTCATACAGCTTCCACAAGCAGGAAAAACTGAAAAATTCAATACATTAGTGATTAAATTTTCCCTATACTGTTTAAGAAATGCAAAGCCAAAGTGAATTTTCAGTTTTGTTTTTTTTTAATGAATATTGCTAATTGTGTTCAAACCATTTTAAGAATAAAAATTTAAGAATAACATCTGTATCATCTTCTAGCTTTAATCTGTGTAAGTGTAGCATAGGAGAACATAAACATTACTTTGCATTTCCCACAGAAATTACACAGAATTCTAAGGATGGTTATCAACTGGTTTTAATTCTTTTTCTACACAGAAGAAATTTTATATTCAGGAACAATCTAAAGGAACTAATTAGTTGCACAGACTGGGCACCTAAGTCACTTGGTTTTACAACCCAGACTTATATATGCCTATGGATCCAGATGTTCAAACAATATACTTATTTTTAAAGGGCAATGCCATTAGAGTTTTGAAGCAAATCAGAGGCAGAGGCTTTATCTCAAGGCCTGAGCTACAGACCTTTCCTGTCCTTCCACTAAATATGGTAAGATACATGTAGTGTTGATTTTCACATCACAGAGAAGGTCACCTTCAGGGAAAAATAAACCAATAACTTTTCTATGATTCTATTCAGACTCTTCTGAATACTTTTCTTTCTTTAAACTCTCATAGGTATTCTGTACCCTCCTTTAAAAGAAAACGAGCATGTCAGGAACGCCTGTTCATTTCATGTTTAGGCCTTGGGCCTAAAATCATCTTTTCTCTTACTGGGTCTTTTTGGGAAACACTACTGTTGTTGTAACAGAAGAAAGGCAAGTTTCAGCTACTTGTTACATAAGTCAACAGTGTACCCTGGCACAAAAGGTATCTAATAGCATACTGGGCTACTACACAAGTGTAGTCAGTAAATTGTGGGAAGATAATAGTTCCCTTTCCACAGCTCTTAAATCTGGAATTTGGCATTCAAAGTTGGATCCTCAGTGCAAGAAAGATGCTGATAAGTTACAGCAAGCTCAGGAAGGAGTCACCATGGAGCACTTGCCCTCCAAGGATAGCCTGAGGGAGATGGGCCTCTTCAGCCTCGAAGAGGCTGGGGACAGAAAAGTGTCAGAGCATTCTTCAAATACCTGTATGGAGCCTGGTGAGAAGGGTCTCTATTGAAGTGAATAGAAAGACAGATATGTGAACCAAAAATTGCCTAGAAGGGTTATGGAAACTCCCTTCTGAGATCTGATCTTCTATTTGACCCTTCTCTGAGCAGGAAGTTGGACTACAGCCCTCCTGAATTATTTTATGGCTCTATATACTAAAAACTCCTAGAAAGTAACCAAGAGTAATAATTTGAATGCCCTAGTTTAATATGAAAATCGAATATTCATTCCTGAAGGATTTATTTCCCTATAAATACAGACAGATTTTGAAGTTGGCTTGAAGTATATTCAATTAAATGTAATTTTATTATCAGAGAGGAGCGAGGGCTGTATGAAACATTCACACAGGCTCTGCCCTCCTCAATGAGGGGCTGAATACAGGGGGCAGAGCCAGGGGCTGTAACATGGTCTGTAGATAGCCATGGCAACATAGCAAACTATGAACCAGGGCCAGGCTACATCCAGGGACAAAAAAAGAGAAATGGGATGGGGGCCAGGCTGGAAAGAGAGCACCCAACATAGGGCTTACAGAGCCCTATATCTCCTTACAGAGATAAGCCCACTACATCATAGGGCCAAGGCATCCATCCAGCAGACATCTGAAGACTGGGTGGAGGGCACTGATGGCTCCTGGCTGGGATGAATTGGGACTCTTGGGCCATGGGCAGAAATGAAGGTCCTAGGTGAGATAAAGGTCTATTGCTGCTTTCAGTGCCTTGATATATAATCTACCTCAGATTATTGAAGATATTTGTACTTTGTGTATATATGTTAGGTCCTTTTTCAAACTCTGATAGCTGCAAGTGTGCAGACTCTGTGGTTTCACTGTGTATGTTATTCATGAAATCTGAAGTAAGCAGACATGCTCTGTTAATCTTTACTACATTCATTCTTTTATATTTCTGAATTGATAGGTCAGAATAGATACCATCATGTGAAGTTCCACAGGACCATAACCTTAAAATTTGAAACCAGGTGTCCTCTACCTTCAAAATACCTCATAAAGCATGATGAAAGAGTGGCTACAACTCTAAATTTAGTAATTTAGTTTCTCTTAGAGCATTTTACTTGGGATCTAAATTGTCCTGTGAAAAGGAACTATTTTTCTTGCATTGGTTTTCTGGAAGACATTGTTTCTTAATTTTGAGAACCAAAATAGGAACCTGATTGTGGACACCTTGCGGGTCTTGAAAGTAGGAACCCTCTACAGAGGAATCTGGGCAGGCTGGATTGATGGCACAACACCAGCTGTATGAGGTTGCACACTGGGGTCCTGCACTTGGGTCACAACAACCCCATGCAGCATTACAGGCCCAGGAAAGAGTGTCCAGAAAGCTGCCTCATGGAAAAGAACCTGGAAATGCTGATCAACGGTGACTGAACATGAGCCAGCAGTGTGCCCAGGTGGCCAAAAAGTCCAATGGCATCCTGGTCTGTGTCAAAAACAGTGTGGACAGCAGGACCAGGTGAATCAATGTCCCCTTGTACTTGATCCTGGTGTGTCTGCACCTTGAAACCTGTTTTCAGTTTTGGGCCCCTTACTACAAGAGAGACATTGAGGTGCTGGAGCGAGTCCAAAGAAGGGCAACAAATCTGATGAATAGTCTGGAATTACATGTCACATGACATGAGGTGTTTAGCTTGGAGAAAAGGAGGCTCAGGGAAAATCTTATTCTCTACAATTACCTGAAAGGAGATTGTAGTAACATGGGGTTCTGTCTCTTCTTCCAAGTAACAACCAGTAAAACAAGAGCAAATTACCTCAGTTTGCCCCAGGGCAGGTTTAGATCAGCAAACATTTCTTCAATGGAAGAGTTGTAAAGCCCTGGAACAGGCTGCTCAGGGAAGTAGTGAAGTCACCATCCCTGAAGGTATTTAAAAGACCTGTAGATGTGGCACTTAGGGGCATGGCTTAGTGGTGCAGTTGGCAGTGCTGGGTTAACAGTTGAACTCAATGATCCTAATGGTCTTTTCCAACTGAAACAATCTTGCAATTCCATCATTCTATGAAATCAATCAAAAAAGCTCTTTATATGCATTTGCTTGCCTCTGAGACTTAAAACTTTATGCAGCTGTCTAGTTTGCCCCTTGATTGCATGGCATAAACTTAAGTGCAGAAATGTATATATATACATATATATATACACAGTGTAGGAGTTCAATTAGAACATTATTGCACTATCATAAATCTCTGGTTATTAAGGCCTCTCCTAAAATTGATGCAATAAATATTGAGTAGAAACAAAACTCGCCATTGATATCGATAGTGACTTTCCTTTCTTTTAAAAATGTAATTGTGCCACTTTGTAATCTTCTGAAATGAACTTAAGTGAATTATATTTTTGGTATTTTAAAAGTATCATCAAATTATGTGTCACTTTTTGAAGTTCTGTAAAACACATTTCCCACCCTTGAAAGGTTTGCAAGTTGAATATGTTACAGACCATACACGAGACAAAGAGCTAAGAGAGTGCATTTCTACTTCAAGTTTATAAACCCAGATTAGACATCTAAATTACATTGCCAATAAATACAAAATACCTCCTTGAATATGCATTCCTCTTAGACCTACATTAGAAAGTAAATTAATTCCATTAATTAAAGCTGCAAAAACTCGATGCAGCAAATTATTTGCATATTTTCTGTTAATTTTTTTGGCTGAATACCAGCTCTGAAAAACTAACGGTGGCTAAGTGGTTATTACTATCAATGAGGACTTGTGCCTTATTCTGTTGTCTTTACTCTGTGGCACATTAGCTTCTTAAATAGATGGCTCATTCTTTTAACTTTTCTGGAAGTGTTCATCTACTTCAATGAATCATTGAGAGTTCATTAGCAGAACTTATTTGTCTGTGACTTGTTTCATAAACAGAATTGTTTTAAAAAGTTAAAAAAAGACAATTCTAGAATATACTATAAAGTAGTACTAAATTTAAAGATTGTTTTCTAATATTAACTTTTTTTTTTAATTCATTTAGTAATGGTCAACCATTCTGTGAATTACCAGGAGTTATATTGTCACTGACATATTTCAAGTGAGAAAATCTCTGAAACTCAAAGTACTATCATTAGAAAATCTACTGTAATATTAGAGAGACCTAATTCGCAAAAGCATGGCTTCACAACCTGAACCAGCAAAGTAAGGGAGTTGTCAGAAAGATTGAAATATAACAAAAGGAAAAAAAATCTGGTCTTATCAAAGAGCCTCAGTTAGTGAGAGAATTGTCACTGAACTGAGACTTCATGGAAAACTGAGCAGTTCAAGAAAGACAATCACATCATTGTAAACTAGTGTGTTGAAAAAGATAATAGGAATGGAAAAAGTCTACAGATTGTTGGGGGAAAAAAAGAACTCTTCCATTGATTTGTTTAAATTTTAAAATAGAAAAGGGGAATTTCAATCTTAGATGAGTAACTCATCGCCTTAATGAGGCTCAATATTACATATGGAAATGTCAAAATAATTCCTTATATAGAAGAACCAGATGCAGTAGATGAACAGCTTTGCAATCTGCAAGATACCTGTCAGTATTGATTAGAAAACTCCTTCTTAAAGAAAAGACCTAAATTTAAATTGCCACCCTGCTTGAAAATTTAGCTAAATTCAAACTGGGCACTTATTCAAGGTCTAGTCTATGTGAACCTGCTAATTAACAGATAATCTGTAGTGGGTGTCTCTCAGTCTAGATTTCTGCAGCTGTTCCACTTGTATGGACAATTAGATATTCATTTCATCAAGAATTTCAATCTCTTTTATTCCAGGTGATTATTCAAAGAAGTATAACATTCACTTTCTTTTTCAGCAAAATACTAGTCTTTATATCTTTGTATCTTTTTCAACTTTACTTTAAAATGCTGAAAGCTTTTTTCTCATTCAAAAAATTGGTATTTAAAATATTTTTTTTTTTGCAGCAAAATGTTTTTTGAGTCTGTTCTCAGTTTGTTGGGATGAACTCTATGCAAAAATATATAGTTAAAAGTCTGTAATAGAAAAACATTCATTCATATGATCTGAGTAACATTACAACAGAAGAATTAAATCCTTTGTATATTTCAGATATCTAGATAAACTTAATAAGAAAATATTTTTTTTTACCTTGTTACACAAGAACCTTTTTTTTATTGTGCAGTAACAATAAACTAGGGAATTTCACTGTGGTGAAAGTATTTGCTCTTCTATTGTCTTTGTAGGTATTCAATTAAGCCTTGAATTTTGAAGCTGTTTTTTGTCAGCTAATGAAAGTAAACTTTATTAAAGTACTTTTTTTTTTCCAAATGAAATGTTTACTATATTCCTTAAATTCATGCTGGATTCTATTAATCCCTCATATGTTCTCTTTAATATGTTTATCTATTTTAATTGAATTTTCCTGTCCTAGAATTTAGTGAATAAATAGGAAAACCACAAGTGAACTAGTATTTATCTATACTGACAGACAAAAAGGTAGAAATGAGAAAATTAAACAGTCACTAAAGTCTGTGTGAGAAACTCACTACTACAGCTAAAAAGTTGGCAAGATTAGGAAAAAAAGGTAAAAAAAGCATTCAATGTCTTGAAAGACATCCCCACCCCTCTCCCGAGTCTGTAACAGACCAGGAGGGATCCAGGACATTGTAGTATTTAATTTCAGATACCGTGATACTCTTTAAATAATCTCTACAGGGTCCATAACTGCTGCATGTCTGCCACAGAAAATCTAGAGGATTCTAGGTCACTTCTCTGCTGTGAACTGTTAAACAGAAGCTTTGAATTAAAAATGCTTCTTATCAGCATTTCTACTGCTTGCAACGTAATAACGGCAGCAAAACTTATAAAATACTTTTTAAACTGTGAAGAAGAAACCGTTCAGGCCCTTTCAGCTCCAGGGCAGAGAGGAATCTTGTATTTTTATTTTCTATAATGTAGTTGGATAGAAGAGCATCTGTGATATCTGGGAACATTTGCTACAGCTGATAAACAGCAATGGAAGTGGCTTGTCAGAGAGATAGGAGAGTGAGCTAGGAGTGGTCTTTAAAATCTTCGTTTTATTAACTTTTTTAATCTTTTAATTTTTTCTCCTGCTTGTATGTGGATGTATGTACAAAAATGAAAATACCAATACTGACGTGCAAAGCTAATGACAACACTCACACCTCTTACCACTTTGTTCTTTGCCCAATCCTTTTTCTGTGAAAAGCAGGCTTTGAGCTGGCGTACACCCTTCCTGTCATTAACACTATCAGTGTGCTTCAGGTCTTTTAGTGTGCATGGAGGACTTGGGGTAGTAATTGAGATGCATTGACTAAAGCTTTCTAATACAGTAGCAAGGTAGAAATGTCAATACAGTCTGTGTTCAAAGCAATCTCCTTTTCAGGATAAGTGGTCTATTTAGGATATGTATAGCTGGGGTAGCCTCTTTGTGAAGGTGACTGGGAACTAATTCTACTTATATTAGTCAATGACAAAGATGGACACTTTGATAGGACAGTATTAGTACAATGAGCCTTAAGCAAGCTTGGGGAGTGACATTACATTTGATATTTTAAGAGAAGCATATGACAGATAAATCCAGAAAAAAAATTTAGGAAAAAAAATGAAGAGTAAGTAAACAGATACGCTGTTTGTATTCTGCCTTCTGTTTGCCCTGCTTCTAGATTACAGGATTGTTTGGGTTTTGTTTGTCTGGACACTAATAAAATTCTTCCTGTAGATTCTGACATAGTTTTCTACAAAGTGCACCTGAGGGCAAGAATCAAATCTAGCATCCAATTTGAAATGACTGACCACAGGTTAGGATGACCAAATTATACTTTTTGTTTGAACAGAAAAAGTACGTCAGAATATTCAGCAGGCAGCATTGTAGAAACAAAACTTTGCTTTTATAACTCAATTTTTCAGTCTTTTCACTGAATACCAAAAGCAAGGAAACAGGACTTCTTGCCCTTGGTTCATTTGTACAGCTCCCTATTACATTAGTGTGAGTTGTATGGGTGAATTGAAGGAATGATTATAGCCTAATTATCCTGACACTTTCACTGTGTATAATTTCTGCTGCACAGAAACCATACCAATACAGTAGATTAAATGCATCTTACAAAAAATTAAATGGATACATAATGTGGAATCAATTTTTTCATGTAATTCAGGTCTTTAGAAGAAAGGGGGCTAAAAACAATGTAGGTCACATTAGTTGCTTCTTCCTGATTTCAGCTTCAATTTTATTTTTTTTTAATATAATGGAAAGGGAGAATAGTACAATGCAAAACCTGCATTTTTCATGTTTCCATGAATGTTCTCATTATTAATTTTATTATTTTTTTCATTATTTTGTTATTTTAGATTTTTCCATCATGAATCAGTCATTCCTTATTTTTGTATATGTTAAAAATTAAGGGCTTATGCACTGAAACCAAAAGGGTTTTTTTAAAGTCAGTTAAAAGCACTGTATTTATTTTGTCCCTATTCATGTCATGTTTCTGCATGTGTCTTGTGATGTTTATGAATCCATTAAATATATTCTTCTTTCTGGATGTCCAGCCTTGACCTGCCTTGACCTCTCTGTCAAAAATTATAGAGGTCAAAATGAGTTTTTATTCATGACAAAGTAATATAATCAACTTGCAACATCTGATGAAGACAGAGATATAGTGAAGACACACAATACGGCCACTTTTAATTTAATGCAGATTAAATAGAAAATCCTAGATGTAGTATCTTTAGTATTCTCACAGATGGAAAAATTGTGAGTGGAAGATTTCTAATCTGTTCTACTGTGTGTGTAGCTAGAGGAGTTTCTTTGACTTAACCTTTGAGAAATTTAAAACCTGCATTATATGCAGAAAGATTTAATGTATAATTAAAAGTTTTACTCATGGAAATAAAGGACAAAATAACATGGGCAAGACTTACTTTTTATATCCTAGTTTAGATAAATGGCGTTATTACAGAATTGCTTGTGGGTTGGGTTAATCTTGTTTAGTCACAGTTGTTAACAATATTGATGTCTGAAGGTGAGTTAATTACTGTTCTTTTACTGTAAGTGAAGGGAAATAAAGCTTGAGCCACCCAACTTAGTATATCACTGATGTCATTCATTAAGCTGATTAACTGTTCTTTAAAGATGTTACTTTCAACTAATTATAAGTGAAATACAGTTCATAGATGACTACACTATAGATGTCTGCATTTATTATAATCATCTGTTGTTCTGGAAAGTCTTGTTTTTTTTATTTCTGGTGCTGTGTTTTGTTTGCTTTACTTTATTTTGCTTTCATACAAAGGCAATAATTAAGCACTTGCTCTCACAAAACCTGAATAATGCATAGGAGTGTGGAGTAGGAGTAGTTTTTTTCAGCTGTTGTGCTGTGTCTGCCTGTTGAGCAGCAGCACAGTCAGCTTTATTACTCATGACCTGGGAACCAACTTTAATTAAAGAGAACTATTGTTGCATGTTCACCTTTGGCTATAATAAAAAGATGATATTTGCCCCCCGTTCTACAGGGTTCTTTGGGTCTAGTCATGTTTCTCAAGTGACCTTGTCATCTCTGTAACTCAGGTCATGCTGGCATAGTCAAGGTCTAGAAGTATAACTGAACCAGATTTTTCCAATGAAAGAAAATAAATTGTCAGCTGGGATTTCACGTGAGAGTTCTCAAACATTTAAACTAGGGAAGCTCAATTTGGGTTACCAACACAGTTGATAAAATTATAATTGGTTTAAGCTTCTTCTGCAAATGTCAGCTAACTTTAGGCATCCAGAGTGTATATATGACGTAGACACTCTAAACTTCCCTTTTTAGTTGGGGGAAAAGGAGGTATGCTTCAGGTGTGCAATTTATCCAGTCTCTGTAGTCATTGACATTAGGAAGGTGAAGTCCGTCTCTGCCCCCCAGCATCTTTCATCAGCTCTAGCAGCAGTCTTGCTGCCACACAGATCTTATTTCTTATCCAAATGGTGTCAATACAAATACATCTCCCCTCCACATGGAGTGCTTCTCAAAAAATTCCCATTAGTCTGGAAATTTGATTTCAAATTTTTGCTTTAGGGGCCTGCCTTCTGCTTCTACTGCTATTAACAGTGATTCCTAGAGCCTCCTACATAGAGTCCTCTATCAGAAAATGCATTTCTTCCATCCACATCACGTCTGTCTCTTGCAACTACATCAAAAGCAAAGATAAAACAGTGATCCCAGCTTGAGCTTTTAGAGAATAGTTCCACAGTTTTAATTTACAAGGATCCTGATTAGAGCAGATGGAAAGGCATTTATGCAGCAAACTGAATCACTGCACTTGCATATATACTAGTTAACCAAATGTCTATAGGATGGGTCTAGACTGATCCTACCAGGTGATCATCTCTGACATTTAATTGCAAAAATATTTATTCCCTAGCATTTTTTCTGTTTGCATTAATTAGTGCCCTGATACAATTCACAGGCATGATGATGGGGGATTGCATGTATGGATGAGGCTGTCATGGTTTTGGAAAAATACTAGTACATATAGCCATGGCTTTCCAGTGGTTCTCAGGGGTACAGAAGAGTTGGTGACCTATTTCATTACTACCATGTACTACTACTCTCAAACTCCCTGTATAAAAAGACCATGCTGTGCATAGTTTTACCAGCTACCTAGTTCTGTATATTCCCATGCTTAGTATACAAATCTGGGAACTGGCTTTCCTTGGTCCTTCTCTTTCCCATTGTATAATACATGGAGATAAGATATGGAAAGAAGTTTTTCAGATTTTACCTTGGAAGATGCTTAAAATCTAGATAAGGCAACACAGGATTTGGAAACTTTTTGACTCTTAGATCATCATTGAATTTATTCTCAAAGCCACGTTAAAGATAACTAGTTAACAATTTCAAATTTATGGCAAGAAAGTGGAAAAATCCCTTTTATCGTGGTTTGGTAGCATTATAAAAAACAATCATTTCAAGGCACACAGTCTTGGAGATGAGATAAAGTATCAGTTATCTTAAGATAAATGGGCTTATATGAATGAAGTTCCATGATTCAGGACACAGTCATCAAGGATTTAGGAAAGGTGCATCTTTATCCTGGAGAAGGGAGCAAGTACGTGTCCAGCTGAGAAAAAGAGCCCTTAAAAAAAAAGAAAAAAAAAAAAAAGAAAAAGATTGTTAGGCATATGATAGTCTGACTTTCTGATTTGTAGCTTAAGTTAATTAATGTTTCTAGGTCATTAGGAAACTTCACGTTGTTTGTAAACTTTCACATGTTATACATTAAACATGAAAGAACAATTAATGGTGTAGTGTCACAAATCAGTTGAATGCTGCTTAACAGTCTTCATTTCATGCAAATCACCCTTACTAGTAAATGACTAATATGTTAAGATAACCATAAATACCATAAATGTTTAATAAATAAACCTTTTAATTTCAAAATTTGTGTTGTTATGTTTAAAGCTACCAGATGGCATCTTAAAATACATCTTACTCTGTTGATCTGGGGTTTGAAAAACTGAAGTTTTAGAATGCTCGTGACATGTCACTTCTAACCTTAGACTCTGATTTCTCAAGTCATTCAAGAGATGACTGTTTTGGAAAACATATAAAAAGAAGCAAAGAAAAAAAAATGAAGAGGTAAATAAATGGGATGAGGGAAAATTTATATACTAATTGCAGAGAAAAACCTGAATATTATATTAAGCTATTAGCTTTAGCCTATAAAATATATCAGGCAAAATCTGGCTTAATTTGAAATAGATATAAATGCAAAATACTCTATGCGTTAGTGAAGTTAGTGATGCTGTTGATACTAATTTAACCTATACACTGGGGCAATTGCCCCAATTTGAAGTCAATACATCTACATTATTTTAAATTTACTCTAGCATTTGTGAAATCTTTACTTTGCTGTTTAACATTATGAATAATATGAATTTTATGAAGCATATTGCAATCAGTGCCTTGAAATATATAAAGGTCTGCAAAATCTCTAACATTGCAATGCTCTGACACTGAAGAAAATGAAAGGAAAAAAAACAATACAAAACAAAACAAGGTTTGCACATTAGGACACCATGACACCATTATTTCTCCCATCACTAAAGTTACTTTTCATCATGAAAACATCACAAAATACCAACAAATATAAGCAATGTATGCTTCCTCTGCTTCTTGCAGCAAACAGGACACTGCCACTCCTTTCATTCCTGAAGAAAGTAGACCCTGACTACCACTTTCCTACCACTGCTAATGAAAAATAATAACATCAAAGAAAAATACAGGCAGGCAGGAAGGCATACTATAGTAATATAGGGCAGAGATTTAGTTCTGCTGCTCCTACAACGGACCCTCTTCTGCTGTGATTCTATTTTGCATCCTATTTAACATGCTTAGAACATGGAGGTATGTGCATTTGATAGTAGAAAAAGTCTCTCTCTATAAAAAAAAAACCAACCAACCAACCAAACAAACAAAAAAAAAAACAACAAAAAAAAACTCAGAAAAGAAGTACTCTGTGCCTTCAAAATCTTTTGCTGTTGCCGGTAGAACCCTTCATGTCTGTGGCAGCAGGATGGAAAGCCAGTTGCAGTGAATAATGTGGCCTGATGAAAATGAGAGAGCTAACAGCAAGACTTTGTGTGTCTCAATTTATATGCAAAATCTCTGTATTTTCCCAGATTGCTGCTCAAAGACCCATTTACAATAGTTCTCCTTAGCTGTAATTTTTCCGTAGAGATAGCACTAAATTATGGGATTGCTAAATTATTGTTATAATCAGAAAAATAGAAATAGAAAACAGATTCTAAAGAAACCTTTAAAAATGTCATGATACCTTCATCTCACTACCAATATTAAATCCAATATCCCAGCCAATTACGGTATGAGTTATTCATTCTGCCAAGCTATTTTGAAGTGAAATATATTAATGAAATGAAAGAGGCAATGCCTTGATAATGTACTTCATTTTAGATACTATATTTTTATCAGTGATTTCAAGATATTACCCTGCGTTAAAACATTTTGGAAAAAGACAAATCAGGAAAAATGAGATATATAAGCATCATGAAAAATGATGTAGTTCATTACTTAATCCAAAACAGTGTATAAGTAGTGCACTGTAGAAAATAAAGTGTTTTTGAAAGAGAATTGAATGGTATTTCCAGGATGAGAAAGCAGTAGCTTTTGACCAAGAAAAGTTTCTGAAAGCAAGACTATTAAAAGCCAAAACGCAGAGGTAGATTAAACCACAAGTAAACTCTGAATTGAGTAAAAAGTAACTTTGAATTCTAGGAAGTTGTAATTGTCAGAACAAATATCAAGCACCTTTAATAAACTAAAAGTTAATCAGTTTCACCACCTAAATATTCTTCAAATTAAAACCATCTCAAAATATTTTGATTTTAATCAAAATAGCAATCTCTTTAAGAAATGGGCAAGGTCAGCTAAGAAATATTTTATATAATGAAAAAGTTTTAGATAATCATATATCACAGCATGAAGCATATATATTGATAAATTAACAATACAGATTCTTATCTGAATACATTTCATGCACATGATATATTTAAATGAGTAATTTAATCTACTTGTCATGGTGCACTATGTTTATATCATAACATGGAATGCTTCTTCAGCATTACCTTTGCAGGTGATTTAAATAAAAAAAAAAATAAATTCTTCAGGTTATTTGTAGTTTTTAATATTTAACTTGAGGAATAGCTTTCCTTTGGAATATTGCCAAGTGTATTACTTATCATTATTTAGATGTATTTATTAAAGGTGTCTCATATTTTCTGTTGCTTATTATGTTAAACATTATGCTCAAAGTGATTTTTTTTCCCATTTTTCAAATTTTAGTTTCTGTGAGTAAGCATTTTCTTCCTATCTGAAAATCTTGAAATGTTTTATAAGTTTTATACATTCTCAGAGATGGTCACCCCAAGATGAGTTAGAGCAAACACTGAAAGTGAGATGAGGGTCCTTTCTCTTCTCTTATCCCCACGGGTTCTGCTGCTGACACCAAGTGAAGGACGTGATACAAGGCAAGGCCTGTGCTTTCTCTGTCAAGAAGTACTTCTGGAGAAAAGGAGGATGCACTTGCAGAAACTCCTTGTCTCTTACGGACACTGGAAGATCATTAGTAAAATGAGAAGGAATAGAATAATAAGCTTTTTTGATAGACTTTTAAAAAAATATATTTTTTCCTGCATATCACAACCTCTTTGTGCTTCATTTAACTTCAAAATAATTTCTTCTTTCATAATTCTGTATTTTTGTTTCCTTGAAAATTATAAAATTCACGCCTAATGTGTAAAATTCATAACTGAATAAAAATTTTAGATTTTCTTTAGTAATTTTGCTTTCCAGCTATAAAATCAATAGAATTTATAACTCAGTTTCAAAGGCACGAGTAATGTCTTTCATCTACTTATAGTACAATTAGCACTACAGATCTTAACCTGTCGTTAAATAAGCAGCATCATCTTTGAGAAATTAAAATTTGAAAGGCCTTTTTTGAAAAAATCCACTATGTAAGCCCTCTAGACATTTCAGTAATTGTGTCACTATCCTCTACTGTATATCTTGAAAACTGTTGACTCAGACAATTTAAAATCATCTAAAATGACCTGAAGCTAGTGTGCTTCTCACAGCAGAAAATAGATAACTGAAAAGAATAATATCAGAAAGAGCTGATATGAACATATAGATGTATGGATTTGCTTCATAAATTAGATTTTTTTTATTGTTCTTTTTGCAGATGATATCTTGTAGGAAAAAATTTGTCTGGTTAATGTTTAAAGGGAAAGCCTGAGTTGTGAAGCATATCTGTGAAGCATGCCTCTCCCCATACTATGTATGCATATTCCACTTGTTAAGGGTAGAAAGGTGTCTAAATGAAAACATTCTTTCTTAAACTAGAAGCGACCAGGATCCCATAAGTTAAAGAGTTTTAGAAATATAAATAGATATTAATTGCATAGTCAAGTGAAGATTACGTAAGTATCAATCGGTCATTCAAATGGATCCAGAATTAGTCAGGACTAAAATATATAGAATGGATCCATTATTAATTAGAAATGAGTGGCATTTCAGAAAGGATTCCCTCTGAATGAAGAAGGGACCCTAGGAATTGAGGTGATGTAGTTTGATTTCTTGAACTCCATCTGTGGATTTATATGTATTGAGGTTGCCTTGACATGCATTTCTAAGCCGTTGTGAAAAACCCTCCCTTTAGTCCGATGCTGTGGTGAGGAAGGCCACTTCAGTGTTGTTTAGTACTCTGACATGTTCAAATTGAAAGCATTTATAAACAATAACTGGCATTTCTGGACACTGCTGATACTTGAAATTTGAGTCTCGATTGTGAGCCAAAGGACTGCAGTGATGAAAACAGCACTGACTTCTGAAGAGCAAGCAGAATAGTTGATGATGCAGTCAAACTCTTGAGGTGTTCTGGGCATGGTTTTCCATTTTCACCACCATGATCAGACTGATTTCAGTAAAGATGAAGCAGAAACCAGTGCAGACACATGAACACACTTTTCCAAAAAAATTTATTATACCAGTTTGCCTTTGCATAATCAAAAATGCACTTGACCTGACTATTTTTAGAAACAAGCTATGTCTGTGACATTTTCTCTCATCTGCAAGTTTTAAGTAAATATCTAAATACAATCCCTTCACACGTATACATAGAAATATAGAAAATAATGATAAAATTATTTCTTTCTTAGGTCATAATGATCTGCATCATCAAGAATAGTAAGTCAGTTTTTATCTGGAGCTTCATATCTTTTCACATAGTTAAGTTTCTGTTTAACACAACTAAAGAACTCAAAAGTTTTAAGAACTAAGTAATCCCATAAATTTTAGTGTTGGGGAAGCTGCTACTTATATCAGCAATGCAGCAATGTCATAAAACAGCTGCTGAGGAGAGTTTGTAACTGAATTTAGTAAATAATTTTGTTTCCAAATATCTATTATTTCACAAAAGAAAAAAAAAAAAAAAACAAAAACCAAACAGAATTATAAACAAATAAGGATTTTTATCCTCTACCCTCAATCTAATTTTAAATATGTTACAGGACTAATGTACAACAGTTAGCACTGAAGCTTTCTCAACTGTATTAAAAATTGCTTTTTAAAACTGTCAGTGAGGGGGATCACAGTATAAGTTTGACATGCTGTCTACAATTTATCTCCAGGTTGTAGAGCTGATTAATTTAGGTTTTGTTACCGTTTTATAACAGTTCTGTTCAATACAACAGTAGTCAACTCTACCATAACTGTACTTTATACATAAATCCTCTTGTAAATATAATATGGGAAAGCAGAAATACACATACTCATTGCAGTTGAGATATTACACATTTTTTCTTATGTCCCAGCATATTCCCAGGATCTTTGTACAAAATTTGCTAATGTAAGAGAGGGCAGAGCATTACATGCCTTAATTGAGAGATTTAAAATTTAAAACTACTGGAGAAAAAAAGATAGACACAAAAGTATAGTCAAATGTTTCAGGTTATATAAACTAATCCATTATAATAAGAGTTATTAGCTCACTTTTCTTTATTGAAACGTATATGTAGAGGGAAGAAAATATGTTATAATGAAGACTTGTTTGATTTTCCTTGAAATAAACACTACACAAATCATATCAACAGTGTAGCCCTGTAGTGTCTTATATCAGTTAGTAAATATTTGATTAATTGATAAAGAATAAAAGCTTTTCAGAATTTCCAGATGTTACCCCGAGCCATCACTAACATCCAGAAGATTCACTACCAAACTAACCATAGCAAAATATTAAGTTGAGCATTCATGGTGCTGAGACACAAAGCAAAAAGTCTGGACAACGTAAATTTCCTTGGTCAATACATTAATGCAGAAAACATCTGATAATCAAGTCAATGCTAATTGCAAAAGGGCTCCAATTGTTACAAATATGTCTGATGGAAATAGACTTTTTCTCCCTGAATAAAAACACGTCTTTCTAGACTTGTTGAGAAATAAAGTAAAAAATGGATTTTTCTCCTCATTTTTCTTGTTCACTTTTATTTTGCATGGGAAAAAGGAGGCAAAGCCTGAAACGTTCATCAGTTCATTAGTATCTGGTTTTTTGTCTGTCAATTGACACCTATAACATTTTTTTCATCTCATATATTATAGTCAAATTCTATATCCCATGACTGAACATGTCAGATATAGACCAGAGGATAGATTTCTGCGTATTCCTTACCATTTCACACTGTGTTAACAGCCTACTTGTATAACATAGATTTCTTTGACGCTGTTTAGCTCTTCTAACATACCAATCTGTCACTCTTTAAAGAAGTTTTGCAAAGATCTCTATAAGATATATGATCTTTCATTGAGTTAGCACCACAACGAACACTTCATAAGCTCTGTCAAACAGTGATTTGTGCGGTACTGCAGCAGGCTTTTCCTAGAACATTTTTCTTTTTCTCAATGAAAGCAGAGAATATTGAAAGTATTTAAAGGTAGAAGCTGACAGGGTGTTGTTCAAGTCATTTCTCAAAATAGAAATACCAGTAAGTTCAGAGACATGATTGTCACAGCTCTTTCAGTATTAACCTGTCATGTAGAGATAGCCAGAGAAACGGTGGCCTAGAGAGAAGTTTAATGAGAAGTTAATCAAAATCTTGAATTATTTTACTGATAAACCTTTCTCTCCCCTCAAATTATGACCACTTCTACTCATTCCAATTAGAAATTAGTCAAGAGAGGAATGACCCACAGCAGGTAACATGAAAGAATAGGAATAAAAGCAGCTGTTTTTCTGGAAGCCAGCATGAAGGGTGACTATTTATTTCAAGCTTATATTAGTTATAAAGGAAGACTTGAAAGAAAGAAAGTTAATATTTCTACATCACATGGATTACTCAGCAGATGCTCTCCATCATTTCATCTATAAAATAAGATTAAATGCCTTTTACTACTTATGTCTCAAAACAGTTATTTTAAAGCAGGAATAACAAATGAAATTGTTTGATCTTTGCTGCTGCAAGACTCAGACTAGAAACTGCAAACAGCACTTTCTGATATTAAAATGTCTGGGGGAAAAAACAATACCCATAATAATCCACAGCCCAGAGTGAAGAGTGCATTGAATCATGCACATTGGTGTGCTATTTGCTTCTTCACTATTAGAAATAATAGTAATTAAAAAAAAAGTTAACGTTTCCCCAAGCTCCACAAAGGACAGTTTGTATAAAGTAGTGTCCCCTATGCCAAGTGATGCTTGCTTGTAGAAGAATGTTGGTACACAAGTCAGCTCGAAAGCTCTTTCTTTCTTCAGACATTTTAAATCATTCCTGCATAACAAAATCACATTTTGTCAGACAATACACTACTTTCATTCTTCCATGCTTCAGAATTCTGAAAATCCTTTTCCAAATGTGCCAGGGAACTTGCCTGCAGCATAAGGCAAAGCACAAAAATTTTGAGACTCGAGAGATGTTCTCTAAGAACTTCACAAGCCCATGCAATGAAGGTGATAATAAAATGCTGAACACCAAGACTGGGAAGAAATTCTTTACTGTGAGGATGGTGAGGCACTGGAACAGATTGCCCAAAGAAGTTAGGATGATCCAGCCCTGGCAGTGTTCAGGGCCAGGTTGGATGGGGCTTTGAGCAACCTGGTCAAATGGAATGTCAGGGGGATTGGAACTAGGTGATCTTTAAAGTCCCTTCCAACCAAACTGTTCTGTGATTCTAACGTTAATTCTTACACTAAGAAAATGATAGCATAATGCTGAAATAAAGTAGCAATTATGGAAAATCATTTCTAAAGTGAAGGACATCTGGAAATTCTTACTAAAAGTGAAAAGGAAAGTTGGAATAGGTGAGAAAAGCAGACTTAAATTATTTGTGTTTGAAGTAGAATGAACCTTTTCTCCCATGGGAAAAGATGACTGTTTTGTAAGGTACAATATTGTGGGTGCACAGCTCAGAGCTGATACATATAAACCAAAATTTTTATGGAATGTAAGTTACTCAAAGGTTTTGGCCTTGGTCTTGACGAGTGGCCTGTGGCAGATGTTTATTCACATTGCTATCCATTAATTTGATCACACTGTATTTCCTAGTTAATGAATCATTATGTAAGTAATTTGGACAAGATCAGTAATGTTCTATTATTTCACCTTATGAAATAGAGTCAATAGGTCATAATGCATTTCAGTACTATGGAATTATCAGGGTAAGTACCATTAAAGGCAGAATAATGAATATCTCCTTGACCTAGTATTTTTAAATGTTCTCACATCTGGACATTTTTAATGAAACATTTGTATTATACCTGAGATGAACATTAGCCAGAGAGACCTTTTCTAGTAAAAAGGAGTTCATTAGGTAGCCATCTGCTTCAGACCTTGAGTGGATGATTGTGTTGACAATAGCACTTTATTGTGCCATGTCTTCATTTTTTATGTATTTCTGAGTTGAATTATAAACACTGAGAAAAATGAGCAAAATAAAGGAGTTTTAATATTAGTGGTAGACTTTTAATCATAATTTTTCTCTTGCTTCAAAAGTGTTTTCAGCTATCTGCTGAATGCACAATCTTTAGTACAGTTCGATGTGAACAAAAGGGATTACATTTCCATCTGAATGTAGAGTGGAGATTTTATTTCAACATTTTGATAAAAATATTTTGATTCACAGTAAGACATGTTTTGGTTTAGAATTAAATAATTTTAATTCAGAGTTTTTCTACGTTACCACAAACTAGCACTCATAAGAATATGAATATTTATTAATGATAGACATACAATATAATAAGACATGGCTAACTGAAAAAACTGTGTCATGGACATACATAGTTTGAAAGACATGCTGGTGCACCATGAAGCATTCACAAAAGTACTTTAAATGGAAGCTTGCAGTAAATACTTTAAATTCACTTGATGTTCTGCAACCTTGAGACACTTAGAAGAATAAAGTATTTGTGTTTTCTAAGAAAGATATTGTGTTGCAAAGATAAGAACATTCAGAAAAGCAATCTAGTAGTGACTAAATAAAGGCACTGCCCAACCACCATGAATCCTACCTATTGAGCAATATTCTCAACCTACTGGGTGAGATGCACCACAGAATGTGAAAAAAACCTATGAAGAGTTGGGTAATGTCCTTGTGACATCCCAGAAGACTGATTATAACCTTTGCCATCAAATACAAAAGGGGCATCAATTCTATCGAGAAATGGTGTGCTGAAAAAAACCCCAAACCTGTGATACAGATTTTGGAGAGAATAATGATTCAATAATCTAAAGGAAAATTCTAAACCATAAAACTTTCTAAATGAAATTATAGAACTAAGGCTTGTCTTTCTTTTCTCAAAATGGCCAAAGCAGAAACATTTAGAAAACAAGTACAGGAACAGACCTAACTTTGTTAGCACGTCTTCTATAAACGATGTTGTTACATGCTGTTCATACCAGCAATAATGGTGGAAGCCAGGCTGAAATTTCACTGTAAGAGACAGCATGTCCTTTGAGTAAAAGAAGCAGATAGTCAATGAATTGATCCAATTGCATCAAACATTTGCACTTTTAACATGGCATACAGTGTCTCCTAAATGTAATTCTATACATAAGCATATACACACCAACACATACACATACCAAGCATAAGTAATATATATAAAAATTTAAGTTTTGTTACCTCTGAGATATATACAGTTTGTTACTCTGCCAGGTCATACAACAGCTCTAAATGTTTCAGATGCCACCTAGTGCCCAGTTCTCATGTGTCAAAGTCCCTTTCATGAGAAAACTGTTTTTCTTTGTGTCGTTTTATGCCATTGTCTAATGATATATCCACAAAACATCCAATATACACATCTTACACTTCAAATTCCAATTTTAGACCCCAAATGATTCACAGAACAGAAATATCTTTCTCTTTTTTTCTCACATTTATTTATTTATTTATTTATTTATTTATTTATTTATTGGTGGAGAGGAGTGCAGGCTTTTTTAAGACAAGTTGAAATGTTCAACATATCAAAAGTTCTCTGCCTCCAATGGTCACTGCCTTTACAAGACACAACTTGTAGCAGGGAAGTCTAGGCTAATGAGTCAGACGTGGAAAATGATTGGTTAGCCAAGTGTGCATATCCTCAGACTACACACTGGTCATTTCAAATGACCTTTGCCAACAGGAAGCTGGAAGAGATGTTACATTCTTTTTAATACTAGTTTATAATAAAATAATTATAGATTAAGAGATTAATTTAACTTATAGATTAAGATTAACTTTTATAACAGTTTAAGAGTAAATTCACTATTTAGCAATGCCTATCAGTTCTCTCTGACATTTCTGAGCAGTATATTGCATGTGAAAGGGGTGTATTGCCAACCCTGGACAATTTTCTGTGTTAGGTTTGTCCTACTCACTGTATCAATGTTACTACAATATTATAACTGTCACTGTTTTCCTTCTCATATCCTGGAGGGATTTTTTAATGTACTTCTTTCTGTTCCCTTACTTGTAGAATTATATTAATGAAGTTCTAATTTACTTAATGCTGAAACAAGTTTTTTCCTATTAATATAACATATGACTTTAATGCTATAAACAGAAACATTCTTGTGTTACTGGCAAAGAAGATGAATCCAGTGATTGTTTCAATGTACTTAGAACTAAAATCAAATTCAGTATAAAAATCTACATGTAAAGTTCCCTTAGAACACAGTCTTAAAAGACACCCTTAAACTAATAATTTTTTTCAGGCTGTACTTTATATAATTGAGCTCCTCTGTCATTTTTTGACATGCAAATAATTTCAAAAATAAGAAAAAAAAAGCAAAATTATGTCATTCATTAAAAATAGTTAAGAAACTGCAATGTAATTAGCTGTATTATCTTTAGTGAACAGTAGAGACCCTCAGTGATGTAACTATTGCAAATATATTTATCAAGAAAGAGTGATTAAGAAGAGTAAAAGAAAACAATGCCTTACCTTGTTTGTCTTTTGTAAAAAAACAAAACAAATCCAAATGTCTCACGCTTCCTTTGGTTTGCCTTTTTATAGTTAAATATCGCAATATGACCGTCTCTTCTGACTGATCCACAAAAAATGCAGAAATGAAAAGAAAAACTTCAGAGAAGTTTTGACTGTTAGCCAAAGTTTCTGTCACTGCTGTAAACAAATGTGGATTTCAGAACAGTGACTTGCACTTGTATCTTGAGGTGACAGATTTGTTGGAATCAAGGGATAACCACTTTTATTCCTGATCTTCTATAAAGGAGAGACCTGGATTGTGTGGGAGGGAATTTTTTTTAATTCAATACCTGGTTTAATATATCTCTTTCTTTGCTGTCTGAACCCTACATATTTGTAGAGTATGTATGTATTGACAGTATTTTTCACTTTATGTTGGGGAAAATGTGATCATAGTGATTTGAAATAGTTGCAACCCCCTCCCCCCCCCGCAAAAAAAAAAAAATATGGATCAACCCTTTAAAAAAGACAAAATTACTTATGTTCCTAAATTTCTAGTGTCATACATAATGTGTGAAGAACATTAGTCTTCACCACCAAGCTGAATGCAATGCAATGATATGACAAATGCCTTTTATTCTGGAATATTTGAAAGTACTTCTTTTGGATATTTGGACATTATAAATTTCATGTTTAAACAGTTTAGGGAGGACAGGTGTTGTTCCCGATTTCATAAATATAATAAAATAAAAAAGTTATTTCTGACTTTAAATCTTAGTAAAAATTGAGTAAATTTGAAATTTCCCTATCTGGTTCTGACTTGTTTTTCCTTGAGTGAATACTGAAAAAGAGAGTCTAAATTTCTGTCAGCCTTGTTTTTAAAACAGTTGTCAGAAATAAATTATATTTAATGTGATTTAATTTGAATAACTTATTGGTATTTATAAGTGACTGAATTTCTGCTAATGAAAGTCTTTAAAGGAGTGTGACCATTCCTGCTAAGCAGAACTCTGAAATATATGTGCCCACAGTTTTTCAACAGAATTTCTGTTTACATTAATAGGCATCAGTGCAAAATTTATTGAACAGCAATGAATTATATTTTAATTTTGTTGTTTTATCATTATGGAAAAAAAAAAAAAAAGAGGACAAATAGGTTCATACATACCTTGTTTACAAAATTAAATCTAGGACAAAGACAATTCCTGCTTGGAAAGAGATTGAAACAACTGGGACAGCTTGCTTTAAAAAGAGACGTGAGAAATAATAAATAAAAATGCAGAAAATAGGATGGTGTAAAAAATTCAATTATGCTTATTTTCAGAGTACGTGAACAAGGAGAAGTTCAACCAAATTACAATATGGCAAATTTAAAAGGAAATACTTTTCCACCCTTCATATCATTACTGATTATCAGAATGTCACTGAAGTCAAGAATCTGTGCAGAGCTGCATAAAAATTGCAATCTAGTTTGGCAATTCCTGTGTTCCCTGACAGATGACAATCTCAGGGTAACAATCTGCAGCTTTAAATGGCAGGGAGTTGGTAGTACAGTGTCACATTCAGTTTGAAAATAGATGCTACCTATCAAAGAAGACAAATGCTGTTACTTGGTGAATTAGGTCCTCCCTCCCTCTTCCCCACCTCCCTTCCTCCTCCAGTAATGCACTTGTATATGTTCAAAATGAAAATACTCACAGGACAAACTAATATACTTTAAAATGTACAATTTATTTTCTGCCTTATTATCTAGAATCAGGAGCAAAACTGCTTGAAGGGTTAGAAGTAGTGACATACGCCCTACACACTTTCATAATGTTAAAAAGTTAATGGAAAATTGCCAAGCATTACTTTTAGATGAATCATAAAGTATTGCAACTGGAAAATTAGTTTTATTTTAGAAGGAGGATGATTTTTAATTAATGCTTTAAAATATAATTTCATAAGAATAAATTGCCTTCTGTGGATAATTCTTGGTGAGACAGCAGCAAGAGTAAAGGAAGCAATTTTAGGCAGTGACAGTAAAAGACATTACTATTATTTATATTTTTTATTTCAAAGGACAGGGAGCCTTTCTGTGACCTTTTTACAAAGCTCTAAGAGATGTAGGCTTCTGAAGGACTCTATCTTCTCGAAGGAGTCGAAAAGGAAAATATTGTGTAGAGGCAGAGTTTTCAAGTTAATATAAAATGATTAATACGAAAACGAAAATCCACAGGATGATATTATTACCTCTATTTTGACATTCCATAATGATAAATAATAAATTGGATAGCCTTTAAAACCGTTAAAGGGTTTAAAAGAAATCCATTTGCAGAAATATGCAGGCGTAGCTGTGGCACTGCCTTCTTTGTAGAGCTTGCAAGCAGATTTGAGGACAGGTGAGTGTTGCTTCAGCACAGGACACTTGGCTGAAGTGGTGGTAATATCAGCTCTTTAGGTGAGCTTTGAAATGACCAAGACCGGATGGGCCACCTTCTTACTTCTGTGTTGTGCCATTATGCAAGGCAATGAAAGTCAAATTCAGAACCACAGAGTTTATTATGAATTTGGATCTGATGTTCTTTCATGTCTGTATTACAGTTTTGTTTATTGTTTTGCATTTGTATAACTTGAAAGACAGAAATATATCAAGTTTCTTTGTTTCCTTTTCTTACATAATAATTTCCTTGCTGTCAAATTAACTAAAAATATATGTCTATAACTGGAGCATAAGGAAAACCTCATGCTCATTTTCATCCACCTTTGGATATGTGGGTACATAAGCAGATATTAAATAGTAATGGATTTTCAGTCAGTAATGGGTTTTCAATGCTAAGAGTTTTATAATATCCTTGAAAACACACCATCTGTCCACAGCTGTCTTAGTTTATGTGTTCTATATTCTTAAGCAGAATGAAGCATTGATTTATGAAAACGTTGTAAGTAATAAATATATATCTGCTCCAGAATTACAGAGTAGTTCCTGTGGCAATCCAGGAGTTCCACCAAAGGGTATCTTGTACGGTACAAGATTTGATGTTGGTGACAAAATCCGATACAGCTGTGTCACTGGATATATTTTGGATGGACACCCCCAGCTTACTTGCATAGCTAACTCTGTGAATACAGCATCGTGGGACTTCCCTGTTCCTATCTGTAGAGGTAAGAGAAATCCTACAGTAATGTTCTTGAATATATACGTTAGTATGAACAAATTTTGATCTCTATATTAACTTTCAAGCTATGGTTAAAGGAAAACACTTTTGAATGTTTTGATCTCTTGCTCACATATCTGATATATCTCAGCATATATACCTACTACTTTTTAGGTCAATATTATATGAAAATTGTATTTATCATCTATTTTAAAATATATGTTATGTAATAAGACCTGGAAGTCTAGTAATAAATAGACTATAAATGTGTACACCATATTTAAAACAATGGGTATGTTGATGAGGGATTTATTGGCACTTCTTAGAGACTGACTTTTTGTCCAGTAATAACTTGGATATTGAGCAAATAGAAATTTGAAACAGCCAAAACAACTGTGCTACAGGGACTTTCCTCATTGTCAGTCAGGTTTGATTACCTTAAGATTTCTATACAGGATGTCCCTTGTATTCTAAGAAATATTATAGGTCAAATCCTTTTCCCTTGCTCATGTGAGAAATATAGCAGTATCAGGGAATCCAGTTTTATGGGTAAATCCTATCTTCTGAGACTGTTAGAGAGAAATAATGTTTGCAGAGTAACAAAAGGAGCTATGCTGATAAAGTGGAGACATTATCACTGCTATACATAACCAAATACAATAAAGATAGTATTTTGATGAAACATTTATGTCAGGCAGGCAAGCTTAAGATCAGTTTCTAGATTTTCAGGTTAATTTTACAGAATGCAAAATTTATAGTTGTTTAAAAACATTGATGCAGTCTTGCAGAGGCTATAAAAAACATTCCAACTGGAATTACCAGTCTGATAAATTCAGTTTAACCAGTACCACAAAAAAAGTAGTTATGTATGAGAAAGGCATATAACTGGAAATACCCTACTATCATATTTTATTCTTTGCTTAAAGATATTTAATATGTTTATCCATGGTGTTGAAGACCTTACAAACTTATTTTTAATGATACTGTTTTCCAGTAAAATTATTTATAACTTTAGAATTTTGCCCTCATACTTTCCAGAAAAATGCTAGCTCATAATGAAGTAGATAGACAATCAAGGTATAAAGTCAAAGTTTGTTTCTGGAGATAATAGTACAAAAGATTTGTAACAAAATGGAAGTCTAGCACTCTTCACTGCAAATTATTGTTCAAATTCTTGATCTGCCAATTTTGAAATGAATTGGCTTAAAAACCAGTACTCATAACTGAGGAATATGAGAGACTTGAACCTGATGCTTCCCCTTTCCAGTCAGTCATCACAGTCACAGTGTTGCATATGCTTTCTTTTGATACATTTTTCAGTAGGTCTTTGAATGTATTTCAGTTTTGTTCCAAGGGGATGTGAAAATACACAATGTAAATTTGAACTGGAATCTTAAACTCCCAAAGTAGCCCCATGGTTAAACATAACTAGTGTGCAAGCAGAAGACTACTACATAAGAATATGAAAAACATATTCTTTTTTACTCATAATTAGAGAGATCATTATTGGAACAGTGTCACTCTTTAAGGCAAAATAGTGTTAACAAATTGGAAATTAATCAGAAAAAGAGGAAAAAAGTTCTGATCGGTTTCAAAAATTGTCATTTTTTTTCTAGAGACTGAAGGAACTCAAACTTTTTAGTGTATGTGAAAGAAAATTAAGAGGTGGCTTGATTTACCACAGAAACTCATACAGGAGGGAAACAATTTTTGAGAAAACAGTTCTCTAATCAATAGCAGTGAAGAATGTAAGGGGTAAAAACTTGATGAATAATGAATAAAAAACCTGCAAGGTATACATTTTAATAGTGGTGGTTGCAAATTACTGAAACATAACCTAAGAATGTGACAGATTCTTGATTTAAGTCATAACATAATGGCTTAAAGGCTTAATGCACCAAATCACGGTTAAGGTATTTGTGGTCTATGTTCAATAAAAAAACACCCAAATCAAACCAAAAAAAAAAAAAAAAAAGGCCCCCTAATGATTTGAATAGTTCCTTATATGAGTCTATGTTTGCTATCAGAAACATCTAACCTTACATCTAATTCAGATCCTTGTGATTCCATTCTAATGAATCTCTCCTAATTTTGCCTAATGCAATTATCCAACACAGAACCCTACAGAAGGTTGCTAAAGGTGATTACTCACTAACAAGCTTCTTATCTCTTTGCCACTGTTTGCCATGGAGGCTGTCTTTGATTAAGCACTCATCCTTAAAGATTTCCTCTGACAAATGTCTAATTGTTCCCTATCGATGGCCATTACATCTAAAGCAGAGAATCCTGGCACAAACAAGTGGTGTATAATTTTCAGATGCTGATTGTATAAGTGTAAGAATTAATGTTCTTCAGCACTAAACAACTTCATTACTGTTTTTAGGGCTCATTTGCTTTTTGTTTGTCTGGGTTTTTTTTGTTGTTTAGTTGCAGATTTTGGTGGTTTGTTTTTGTTTTTTTTTTTTTTTTTTTTTGTGGTTGGTTGTTTTGGTATTCTGTTGTTGTGTTTTGGTTTGGATGTGTATGTGTTTCTGTTTTGTTTGTTTTGTTTGTTGTTTTTGTTTTGCCTTGTAGATGGGCAGGTCTCTACAGACATGCATATAAAAGTTGTCCATTTTAATATTATTAGTTGGATTGGGCAAAGACAGAGTATTTCAATGCCATGACCTAGAAAATATCGTTGTTTTGTTAGGATAAAAAGCCCCAAGAATAGAACAAAA
The DNA here is from genome assembly GCA_035047845.1 of Dendrocincla fuliginosa. Classification (NCBI taxonomy): domain Eukaryota; kingdom Metazoa; phylum Chordata; class Aves; order Passeriformes; family Dendrocolaptidae; genus Dendrocincla; species Dendrocincla fuliginosa. The sequence goes on along the minus strand of JAWWMO010000083.1, from coordinate 135,563,502 downwards.
GTATATTTTATTCAATATTTATTTGGGGTTGGTTGGTTTGTTTGTTTTTACCTTTAGGAAATAAATTGAACAAAGTTCTGAATTTACAGCATGCTTAGAAGTCAGCAGCTCATATATTTCTGTAAATCATGTGTGTGTAAATATCATGACTAGTTTTTAAATAAAACCTTCTTCCCCGACAAGTTAATTTTGATAAGTTTGTTTTCAATAGTGAAATATGACAGCAGCTTTATTATATCACCTATTTCTGAGCTAATGTTACAGCTTGCACTTTCTCCATAACACAGAAAGCTAGGAATAATATATTGAGGGTAATAAATATGGTTACATTTATATATAATATTTTCAGTCTATATATTTTTAAAGATTTTCCTATTGCACAGTGAAATGACTGTCATAAAAAATCTCCATTCTAAACTTTACTGGGTTTTTTTAGAATTCAGAAATTTCAAGAGAAAAAAATGGTTGTGTTTGTATTCCTAGAAATTCTATTAAAATATTTTTGCTACTACCTGTACATATAGCTACAAAATATTTATCACTATAAAATTTCTGTCCATATTTTTACCTAAGGGCTTGTTTTTATTCCTTATCTACATTGGCTTGCATTTTTATCAGAGAAATGCACAACTCACTGACTAGAAATTCTTTTTTTCCATGGACAATGCATTTTTACTTTTTTTGACTATGTATCTGGGAAAACACTGAGTTATTTTTTCCATATTTGTCATGAGAGGAAAAAGATTAAAGAGGTTGTTACTAAATTGAAAGTCTATGCATTCTGTAATTCCCCTGTGGTATACCTATATATATGTACATATTAAGATATGTTTATTGTTTATTTACACCTGTCTCTATAGATGCATATTTAATTTCTTCTTCAGTGGATTTACTGCAAATTAACTGAATTGAGATATTTACAAGCTCATATTATAAAATGTGATCTAACGGGTGTCAGAATTGAATTAGAATATGCAGCTCACTATTGAATTATTCTGCCACTTCCTCTATGCAGAACCCACTGAAGTGGACAATTTGCTAATTACAAGTCACTGGTTTAATTGTGTAACTACATAGGCACATGACTATACATATTTCAATGACATGAGGTAAGTTGTAGGTCAGATAAAACAGAAAGTAACTTCAAATGAAATTAAAGTGTCTTGTAGGCTTTTCAGTATATTTTTCTTGAGTGTTTGTGTCTGTTTATATATTGTCTATACTAGTATTGAATTTTGAAAAGAAAAAATAATTCAGAAAATTCACATAACTACCAAAAAAATAGTCATATAGCAATGTAAGCATTTCACAGACAGATAAATTTGGTTCCAGATAGATTTAGATTTTATGATATCATAGCAAATAGAACCTAGTAATATAAGCAGTAAATAAACTGACTGCCCTTGTGTCTTTGTTGTAAGATGGTCTTTGTAGTCTGTGGAGAGAACAAAGCAGGAGATAAAGTCAAAGTACTGCACTCAATGCCATGTAGTGCATTAACTACTGGAACTGACAATATACACAGAGGAATATAGAGTGCACTAACCTAAAAGCAGGAATAAATTACATCTCACAGGGAACAAAAAAATATTTGGCCTGAAGCCAGTTCTTATATACAAACAGTTGTTCCTGCTTATTCTTGGGAAAAGCCCCATGACTCTGGATAAGAAATAAGTTGGATTATTTAAAGTCAAATAGAAAACAACAAAAAATATAGCAGAATTATGTATTTCTATATAAGCAATTGTATATATGAGCAATTTTTCAGAGATTGTTCCACACATGCTTTTTGGGACATTATAAATCAGAATGTTGGCTTAGAGTGGCCAACATTTTTATAATTGGTATGATAAAAAATGTAGATGGTCTATATATGGAAATGATGCTCCCTAAAATTAAAGATGTTAATTAAGATTGGTGGGGAGAAGGAAATTATAAATAAGATCTACCATTTTTTGGAAATAATATAATATGAATGTTTGGTGTGTGCAAGTACCATACTGTATGCTTTCAAGCAGGGCCCTGAAGGTATACAAAATAATACCTGGAATGACTTTTTGAATTAAGAAAGTTACATTACCTTTGGTTGCTTTTAGTTTTTGCAATAAGAGGACTTTGTGAGTTCTTTATTTTAGCCATATTTAAAATGTGTGATTTTTTAGACCAGTAGAATCAAACTTTTGCCTTTATGATGATCACTGAAATTGCTCTCTTGTCTTTTCTCATTATATTAGAGTTATTCTCAGGATAGTATCCAGTACTCATTATTGGGAACATGTCGCATAAACACACAGTCTGCTTATGTTAAATAATACATCTGAGCCTCAAGAATAGCAAATATCCATGTAAATTTTAATGTGTTATCAGATCCATGGATTTCTTATTGTAGTAAGTAGTGACATTTTACGGAATTATGTGAAGCTAATCTAATTCATTGTTGATGTGTGATAAACCAAGACATTTGTACAAAAATATAAATGTTTATCATATTAATATTATCATATATTCCTAACACTACTGCTAAATTATACTAGTTTTACTACACTAATAATAACAATATTAGCATTACTAATAGAGATAGTGTCCGTTAAAAGGAACTCGCTCAAAATACACCAACAATAATAATGATCTAATATTGTATGAGTTCCTTAACCAAACACCATTATTTTCAAGAATTCCAATTAGTTTCATATCTAAACCCTCTGCTTCTTCATTTATGATACTGGTGGCCAAATAACTAAGTTCTTGACAAACTGCCAACCAAATGACCTTCCGCACACACCACCACACCACACAGGCTGAGGGTGAAGGCACAAAAGGTGTTTATTCAAGTGGGGCTCGGGCTTTTATAGGTTCCCGAGGGAAGGTTCTGGAACTTGGATGCGACTGGATAGATGAGGGGGCAGAGTGTGTAACCAGGCAACAGAACAACCAATCAGGAGCAACTTGCCAAAGGAAGGAAAAGTAACTAATAGGGAAGCAGGGTCTACGGCAAAGGCGGGAAACTGTGAAGGGGAAGAAGACAACATGGAGGAAAATGGGATAAAACAACAAGGGATCCACCATGTTGGGGATCAACCTGACGGGTGCACATAGAGAAGCAACCACGGGGAAGACCATAAACAGGGGAGGTTTTGCTTTCTACAAACGATCGTATACTCGCGAGTTGATCCCTTTATGAGCAATCGTATGCAGGATCAAGGAATGTCCATAAGCAATTAAAATTCAGTCCTTTCTTCAAGACTCTGCCGTGAATGTCTGAAACTCATCAGTCTCTGCTCAGTCCTTGGTCTCTCCATCCTTGTAAGTCCACTGTTTGGAAGTTTCTTTTCCACGTTTCGTAGCTCTTGTGTTCTCCCACAAGTTCTTATGATGGGTGGAGAATGTGCTCCATGTGAAAATTACAGTGTGCTTTTTTTAACAATGTCCTAGTTCAGCAAGAGGGACCAGTTATCACTGTGTGGGGGTGATCACAGCTATGTATTCTACCCCTTCTATTTATTTCCCAAGAATAATGGACCATTTGCAGTAGCTGCCCAGGAAGTCGTTAGCACCTTCACACCCAGCCTGAGGAGGCGTGGCTGCTAATGGGCCATCAACGGTTCAACAATACCCCATGACTCACAGAGTTAATCACCCATTGTGTGAGTCC
>JAWWMO010000083.1:135527791-135557773 GCA_035047845.1 Dendrocincla fuliginosa | reverse complement strand
GGAGGAAACCACCACTCTTGACCAGACTACGACCATCACTCCCGACCAGACCACAGCCATCATCTGCACCAACAGGTCAGAGAGCCCAGCGCTCGGCGGAGTAGGAGGGCGAGGTACCAATAAGATCAAACTTAATTTCAAAAGATTGTTATAAGAATTAAGAAAGACAATGAAGAGGAAAAGAGAAAGACCAGATTTTAAATCCAAGAGACCTAACCCAGTACCAAACAAAATACAACTTCTTAAATACCAAAACATTCCATCCCACCTTGTGTTCTTTCTGGGAATTAGGACTTCTTACACAAGTGGGTGGAATTTAGTTTGGGTGGTTAGTGAAAAGCTTGAAACACTGATTTTATCTCCTATTTTCTTAAAAATTTTCTTAAGCAAGAACAAAGGACATAGAAATTAATTATGTCTTGACCATATTAACACAGGCTATTGGAATCATGTTGGAAAATTTTGACTGAGGACAACATAATAATGAGAATTATACCTGCACTTGAAAGGGGTGAAGATTACTCTCAAGGATCAAGATGAGTGAATGGGAAGAAGAAACTTGGAAAAATAAAATACTGGTTTAGAATAATGTTTGTCATCAAAGCACAATAGTAGAGGTGTTAATTATGACAAAGCCTCAGTCTTTCACATGTTATTTAAAACTAATTTCTAATGAAGTTTATTTGTTAGAAACCTCTAAAGACTGCTTTAAGAGGATGTGTATTAAACGTATAACTATCTCAATTCCAGTTTGGCCTAATAAGTTCTCCTTTTGCCAGGTAATGATTTCCCTTTAACCTCTTATATTCTTCTTGGGTTCATTTTCTATATGGCATCTCTGCATAAGTCCTGCATAGTTATCAATTAGCAGAAATAATATTTGTAAAATAATTTGAGATACTTTGAAAGTAATTACTGGTAAATCTCAGGTTCATTAACTCAATTTGCTAAGCTGCTTAATCCAATAAGCTTTGGTTGCCATGGGCTTTTAAATAGACTAGTATTTTTTCCTCTCATTATTGAAATTACAGCTTTATTAACCCTTCAGTATCTATCAATTTCTGCCAAAAAATTATAATTTACCTGGCTATAAATAGAAATTGTGAAAACATTATTTACTATTTAGGTATCACTTCGCAAACCCTGTTTCGTAAATCAGTTGTAATTACATCAGGAAGACAGTAGCCATGACAAATTTTTTTTCTGAGGACTCTTTAAAGCCCTTCAAATATTTCTTCTAAAGAATAAGTGATTGCCAGTAGTGTTTTTTTCAGGCAAAATATTTTGTTCTTAAATTTATAGCACAACATTTTAGCATTCTTCAAGGCTACATCTGTCTAAGATTACATCTTTCTTAGCCTAAAGAATGATTATTGATTCACCTATAGAACATGAATCTTGATCTTCAGTATTAGTTAATTTTCTTGTTTTCCTCATTGGCAGGAGCGTGGCTGGTTTATTTAAACATTAAATAGTATTACTAATATTAAGTATTGTTGGTGTCTTGTGATGGTTTTTAGAACTGTAGCCTATTTTTAAGGTTACAATATTTACAATTGTGCACTGATGGAGTCTGAAGATGGTTCTGTTGTGTTATAAAAATAAATTTGTTTTTTTTCACAAAATTTATTCATTTTTTCATTCTGCTCTGGAAATTCAGAGGCTAAATTCCATCTGCCTTAAATTCCATTGACAGTGGAAGGGCATTTAAATGTAATAGAAATTGTAGCAGAATTCTGCTACATGTTTATGAAAGATTCCATTGGCACAGATTTAATTTCTCACAGAACCAACTGTAATGAACATATAGGTAAGAGATCTGTTTTGTTAATTCATTCATCTTGTATGACGATCTTCTGAATTTGTTCAGGATGAAACCTTTACTGTACAAGTGTAGCACATAAAATTTCTTTCACATTTCAGTCAATCAGGAGCTGACCTTATTTCACCAGCAGAAAAAATTTACGGGCAGATGTTCTGTTTGCTGCACTACATCATAAAGCTGATTCTGGGTTCCTCTAAGACAGACTGAGAGGGGGTCAAAAACTTTTACATTTAGGATCATTAGTTGCTTCATTCATTTAGCCTTCCTGATCCAAATACTCTTCACACTGGCTGGTATTTTAGAGTTCAGAGAAAGAAACTTCCTGGTATGCAGTTATGCATTAATTCTTCCATGTCACAGTTTCCTCTTGTTTTTCATTTTGAATGTTTGATGTTATAAGCCAACATTATATAGTTCATAGAATCACCGGATCTTCAAAGTAGGAAGAGACCTTCAAGATCATCTAGTCCAACCACCAACTCACCATCACCATAATCACCCCTAAACCATATACTAAGGTGCCACATCCAGATGTCTCTTGAGCACTTCCAGAGACGGTGACTCCATTACCTCCCTGGACAATTTATTCCAATGCCTAACCACTCTTCCAACAAAATCTTTTTTCTGCGATTTAATCAGACCTCCCCTGTCACAGCTTGAGGCCATTTCCTCTTGACGCATGACAGAAGAGAACAACCACCATATTTCACATACTTTCTATATTTTTCCCCCTATCATTGTAAATATGTATATTTAAAATTTCATATATGTCTTAGAACTTTTAAAAATTCTGTAACCAATAATGAAAAGAAAAAAAAAAATTGTCTTTGTTTTTGAGGACTGCTAGTTCCCAGTTTTCTATTCTGAAGTGAACCATGAGGAAGATAGAAACCTTGTTCAGCGACAATAATAAAATCAAGCTGAAAAGAAAATAACTTTAAGAGCCATGGAAAACAGCATTTTGATCCATATTTAAGTCAAGTATCAGTGGATGGGGGTCAAAAACAAAGTGTGCAGAATGATGGGCACATGGAAGGCATTAGAAATATAAGGCAGGGTGAAAGCACATCTGCCTCAAGTCAGCCTGGGACACAAGCAAGAGTCACAGAACAATGACCTTGTTGGAGTAACAGAGACATGGTAGGATAGCTCATATGGCTGAAGTGTAGTAAAAGACGTATACAAACTCTTCAGAAGAGAAAGACAGAGAAGGTGGTGTGGTGGCCTCTGTGAAGAAGCACCTTGGATATATGGATCTGCTATTGGGGATGCAGAACAGGCTGGCTGAGAGCTTCTGGATCAGGATCATAACAGAACAATGAGAGAACTCATAATGTGAGTTTCTTACATACCACAGGATAAGGATGAGAAATGGTGTGACATGTTCTTTAAACAGCTCAAGGAAGTTTCTAATTCACACAATTTAGTTCTCAGACTTTATCCTTCCTAGTATTTGTTGAAAAGGCAATAGGGCAAGATGAAAACAGTAGAGATTTCAGAAGATCTTAAAGAATCCATACCCACACTTCACAGCAAGATTTTTTCCCAGTAGGTAATTGTCCAGATAGTTTTTAAAAACCTTCCCATTTTTCAAAGGCAGTGGTTTTCCATATTTTGTATTTAATATTATTAAAAAGTACTTTTATCATTTACTCCGCATGAACTTTCCTTGCTAAAATTTAAGCACGCTATCTTTTTCCTACCCCCCTGTGTATAGTTTTGTACCTATGCATGTTAGAAACCAATTATTTTCTTCCTCTTTGAAACTTCCTTTTACATATTTAGTTTTGGTCTTCTTTAACTACATTAATCCTCATGCACTCTTACTTCACAAGTCATGCTCAGGAGACCGCTAGTAATTTTTGTTTATTTCCCCTTGATTATTTTTATCTGTACTTTCTTTTCAAATATTGTGCCCCAATTAGCAAAGACCAGCTAAGAATTTTTGTGTTTTCCTAGATCACAGCTTATAGTTACAGCATGCTCTTTCTGGTCTTTGAGTGTGTCCAGTTATTCACCCAGTTAATCTATGAGGGTTATTTTAATTCTTGTTCCACTTTTAAAGTCATGCTCTGGGTTTTAAATAACATTTTAAATGAAAAATACTTTGGGTTTGGTTTTTTTTGGTGAATTGGTTGCTTGGGTTTGTGAGTTTTTTTTTTTTGTTTGTTTGTTTGTTTTTTTTTAAGAACAGATTGAATTCCAGGTAGATGGGCCAGGCTTTTATCTTTCTGTATTGTCCATAGAATGAAGCACTTTTGGTAAGGCACAAATAAAAGGATTCCAGTAGCTGTAGACAAATCTGACCAAAGTTCCAGAATTATATGGTGTTTATTTACTGCAATCTATAAATCTCCAGGCTGACCAAATATATGGTGTCAGATTCCAGTTTTCCAACTGTATGAAGTAAAAATCAAAGGGCATGCATTTCTGAGAATAATGCTGTGGTTTAGTTCTTCAGTTACTTCTATTTCATTTCATACAAATACTGAAAAAATAATATTTGGAGATTCAGTCCTCCTGCATCTTTGGGCATCAAGTAAAAATGCTAAGGCACTGTTTATTTCATGTCGAACTGAAAGAATGATGAAAATTGCTTTCTATACATTTGTTCATCTGAATGTGATTAGAAAAAGCAGAGGTTTATGGATAACAATAATGATCATAACTTCATGAACAAACATTTGTGAATTTTCCTTTAATTGCGGATGAAAGCTCAAAGGCTTTGCATCATTTATCCAAGTCATGAGGACATTCTCCGTACACCAAGTGTTCAGTTTCTATCACCACTAAGAACACCAAAGACTGAAGTCAAATTTTACAATCATTAAGAAACACTAGCACTCCATCACCTGAGTAAATCAAATTAAGATGACTGATACTAAGCTAGGGTTTATAAATGGTACAGCAAGTGGATTAAGAGTACTATTTCACTGAAGGGAGAAAGCAACAGAATGAACAGCCGAATAACCAATAGCTGTCTGTCTGGATTCTCAAAGCAAAATAATGACAGTTTTTCTCTTTTCTAATTCCAAGATGATGTAGCTTGACAGCAAAGTCAGATCTTTTCATATGACATGAAGTTATGCATCACTCACAGTACAAGATTAATAACTCCAGGGTGTTGGCATCTTCCTTGTTTAATTGAAAAGCTGCATTTAAAGTGCAGCTAAGTCAGCAAAGTGACTTGCCAGCCATTTGCTCTTTCTAAATGTTCCAGGCAGCCATGCTAGCTCTAGTTATTTTCTAGGTGCATGGTGATTCCATTATCCTCTTTCGCTGGTCACTGTAGCATCACAAGTAAGCTTGAATTTTGTAAGAAAAACAAGTATATATAACAATTATATGTATGTATGCAGAAAAATTTCTACTTTTTAAAGAGACTTCCTAAAAGGGACTTTCATCCCCCACTTTGCAAATTTATAACTTGCTTTCTGAGTCTGTAAACTCTTACCTTAAATTAAAGACAGCCTCACATGACTCACACTCAGGCATAGTTTGAGGGCACTTCTGGGTACTATTTTTGGTGTTATTACAGGTATAACGTTTTCTTTATTACACTCTTGGGTTGTTCTTTTGGGATTTTTTTGTAAAAACAAATGTACTCAGCTATAATCAAAGAAACAAAATATAAATTTAACATATGGCAGACATGTTCTTGCTTTCTTTCACTTATTCTTCCTTCTGACAATCATATTGATAGAGCGAGATGGTGCTCTTTTGATCTTGTTTCATCTGAAGTTGTCTGGAAGAATGGCTGGATATTTCAGTCATGTATTGTTGACACAGTAAGCCATGTTTCATATCACTTTCAAGTGGCCTTTTAATTATCACATGAAAAATATTCTTAGATATTTTCATAAAGTATGTGGGACACTAACTCATTACTATAATGCTGTTCTTTTTATTTCTGTGGGTACCAATTAAAAGGCCTTTACTTCTCTGTGCTAAGGATTATTCTCTTATATTAACACCAAAAAGAAGTCACTCTCAAATTCCCTTACTGATGCAGCTGCTTGCATTGATACTTTGTTCATTAGAAAAATAGAGAATAAACACCAACCATTTTAATGATTTTTACATTATTCTTTTCCATTTCATTTTTAATAATTACCCTTTTTTCTCTTTGTCCAAAAAGCCTTGACAAATCAGGTGTTTCTTTTCACAAATGTAATAATTTCCCACTGCTATTTAAAGAATTGTAGTTATCAAAGAGACCAGAGTGCACTCCATCCTTCTTGAACTTCAAATATTTCAGAATGACAATATAACTCATTCATTTTAAGTAAGAATAACGAAACCACATCTAAGATTGAAATTTTCTAGACTTTGAAAAGTTTAAAATGGTTTTCAACAGCTTTTCTGTGGTGAACCTATCTCTTCAAAAATTCATAGAAGTACAGATGCTTAAGACCTTAGAAACAGGTTATTTCTATTCTTTTATTTCACTACATCTGTAGTCACTTGTATTTGGAGATGATAACTACCATATTATATTTAAGCAATGTAGTGTGTAAGTGTAGGAACTTAGATTCTTGCAAAGTTTAACTAAGCAAGTCTTTTCCTTGGAGAGACCTTGATTTTAATATTCTAATGGCATTAAAAACTAAAATGAAATGAAGGAACTAGATTTCACATATCTCAGAGTCTAAGAACTGTAGCTGGAGTATATTTTTTAACCAAAACTTTTTTTTTTTTTTTTTAAGGGAGGTCATATTGAAAACCCTGAATACTGAATGAATATTTTTTTTTTCCTGAAACAGGATTAAAATATAATTTGGAATAATCAGATTAGTGATGTTTAATGAATTTACATTGTAAAAATATAATCATGACTTATTTAGAATACAATTTCCATATTTTAGTTCATTTGTTGAAACACATGACATTGTCACTATGGGTTTAGATTTTTCTATAGAAGTCAGGCTATCCAATGACTATGTTATTGCTTAACATTAAGCTTATCTATTTCTTTCAGTGTTAAGCTTAGCTGGTACTTTCAATGTTCTGTTACTGTTAAAAGCAGCATTAGCATGTGCCTGACATGATATCCATTTTTTCCTCTGAATTGTGACTGTCCTTAAAGCATTTGTATATAGCTATGTGAGGGAATATTCATGTTCTTGCCATGCTAGCCTTCCTATTGATCACCCTTAGTTTTGACTGATAACACTTTTGTATCATTATATATCAAACATATTTTAAATAATACATAAACTACCAGGACATTATCTAACTGTAAAAACCTGCAGCATACATAACTGTTAAAAAGAGCTAAAGGTGAAATGTCCATAAAAAAATAGATGAGTTGAGATGGTAAGAAGAGATTACTCAGAAGAACATCTTTTTCTTTGCCTCAGTAAAGTGACAGAGTATTTGTAGCAGAGATTTTTCCTTCTGATTTATCCTGCAAGAAATCTCTTCTATTAGTACCTACTTATTGTAAAGTCTTGCTGTATGTGCCCCTCTACCACCTCCCTGGGAAGCTTATTCTAATGCTTCACAAACCCTCCTGTGAAGAAACTTTTCCTAATAGCCAGTCTAAATCTGCCCTGGTACAAATTAAGGCCTTTTCCTCTGTCACTTTTTACTTGTGAGAAGAGACCAACACTCACCTCACTACAACCTCCTTTCAGGTAGTTGTCAAGAGTGATAAGGTCTCCCTGAGCCTCCTTTTCTCCAGGCTAAACACCCCCAGCTGCCTCAGCTGCTCCTCATCAGACTTGTGCTCCAGAGCCTTCACCAGCTCTGTTGCCCTTCTCTGGACTTGCTCCAGCACCTCAATGTCCTTCTTGTAGTGAGGCGCCCAGAACTGGACACAGGATTTGAGGTGCAGCCTCACAAGGGTACATGCCAGGATGCCCTTGGCCTTCTTGGCCACCTGGGCACACTGCTGGATCAAGGTAGACCACACTGTAGACCAACACTCCCATCTCCTTTCCCACTAAGCACCTTTTCAGCCGCTCTTCCCCAAGTTCCGATGAACTGAATGGTGATGGTAACAGGCAGAAAAGAAAATAAAAGGAAGTGGGTAAGACTAAGGATTCAAAGAATTATGCTGCTACTGAGATACTGTAGTGCTAGGAAGGTTAATATATATGCTACTTTGCTAAGGGAAGCAAAGTATTTCCTATAGGAAACCTACTACTTGACCTCCCTTTTACTACGGATCTATATTAATTCTGTGTGTTGGATCCCTGGTCCCTTTGTCTCATCCTACCTTTTACAGAACAATTACGATGACTCTGGAAAAAGGATATGCAAACCCAGGATGATATGCATCTGCATATAAATGTCTTTCAGAACTGTAATTTTAAGGCATTCATTCTATCAAATTTCTACTTCTTCTGACTCTCGAGGTATGCAGAGTTAAGAAATCCACAAGAAATGCAAAAACATTTCTTTAAGCTAATGTTGCTTTACAAACAGTATCTCCTCAACAGCATTAAACTAGTTCTTAAGACTACAGATATAATTTCTAAGTTTGGCCATCGAGGGAAATTATTTTATACTTTTTTCCAAGCTGTTGACTGAAAAAGCTGCAAGTTAATCTAGTCTTGAAGTATCTTCTACAGTCTATGACAACACATTGGTGTTTACATGTCTTGTTTCTCCATTATCAATACTAATTCTGCTCACCAACTAGAGCCTTAGATAAATTACTTGACTTAAGGTTCACATGTGCATAGAAGGGCCAGACAAATGTGTCATGTGTCATGTATCATGTGTCATGTGAAGTGCTAAGCCTGACTCTGCATTTTAATTCTGTTTGTTTTCCCTATTGCATATGGACTTACAACCATTCTAATTGCAATTATCTTTGGATTATATTTGTTTGTGTCTTATGTCTACCCTGCTGTTTGCAAGACTACCTGCCATTTTGAACATGGATGCTATAATGATCTTACTATTAGCCAAATAATTTTCTCTCAGACATAAATTCCAACACTGCATATTATCCGCTTTGTGCCAGCACTATGGAAATGGTTTAAGACAATAGTGATTTTGTAGCCCCCTAGTCCCAGAATAAATTAATGTATAATCTGCACAATGTCAGAGCAGGAGTTGGCAGGCTTGGTAGATTCTGCTGCACTTCAGCCTTTTCCTGGCTAGGATAGCACATAGAGGGTCCAATTGAGAAATTTTCTAAATGTGCAGAAATATTTACACTAACAGCTTCCTTTTCCATCATCCCCAAATCTTTCAATCTTTCTAAAGATCAGGCTTTTTTCTTCATTGGTGTACAATCAGCTGCATAACAGTCTGAAAGACCTATGGTCCACATCAAGAAGTTGCTAGCAAAGAGCTTTGCCAGATATATTTAGATACACTTGAACAAAAGCTTGAAATTTATCTGCAACTCCTAGAATGCTAAGAGAAGACATTTATTTCTGGACAATGCTCAGATATCTCTGTTAAATAAGAACTTTCAGTTAGATTTAATATTAGTTAATATTGCACACATTTATTGAAAAATATGTAAAAAAGTGAAGATATAAATATAAGCATTACAATTTTACAAACAAACAAAATTCATTAGGTTAATGATATCTGTCATACAACTTGTAAGTTGAGGAAAGAATATGGAATTCTGAAACAAAATGACATTTTTTCTTCTCCACATCATCTATTTATTTAGGGATTTCTGAAGATAAAGTGTTCATGTCTAAGCATAACATTTGTCATAGTTACCTCCAAAGATTTGATTTTGTTAAACCACCATTTCGTCTTTGTATCAAAATCTAAAGCAAACCCAAACATCAAATGAAGATAAATGAACTGATTAAGTCACAGACACTTCTAGCAGGTAGGTAAACAGTCAACACATAATTTTCAAGGTCTTGTAACAGCCCTTGGGCAAGAGGCTGCAAACCTCGATAAAATTTATTTTGTAACACAATAGATTAAAAACCCAGAAAACAATGAACAGTATTTAATGTGAACAAATATTTGACAAGCAAAGTAGTCCTGTGCAAACTGAAGCCTTATGTAGATCCTGAAAATGGGGAACATGTTTTGCAGAGCTGGCAAATGAGGACAAGTATGAAAGTCCATCTAAGAATAAGACTGAAGCATAGGGTGCCCCAAAGAAAGAAAGGAACTCAGGACAGTCCTGTCTTAAGGCATAGCCATCAGACATCTATTTGCAAGTGTCTGAAGAGCCGATGTGCTGTTTCAGGGCTCAAATCCACTGACAGCGATTCTAGGTTCAGTGTGTATGATGGGGTGGTTTTTATACAAGAAGCAAATCTAACATGCATATATGAATATGCAGATTATTTCTTCTACTAAATATTCAGATAAATGCATAAAAATGAAAGTGTTCTCACTGAGCTTCTATAAAAAAAAAAATAAATGTTGCACTGTTTGCATAGATTGTCTTGACACCAAATGTGTCAGATGGCTGGGTTCAATTCAGCTTGAGCAGATTTATGAGGTTTATTAAAGGGTCACTTGGAACATTGTGTATTCTATTGCTTCTAAAAACTTGGATTGCTTTCTACCTATATTATGTTTACAATTTTTTATATCTTTATATATTTAAAATGTGGAACAGTAGAATTGGTATGTCAACCAAAACCATTGCCCCGTCCTTTTGTGTAGGGCAGTTGCATGTTATATTGCTTTCTTTTTCGTTATGAAATTTATCCTGTGTCCTTCTTTGGGAATAGAAGTGTGGTATTAAGTGAAGAGCTGTACTTGAAACATAAAACAAGTTGTTGCTAAACAATTAGGAAACATTATGTGATCACCAGTTCCCTAGAGGATTCTATCCAGCACACTGGCAGGGTTTCCATGGAAACAAGAACCCTATTAAAGCCCAAAAGTCCTGTCTCTCTGGTTTCTCTCCCCGCCTCTTTTTTTAGCTAGTTTGCGTTGTTCATAAGAATTTAGTTTCAAGTGGTGCAATAAATGGAAGGATTTAATCCCCTTATTAAATGGAATATATTGCTTTCCCATAATAAGCTCTGAAATTCTGTGGACCTTGTGCTGCTGTCCTAATTTTAGGCAGTTTTGCATTAAGGAGATATGATTATTTGTTTACTGAGAGTGAAGGAGGAAATGTGATCAAGACTCCTATTTTTCTGTCATACTTACATTTTCTAGCAGCTTTATGAAAAAAAAAGTAAGAAGAATGTGACATGTGACTTACATCAGCTTACTAACTTGTTTACTCCGTATCTAAATTTCCATAGTTCTTAAAGTATACTAACACTGCAAGTTTTTTTTCATGGACTGAAATGTTTGCATTTAGATGTTTCTGCTGGGCTCTGAGCTATGTGCATGCAATTGAGATGTTTGATGACAACTGCAGAGAAATCATACTTGCAAAAAAACATTGTTTAGCTGAGAAAACGTTCTAATGAAAGACTCATTCAACAGGACAGCTGTAAATATATTGTTAAATCTGTCCTTTTAATGGAAATGAAACTATGTTATCTTAGTAATAGAAGCATCATATTCTGTTCTGCGATTTAGGAAAAATAAAGAGTTTAAGTGAGACTGAGGTGTCTTTTTTTTTCCCATTTCTTATATGTCCCCTTTCTTCTCATGATAGTTCATTTTCATATTATGTGACTAATTCAGATTAACACCATTTAACAGTTTTAATTAATTGATGGCAGTTCTCAAAATTTTTAGAAGTTAGGAATGCTGTTAGATGAGCAAAGAGTTAAAATACTTCCTGTAAGATCAAATTAAGTGAAGTTACAAGTCAGAGGAGTATTTAGCTGAATTTAGAATAGGCAGAATGTGAAGGATTCCTCTTACCATCTTCAATATAGAAGTCCAAATAAGGACAGAAATAGAGCACTCAGAATTGCTGTCACTGGTTGAACAGACTTGACTTGGGGAAATCAATTTATTACCACTCAAATCTGAGTAGAATAATGAGAAATAAAATCAAATATTAAAACATCTTCCCTGCCACCCCATTCCTTTCTTCCCATTCTTAACTTTACTCATGATTTTCCCAAACTCCTCCACCAAAATAGTGCAGGGGTGACAGGGAGTGGGAGTTGAGGTCAGTTTATCACATAGTGTTTCTGCCACTCCTTCCTCCTCATGGGGAGGACTCCTCACACTCTTCCTTTGCTCCAGTGTGAGGTCCCTCCCACAGGATACAGTCCTTCACAAACTTCTCCAAACTGAGTCATTCACATGGGCTACAGTTCTTCCTGAACTGCTCCACCACGGGCCTCTTCCACAGGAGCCAGTCCTTCAGGAGCAGGCTGCTCCAGTGTGGGTCCCTCGTGGGGCCACAAGTCCTACCAGCAAACCTGCTCCAGTGTGGGCTCCTCTCTCCATGGAGCCACAGGTCCTGAGAGGAGCCTGCTCCAGTACAGGCTTCCCACAGCTGTCAGTCTCCTTCAGATCCTCCAGCATGAGGTCCTCCACAAGCTGCGGTGGATATCTGCTCCATTGTGGATTTCCATGAGCTGAAGGGGGAGCCTGCCTCCCCACAGTTTTTGCCAGAAATTGCAGGGAAATCCCTGCTGTGGTGTCTGGAAAACCTTTCACCCTTCTGATCTTCCACTGATCTTGGTGTCTGCAGAGCTGTTTCCCTCATGTTCTCACTCCTCTGTCCAGCTAAAGTTGCAGTTTTTGTTCCTTTCTTAAATGCATTATCCCAGAGGCACTACCACTGATGGGCTCTGTCACTGATGGGTTCATTCTTGGCCACCAGCAGGTCCATCTTGGAGTCAGCTGGCATTGGCTCTGTCAAACATGGGCAAAGCTTCCAGCAGCTTCTCACAGAAGCTTCCCCTTGTAGCTACCAAAAGCTTTCCACTGAAACCCTTTACACTCACACTGGACTTTTAATATGGTGTATCGTGAGAGTGTCTGCTTCTCATAAATGGTTATGAAAGGTGACTAGCTCAAATACAGAGGTCTAATGTGTATGCATAGGAAAAGTTAGGTGAGATTTCCAGTTCCATATGTTAAGTGAATCCTGCAAATGCAAAGTTAAAGAAATTGCTGGAAAAACCTATCTCAAAGTACCAGACTATGGAAAAAAAAAAAAAAAAAAGAAACGAGAGAAGACAAGATACAGCAGGCAAGAAAATTCTGAGAAATGGAACAGGCAGTTTTGACACAGGTAATGGAAAAAAAGTCCCCACAAGTCAAAGATGGGACAGAAAATAAGTAGGAAAAATACAGTGATACTAGGGTATTGTTAAAGGACCAAATGAGAAGGTCAGAGCTCGGGGAATGAAAAAAGTGTGCAAAAGGATATAAATATATACAACTGGAAATAAATTTTTCCAGGGCAACA
Source organism: Dendrocincla fuliginosa (assembly GCA_035047845.1). Classification (NCBI taxonomy): domain Eukaryota; kingdom Metazoa; phylum Chordata; class Aves; order Passeriformes; family Dendrocolaptidae; genus Dendrocincla; species Dendrocincla fuliginosa. The sequence continues at coordinate 135,544,670 of JAWWMO010000083.1, read as the reverse complement.
ATGAACATGTATATGAATCTGTTTAAAAAATCCCAAACCAACAACAAACCAACTTTTGAATATGAACCATATATAGTATATATTTTCTTTTCTTTTTTTCTTTCCTTGTAAAAAAATATATGATCATATTTAGAGAATGCTGCTTTTCATTTATCCATAACCATTGTAGTGTGTTCTGCCAAATAAGGTACATTTCCCTTGGCTGAATTCAAATAAAGATTTTAATTGTGCCAAGAAGAAAAACATGAAAATGATCTTGTTTACAAATTAACAGAATGAATGGCCAGTTATCTAATTGCATCAGAGGCATGTAAAGCTTTCTCTCAAATAGTAGAGCATTTTCTTGAAAAAAAAGGAAAAAGAAAAATCCAAGAAGATAAACTTCATAAATCTGCCACATTTTCAGTAAATATATATAAATATAAATAAATATATATTTGCTAAAAAACAATAGTCTTATACATTTTTCATCTGTATATTTAACATAATATTAATAAAGATATAAGTACAGAGTATATTATTTATATATATACATTTATATATAATTACTTATTAAGTACATAAATATATATTTGTATAAACACTACAATGGAGTGATTTTCTACATATATCTGTATTCTTGTGATTTTTTGTTGAGGTAATTTACTTCACTCATATTTTTCAAATTGTGTACCACAGGCTGAGAACTGCACTTTTGACTTATCACAAATTCTAATATTTTAAACCCACAACTTTTAAATCTTAATAATTTCTGCAGAAATGTAGGGATTTTTTGCATTAGAAAATAGGGTAGGAAGAAAGTAGTAATTACTGCAGTAATTACTGTAGGCTCTCAGTTACTGTAGGCTCCTAAAGGGAGCCTACAAGAAAACTAGAGAGAGACTTTTCACGAGAAGTGTAGTGATAGGACAAGGGGGGATGGCAAGTAGCTGAAGGGTAGGTTTAGATTAGATGCTAGGAAGAAATTACTTACTGTGATCATGGTGAGGCACTGGAACAGGTTGCCCAAAGAGGTTGTGGGTGCTCCATCCCTGGAAGTGTTCATGGCCAAGATGGATGGGACTCTGAGTAACTTGGTCTAGTGAAAGGCCTACCCATGGCAGGCAGGTTAGAACTAGATGATCTTTAAGATCCTTTCAAACCCAAACCATTCTATGATTCTGTGATTTTCACTATACCTCATTTAGCTGAGGTTATTGTAGACAGAGAGAAATATTATTACTTACAGAAACAAGTTTCGTTTAGAGTATGTGAAAAAAGTAATTAATACCATCACAAGTGTCAATGTTTTTTCAACATTTAAGATATAAAGTAAGAAAATTACTTAGTTATATTCAGCCTCTGATATAGTCCTTCAAAAACAAGTGAAGAAAAAACCCAAGGTGAAAATCTTTATTTCCTTTGATGGTGGTTGGTTGTAACAAAAATATTGGTTTCTGGTGCTTTCACTTCTCTGAATTTTTATTGCCTGATAGTATGATTGCATTCACTCTCCAGAGTGTGAATTCTATAATGGGAGTAGTAATTTATCCAGTTGCTTATTTTTATGAAAATTTTAGCAGTGTTTTTCAAAATGTGTCACTACTGCAAAATTTTCTGGAAGTTCAGCTGTAGACCCAAGAGATGCTGCAGAGGGAAGAATCCAAACTGTAATCCTTAGTGATTGTATAATTAATTCGGCGCCAAGTTTCAATAATGTAGTCTGGAGCTTCTCTTGCATTTTGCTATACAAGTAATCGTATGCACTATGTTCTTCTAAGTATAATGTTTAATTTATATGACAATAATTTATGCTGTTGTTGAATTATTTAACTTTCAGGTAGTCTGTGCTGTAATGTAAGAAATGTGTTTTTCTTTGATTCTAACTTTTGCGCTGACATCATGATGAAAATAGCACCTTATGCATTTTATTACCGTATTATAACATTGTGTGTGTTGCAAGTTGTCACTTACTGTAAATACTTTGTCAGCCAATTAATTGCATGATTTTCCTCAGCCAATCTGTTTTTTCTTCTTGATTTTCTTTGTTGTTCCTTCACTGAGGTTGCTCAGACATATAAATGGAATTCATACTGTGTCAGCGTAATATTAAAGCCCAGTTCATTTTAAAATTAATCTTTTAAAATTCTTTTGATACAAATGTATCCTGCTGACCTTGGGTTTTTTCCTCATGCACCTCTAAATACTTTTACTAAGTAAAAATACTGCTTTAGTAAATACTATGTAATGGCACTGCTCCAGATGGAATTGCAAATCTATCCGTCAGTACGCATTGCATTCCATCATCTTCATAAACAGTGTGATCTATCAACTACAACTTCAAATTCAGCTACAACTGAATATATAAATATGTCCACATGTATATATCAGGGTGCTGAAATCTTGAAAACGTATTCTGGTTATGCTATTATATTGGTTACACTGTTTCAGTGCACCTATATTGGGGTTCAAGGTAAGCAAATATTAATTTTAGCCTGATTAACACACTTTAGTGTATGCATATAATCTCTGCTCTGGAGTCAGGGTACAGGAGTCAGAGTATGAAGTTGGTTACACTGCGCTAAAAATATCCATATTCATTCCCTTTTGATATTTATATTTATATTGTCCAGACACTTCAATAGGATTGTAATTTGATATTTCATTTTCAACATGCTACAATTAGTGATGAGTTATGGTACATGTTAGCAGGATACTATAAATCTTGGTTTTAATTACCTTTATCAGGAGAACATTTTGAACAACAATAGGTATTCAGCTTTTTTAATACCCTGAAAAGGTTTTAAACTTGATAAGATAGAGTATACTTCATAAGGATTTATAAAACAAAACAGTTCAGTGTCTTCTATTTTAATGGTGTCCCTGCCTGCAGCAATGGTGTTGGAATTACATGATGTTTAAGGTCCCTTCCAATCCAAACTTTGCTTCTATATCCCTCTAAAGGATGACTGTAGGAAAAAAGGGTGAATATAGCAATAAAGAGAAGTTTTTTTTCAGAATTCCAGTAACTGATAAAAGCTACTGAAAATAAAAGATAAACATTTGGACCATCATTCAATCACTTTCTAAGTTTGAAGTTGTGAAATGGACACCACCTTGGATTTTAGATTGACTACTATACGTGCATTGTAATTTGCCAGGAAAAGAATTTGTGATTTTTGGCACATATCTTTAATGCTTTGGATTTCTATCATAAACCAGAATGACTTTGAAGGTGCCATTACCGGTTCAGAGAATGATGTGTGAAATAAAAAGGATTTATATTGTAGGCATCGAAATGCAAGGCTCTTAAAAAACAAAATATAAAATTACATACAACTTTTTTGATTATGGGACAAAAAGCACAGGTATAAAGAAAAAACGTGTGTGCATGTGTGTGTATTCACTTTGTCACGGGGGAAAGAAATACTGAAAAATGTACTTGTCAGAGGTCAGTCTTTTAAGTAGAAAATCAGAGGGATAGATGTGTCAGGGTGGAGCTTTTACCTTACTCACATGACATGCACTGTGATCGCCACTCCAGAGTGGATGTTAGTTGCCCAGAGAAGGCAGTGCTCATTCCAGCCACTCTCAGTTCTCGTACTCATGCAGGGGCTTGGCTTCAACACACAACAGTTCCACTGTGGGCAATTCTATGTGATTTTATGTGGCTGAATCAAAATATTTCCATCAGATCTCTACAGATGAGGGTCTTTGTAGAGAATCAGATCAGTCCACAATAACTCATACTCTCCACCTTTCCACCATTTTCTGGTATTCTTCTGACAGATGTTGATCTGTGGCCAGTGCCAAAGCTTGTTACACTCAATTCTTGCTCACAGTATCCTGGTTTCCTTGGCTTACCATAGTCTGCACTGTATTCAGCTCCTGATCTAGGTGAAGGCATAATATTTCCATGTCACAGAATCACTGAAACAGAGAGTAGCTGAGGCTGGAAGGAGCCTGTGAATATAATCTAGTTCAAGACACCCTGCTAAAAAAAAGGCCACCTGGAGTGGGGTGCTCAGGACGATGTCCAGTTGAGATTTGATAATCTGCAAGGATAGTGACCTCACAGCCTCCCTGGACAACCTGTTTGAGTGTTTAATCAACCTTACGGAGGGGAAAAAATATACTTAAACCGTATTTCTTCTATTTCAATTTGTGCATAATTTTTTGTCTTGTTATTTCACTTGATACCACTGAGAAGAGCCTGACTCCATCTTCTTTACTCGCCAACCAAGTATTTATGAGTATTGAAAAGATTCCCCTTGATCCACAGGTTGAACAGTGCCATCTCTCTCAGATTCTCCCAATATGTATGAAGCCCTAGTCCCTGAATCATTTGTGGCTCTTGCTGGACTCTCTCTGCCCATATCTGTCATGTTTTGGAGCCAGCACTGGACACTTTGCTCCAGATGTGATGTAACTGGCCTTCCTGCTGCTTCATGCATTTCACCACCCTTTGAGCCCAGCTGTTTCAGTCAATTTTCAGTACATGTCACCGACTCTTCATCTACCCCAGTCTGACTATGAAAACGTTGTGGGAGACATCTTTAAAAACTTTGCTAAAGTGAAGGAGATATATTCAACTTCTACTTGAAGAACTTTGTACATCACTCAAGCAGAACACTGAAACTCATTTCTAAATGCTTCTGTGGTGTAAAAATCTTTTTTTTCAAGTTCTGATTTTAGTTTTCCAAATTTGAACATGTCTGTGAACTTTGCAAATGCAGGCAGACTTAATTTAAGTCTGATAAATTTTGGCAAACAAGATAACAGAGCTGCCAAAGCAGTCATAAATTGGCTGAGAAAATGTCTTCAGGAGAGGTTAAGTCCTGCTTCTCTCTTCTGGTGAAGCAGTAGTCACAGTTCACATTCAGGAGTGCTGAATTTTAAAGTCGGCCTAATTAAGCAATTACAGAAATCTTGACTTTGAAATCTTGAAAATAGTCAACATCCTTAGGCATTTTGCACTGCAAGTTCTTGAAGAAACATAGCGTTGCAGGAGTACAGAGATCACAAATGTGCCACAGAAATTCTAGTTCCTATTTTGCATGATGCTTTGTAATACACCCTCTTGTTTAGTTGTTTTATAAACATGAGCATATGGAACTGTACATTTTAGAAAGAAATTTTGATGAACATTTGCATTTTTCTTTACTGCATAAAAGTAAAATATTTTAAGCTGCACGTTCCTTGTAATCCAGTTGTCGTTAGGCCAGAAGGTTCAAAGGACTAGACAATGAAAGTTATGACTCTTATGCCTCTAAGGTCCTATATTGAATGTAATGTAGAAAATTAATATGAGGTTTTTGCATGGCAGTTTACATAAAAAGACACTCAAGTGGTCTCATTCCAACATTTTTAAAGCTAAAGCAAAAATGTCTGAAGCTGTATGCATTGCAATCCTTTCTCTATTGGATGTTATAAGACTTAAAATTAATGCATGTGTTCCGAAGAGAAAGAGTACAACTTTGAATCAGGTCGAAAGAATTGAAAATAGAATAAAAGGAATTATTCTTTTTTACCCTTTTCTTGTTCTAGGTGTTCTACTAGATTATGTCCATGGAAGTTTAAAAAAATAATATGTTAATTCAGATAGTATATGTTCTTAATTTTTTTGGTTCTTCAATTTTCTTGGTTGCTATTTTTCTTTCCTATCTGTTAGCTATCATAGAAATTATAGAACTTATTTAGGGATCCCAAGAGATTGTCAAATTCAACAAACCTCTCAAATCTGACTTTAAAGGCAGATGTAGTTTCTTAGGGTCTTTTACAGCTCGCTATTGAAAATCTCCAAGGCTGGAAGTTCCGTAGCCTCTCCAAGCAAGCATGAGCTCCAGCGAAATAACCTGAGTCACCCCAGTCTTCTTCACTAGTTACAGGAAAACTTCTGCTCCTGTAACCTAATAACACCTTCTCCTTCTTCACTGGTCTTGGTGTCTGCAGGTTTGCATCTCTCATTTTCCTGACTCCTCTCTCAGATGCTGCACAGCATTTTTTCACCTCCTTAAATATGTTACCACAGAGGTACCCCCAGTAATACTGATTGCCTCAGTTTTGGTCAGTGGTGGGGCTTCATTTTATAGTAGTCTGGAACTGGCTTCATCAAACATGGGGGCAGCCCCTGACCTCTTCTCACAGAGGCCACACCTGCAGCCCCCAATACCAAAACCTCACCACATTAACCCAGTGCAATTTGTGCAAGCTTTTTCCTTGGTACTCTTTTGCATCCTGCCCATTGCACTCTCCATCTGAGAAGGTCCTTCCAGCTAAGAGCAGATCCCAAAGGAAGTGACAACTGTTCCTCCCTGTAGGCAGTGTCAGATGACACTGGGTGCCATGGTTGCCATTCAGCCTTCCCCCTGACTGCCCTACCACATGTTTTTTGCAGAACACACTCAAACTTCTTTTATACAGCAAAATATCAACAGATAAATAGAACAAGTGCCACTTTGAATACTTAGGTACTCATTCAGAGCAAGTGGCTGCATGATGCTTAGCTGCCAGGTGTGTTAAAACACAACATTTTCACATCCTTATTTTATACATTAGCAATTTTTTTTTTTTTTTTTTACTAGAACAGTGTCTCAGTTACAGGTGCATCAGTAATTTCTTGGAAATTCAGAGGCAAAACTGCAAAATCAGGTATAAAAATCAGGTTTAATTACTAAACTCATACTTTGATGTAGTTTCTTTACAGAGAAATGAAAAAAAAAAAGAAACAAAAAACAAAAGCCCTCTAATAATTTTTAAAATCTCAAATATCATGTTATTTATCATATCTCACATTGGTCATACTTGGTTTAAAAACAATACAAATTTTAAAGACAAAATTGCATTTAGGAACCATAATAAAAAAAAAAAAATACTTTGTTCTTTCCAGTATTAAGAATAATTAGAAAGAAAAATAATTAAATTTCAAATTGATGAACTGAAATATTTACTTCTAAGTATTTTTTTCTTTTCTTTGTTGGAATAATTAACTAAAATAGTTTCCACTTTCCTCTGTATTCCATTTTTAATGAATTTACTCTTATGATTTCTGTCCCTCAGCAACTCAAACAGTAAATATCAGATTTGAGAACTATGAAATCTGAATTATTGTCTTATCACTGCAGAGCTGCTAAGCTTCATTGTTTCACAAATCAGTAGGAAGCAGTTTGATCAGCAAGAAATCTTTATTATTTCTTCTGTTGTGCTCATACAAGGCCTGTCCAAATATTTCTGTTTAAATTACCCTAGTTTGTAAGCAATCAAGAACATCAATCTTTCCCCAAAGTTCATTTTTATGGGCAAAATCATATATTTCATTCTCTTGCTGGTAGACAGCAGTAAAGGCACATCTGATATACCGGCTGGTGGGTTATTTTTGTTAGAAAAGCTTGTGAGTTAATCCATCAAATTTCAAGTCTTAGTCTGGTAAAACAGCAAATTAAAAAAGAAGAAAAAAAAATCACCTTTGTACATCTTTTAACCAAGCAGCTTCTGATGCTTTCTATATACATAGGTAAATGTTGGCACACCTTTTTCACCTTTTTTTTTTTTGTTTGTTTGTTTTGTTTAAAGGTGGTTGGTTGGCTGGTTGTTTTTGTGGGGTTTTTTTGGTTGGTTGGTTGGGTTTTTTTTCTGTTAAAAAACCCTAGTATTGGCTTTAGGTGCCAAGAGTTTAACGTTTGAATGTTTTCTTCCTTCATAAATGAGACTTCTGTGCACCCTGTACTAGAAAAACAGTTACTCTTCCTATCAGTAACCCTTGAGGAGAGCCCAAGTTGCCTAAATCACCCACACAATATGACCTTTCCTTGGGGCAAAACCCCCTCAACTACGAGGAACTCACTGGAATTTAATTTATGACCAGGTAACACAAATGTTTAGTTACTGATTCAGGATTTGCAGAACACAAGACAAAAACTTAAAAAACTTGGAGAACAGACCATTTTGCTCAGCCTTTGCCTGCCCCAATGTGCCTTGTGCTCTGCACTCCCCTGGCTCCTACCACACCTCACCTTCAGCCCTTGGTGGGTCTGCGAGGGGACAGCACCAGCATGTCCTTCGTCCCTCAGGGTGTCCTCAGCTGCACGTGTCCTCCCTTGCTCCTCTTTGTGCCCTTATTTCATTTCTTTATTTTTTTGGTTTGTTTTGTTTTTGCTGGCTGTCAAATCTGTATAAATTTTACAGGTATATTGAGCACACAAGTGCAAAGTGAAAGATTTGAGGATGTGAACCATGTCAATTTATAGTCATCACTGGGTTTATTTGGAATTTAATATCTGTGAGTTTTACAAATCACCATAGAAAGTAAGACTTCTATTTGTCCTCAAAAAATGTTTTATGCCCCTTTCCTCAAAAGCTGGATAAATTTTATGTAAGTCTTTGATGACAAATTTTCTGCAAAGCTATCCTTAAAGATTTTCAGTTGATGGATGTTTTACAATCTTTATATTTCAATTTCTGAAAGCTGTAAGGTTAGCCTTATGAATAAATTATGAGGAAAGGCTGACTTTTTTATTACTGCAAGTTTGTAGGTATAAATGTTTCTCAGATAGTATATATATATATCTTTCATTATATTTGTACTTTTTTGAATGTATCAGAATATTAAATGAAAATAAATATAATACACATTATACTACATATGCTGTTCTCCACACTATACGGACCTATTCTTTTATTCACTGACTCTGAACATTACACTATTGAGACTAAGTTGGAGAGCTAGTTTTTATTTAGTAGGACAAGATCTTGCTAACCTAATGAGATGTTCTCTACATTGCAGTTTTTGTGATTGGTGATCAAAATTTGCAGGTTAATCACCAAACAAAAATCAGGCAGAGCATGCAGAGGACAAAGCGATGAGGGATTTTCTTGCACTCTTTTTGAGGAAGTGGGGTGCAAGTGCCTGTACGCAAACACATGTAGCATGGGAAGCACACAAATTGTAAGTTCATATTCAGTCACAGGTCAACAACATTATTAAAATCACAGACCTATAACAAAACAGTTGGCACTGCTGGAGTCCCTTGATAGACAGACAGATTGTTCAAGAAAGTTGGCCAGGAAAAAAAAGGAGTAAGTTGTTTGTGCAAAGGAGGGAGGTGAGGGAACTGACATTGCCTATGGAGCTTCTTAAAGACATTTTTGTGAGTATGTAATCTATAATTGAGTTCATTTTTAAGTTTCATAATCAGACTATTATACTACAGACTTTGAAACTAAATTTAACTTTTTAAGGGTCTTTTCACTTCAGGATATATAGTTTCCATTCTACTGCTTGTCTGTTGTACAGCCAATGAAGAAACTTAATAAGAAACAAAATTTAAGCTGTTTTTTCATGAAAGCAGTATAGGATGTGCAGAAAATTGCAATGCTGGAGTGGATATAAGAGCATTGGATTAAACACTGTCCAACTGTGACATTGGAAATTTGTGAAACTTGCTGATGGATAAACCAGCAAATTCAGACTTGTGGAAAATTAAGTTGAAAAAGTGTTATGAAGCTGCTTCTCAATGCTGTGCTCTGTAAAAACGATTTGAGTGTATAAACATACAGAATTATAAAGAGAAAAATGTTAAGCCCAAAATGCTTTATAGTAACACTATTTAAGCCAAGATAATTCTGAGATTAATCTGAAAAAAAATAAAAAAGATAAACAAACAACCCAGTAAATAATTCTATACAATTGTTATAGGAATATTTGAAAACATTCATAAGGAGTGTCTACTGAAAACATAAAAGCCCTTCCCTAAACAGTGTTCAGTGTGGCTGCTAGTCGAATGGAATTTGTTTATTTATTGTTTAGAGTTAACCTCTGACAAACTTTCTGAAGTAGCAGAAAGAGTTTGTGGGAAAGAAACTACCTTCTGCCTGTCTTTTTAACCAACACGGTTTGCTTTATTTTACCAAGTTACTCTCTGGAGAAGAGAATCTCTTTTTCTTTACCCTTTATTTTAAGTATGAAGGTAGTTGCTTAAAAATCTTATTTAGAAAACACTGGTAGAATTTTATAACAAAACTATTCTTTTTCCTGTCAGAATTGAGATTACAATGTTGTGGTTTTGAAAAAAAAAACATCAAGAATTATTATCTGCATAACTAATTTCAGTTTTCCTTCTCCTTTATTGCATCAAATAATCATGAGCTTTTTCGGTAAGATATAAAAAGCAATACCTTTAATTTAGAAACAACTAAAATGCTTAGTATTAGCGTTTTCCACATAACTCTTTTATGCATTTAAGTAGTTAATTTATTTTTAGTGTATGATAAAAATGAAGTGATGGAGTGGAGGATGACATTTTCAGGGTCCCTGTTTTCTTCAGTTGCCCATCAGGAATCTTAGAAGTTTGATATCAATATTTAAGGCAGGAGCTGAGTCTCAAATAAAAATCTATACACTCTAGAGTTTGTGTGGACACACGTGTGTGTGTGTTTGCTATGTAGAAACAGGTGAGGTTGCTTTTCTCCACAATAACGGAATCAGTAAATTGTATTATGTGTTTGTTTATATTAAATTCTTTTGAAGAGTACTGGGTTTCCTCAGAGAATGGATTGTTTTCATGATCCTCACATGAAAGGTAGTTATCAATGTGTATGTTTAAGAGTAATAATTGAAAAGGGGTGTTAGAGTGCTGGTTACTTTAGATTGCTCAAATAATTTGTCTGAAATAAGAATGTCAAAAATTTGAAAGAGCAAACCACGTATGTCAGGGATTGTACCTGAACTACAATGTGAAGAGTATGTCAAGAATTTCACAGAGTTTGTGTGGCTAAGATGAAGCTATAGAGGAATCACTGCAGTTTGTCTCAGGTTTTCATGACAGTTTTCTTCAAAAGTGGCACAGCTTGCCCAGAACTTCTGTTGGCTACATTAAAGATCATTGTTTAAATTTGGAAAGTTGCTGTGCTCTTTTTTCCTTGTAGTATTTTCAAGAATAGATATCAGATGTCTATTGCTCTCTGATGAATTAAGTACCTAAGTTAAACTGTTCAGTTCAATATAAATATCTAGATAGATAAGATGATGGGATATGTTGTATGCCAGATTAAAGCTTGATCTACCATACAATCTCATTGAATTCTCAATGAAATCCATGAACCACTGATAACATTGCCTGTCTTTGATCATCTATCTTATTGAAATTTACAGTTCAATATTTACGTAGCATTATTGTGGATATCAACAAAATCTACAATAAAAAGTAGAAAATTAAGTAACACTTCATAAAAGAAATATATTTTCAAAATTTATTATGAAAAATGATCAGTGAACAGCAAATCAGGAAGAAAATAAAAGATAAAATTTCATGAAACTAATTTTCATCAGAAATTGTTTGAACATCTAAACATTTCACATTGTTTTTTTAATGGGCACTTAGCCATAACACTGCAGGTATCTGTGTACATAAATAAAAAGAGTCTATGCACATAAAAAGGAAAAATAAAAAACCCACAACAACCCCCAAACCATTCCTTTCATAATTATCACTCATCATAATATCAGTGATACTCCCTCTGCATAAGAGCCCTCATGAATATTCAGAGATCTTCATTTGAATTCATAATACCTTGAAAAGCTTTTCTATGCCAAGTCCCCACTTACATATCACTTTGAAAAATCTTCCCTTTTCAGCATATGGTTAAGATCAGAAGGTATGTTGGGAAAAGTGACATCTTGGCAGTATGTGTGTTTTTTGCATTTATGCCTTCATATCACATTTACAAGATTGTTGTTGGATAAAATTTCCCACTACATGACAAAATACATTTCATTTGAAAATATGGAGCATGAATTTTAAAAGTAGATTTAAAAACAAAAACATCAGTATTAGCTATGTAATTGTAATTGAACAAAAAATGACAGATTCTATGAAGTCTTAACTGAAGTGCTGTCTTCACACTATTCTTATGAATGTTTTTCTTTATATTTGATAAATGGATAACTAGAAATTAAAAGGACAGGGAGACACACAGTTGTTTCAAGGCATTTATGTGCTTGACTGCTGTTTAGCTACTGCATTTTGATTGCAGTGATTATAGTGTGCATTTCTGAGAACATACACCTACACATACAACCTAAACTCCATCCCTAAGGCATCTTTATACCCATCATACAGATTAATACATTTTCATTAACTACTATCCCTAGTCCTTTCACAGATATTATTTTCCCATTTCATGGGCTTCCTCCACTACTCCAGATGTTCAAAAGCAGGCCATAGCTTGGGCTCCATTTAGTCAGGATGGGTGCCCAGGAAGGAGAAGCAGCACACATGATTGTTGGGCACCGACCTCAGCCCAGGTCACTATTGTACTCTCCTTGTTCCTCTCAAAATTCACTCTCCATGGATTCATGTATTCCTGCTACTTTACTTCTTGCAGCATGCAACTTACACCACAAATTACTTTTCCCCCAAGATTTTTTCCCCAAGGTTAAATCTCATTGAGGCACACACTGGGTCTCCCGATTCTAGTGCATTATACACCGGGTGCACCCAGGTCCTTGGGCAAAGACAATCCCACAAATGGGTTTCCCTTTTCCCATCAGTAAAGGGGGTTAGATATTTAAATATCTGCCAGGACTCCAACCTTGGTGCTTTGACAGAGATAATTCAGAGAGCTATGGAAAGCTAGAGAAAGAGATTCTCAGGGCTCTGTACCAAAATCACTGCAGATATTATCTTTCCTCTCTTCTGTATTCACATATCCCTATTGGGCTTGTTGCACATTGATGGAAATTGGCCACTGTTACTCTTCATGAATGTTCCCTTCCCAGTTATTTTTTTGTTTGTAAAATTTCTTAGCTGGCATCTAAACAATTATGCTGTTTCAATGTGATAGAAATACAGGTGCTGTTTCTGGTGGGGATTGCACAGAAACAATTACTACATTTTCCTTTATTTGTCAGGGTCTTGTGCACTATGTATTAAGTCAGTGGTAGAACTCCCGTTGACAGTGTTTGTCAGCCTAGTTGAAGAGCTATTCCTTTTTTTACAGTGTCTTCACAACCTAAGGCATGAAACATTTGCATGGGGATTAATGTTTGTTAGCCTTCTCCCAGGTGGGAGCTTTTACCTACAGGGATCTGACTGCAAGACTGGGAGCAATTAAATCACAAGCAGATGATATTGCAGTTGGAAGAAAATAGGAACACAGCACAATAATTTTGTTATTTATTGTCCTAATGCTTGCATTACAGAGGCTAAGATGATATTTAGTGCGCTCTTGGTTATATTTACAACAGTTAAATGTAGTTAATATTAATTATATTTGTAGCAAAGTTTCTACATGAATCAGAACAAAATACATGATGATTTGTTTGGGCCTTTTTGCTGCTGGTAGCAAAATCATATTTTCGCAAAAATCTCTAAATAGATGTGGCTCAAAATAGTTGGCACAGTCATTGACATCTCTTGTGGTTTTAAATACTGCCACACTAATTTTTTAAGTGTTGGTAGACTATAGCAACATTATTAGTAAACAGCTCTTTATATTGCTAGGAACTAAGATAGGTTTCTCTATAACTGATTTGTGAAATGCAAAACATGAGTTCTTTAGTACAGTATTTTTCCTAAGAACTATTTTTGAGTCTGAGAAAACTATTTCAAAGTGTTTAGTCTTTTATGATAGTCCTAGTTTTCTGCTTTTAACTTATTACATGAGCTGAAAAGCAATTCACATGCAATTATTTGTCCTTTCAGTTTGCACAGACCTCAGGGATTTAGCTATGAAAATTTACCTATAAGAACGTTTTAAAGCCAACACTGGATAAAACATATCCCAATCAATATTTAAAAATCAATATAGAGGTCCTTCAAAATCATTGAACGAGTATGTTACACATTCTTTTAATGGACATTTTGTTACTATGAACTACCAACTCTTTTTCTCAGTGTCTTTAATGCGTGAAAATGGTACTATTATTACCTTTTTAATAGTTTTTATTCCTTTCAAAGTAAAGGAACAGAACCTGTGATGTGATGAGGTTTCTCAGTTTTGTTGTATTTAGTGGATTCAAAGAGCATTGGCCAATTAGTAAGATTAAATGTAAGATATGTTTTCACTTTGTTTTTTTCTATCTGGCCATGGCATAATTTAACAGAATTTTAAGAGGCAAAACCTAGTATTTTAAACTCCTAAACTGCTGCAATTAGGAGGTTTCTTACAGTCATTTTTTTTTTAATTTCTGTTACAAGTAAGCCATTATGCGTGTCAGAATTCTTTAAAGGTTTTGTTCTCTGATGGTATACTCCTTAAAGGTTTGGTTCTTTTCCTATCCTTATCATTAAATTTTCAGCAGTATTGACTGGGTTTGCAGACTCTAGGGCAAGTTTCATTCATGTTAACACTCTAATTAAGCAGAAAAAAGAATTGCTTTTCAAGTATGCTTCAAACATTTGGATGATAAACGGAATAAGCAATGCAATACGGTATTTCCATATTTGAAATGTATTTCCATTTTTGAAAGTAATGGCACCACATTTCAAACAAATTTTATTAGCTCACAGAAAAAAATAACATAAGAGCCTCAGAAACAATTTTTGAGTTATGAGGCATATAAATATATATATAAACCTTTCATAGAATTAGTTCTGTTAAGACTGATTTTGTAAATATCCAGTTTTTGCCTGCTTTATTCAGGATAAGATCATGTCACAGGGCCCACAAGAATCATTAAGTTCAACTCCTGGCCCTGCAAAGGACCATTCCATTTTTGTGTCAAGAGTCACCATTACACAAAAATAATTGGTTTTGATAATTGGTCAAATAATTTCATGATTACTCATATGCCATGAAAAATTAATTCCTATGGACAAATTTCAAATATTTGACTTATTGAAACCTTTACCCATTGAAATTACTCTCATGTAAACATCTTAATTGTGAAAGTATCTTGCATCTGACATTAAGAAATCACTCATGAACAGCTTTGGTTTGAAAACCAATCAGCTGTTTGAAAATTGGGAAAAGATTATGGGAGAATAAACCTAAACATCACTAGGTGCTTACTAAAATGAAATATGACCATATAATTGGCTTAAGATGGGTAAGATGCCTCTTTTCTCAGTCTAATGTGACTACTGCACATCATATCATGTCATGTATATGATAGGGATTAAAGTCAAATTGCTTTATGAAAACAGTTTTGGTTAAAGTAAAAGGGGAAATAATGACATTTTCACATGCTATTGTAAAATGAATGAAATAATGCTAATCCAGATTTATAATCTACTAATAAATAATTGAATATAAAAATGTGTTCTGGCACAAGTATAATAATTTTTAAATAATTGAAATCTGAAGCAATTACTTGTCTAACAGCTTAAGTTTGCAGCTGCATTCCAAGTCAAATGTGTTAAAAGATCTTAAGTAATTTTTCCCCTAAAAGGTAATAAATTTCTATCCTCAGCAAGAAAGCATGCATTTTTTAAGGGGTGATTTTAATGATATTTATAATTATTTGATTTTTTTTAACAGCTGAGGATGCCTGTGGAGGAACTATGAGAGGATCCAGTGGTATCATCTCGAGCCCCAACTTTCCTAATGAATATCATAATAATGCAGATTGCACTTGGACAATTGTGGCAGAGCCTGGTGATACTATCTCGCTCATATTTACAGATTTCCAAATGGAAGAAAAATATGATTATTTGGAAGTAGAAGGTTCTGAACCACCTACAATAGGGTAAGTCAAATATTGTAATTTTAATGTGGGGGGAAAAAAACCCATGGAATGTGAAGTACAACTTTGTTACTTTTCCTTTTGTCAATTGTCTTGCTGAAAAAAAAAACCAAAACAACAAAAACCAAACCCCCAAAAACCACAGTAGCGATTGTTACCATGGCATGAATGTTGATATTCTTATTTCAACTCTAAAATGATTTTCAAGTACATTCCAAAGATTTAGCATCAAGAGGAAAGGCACTCATTCACCTCATTGTAAGTCTTACTATTCTAACCATTATAGAATGGAATAAACTGTTGTCCTGGTAAGGATTGGTGAAGCCTACAGAGAGATTCGTAATGTCAGAAAATGAATGGCAAGGAGGGCTTTCAGCACAGACCTAGGGGACATTAGCATTGGCCACACCTGTTGGTCACAGATTCTCTCTGGAAGAGTTCCTGTACAGAGAACTGTAGACAGCAATAAACAACTTGCTGTGAGTGTGGCTGGTGATGCACTTATCTAGAAATTTCCATCCTGATTGGTGAGACACAACACCCTGAGCTGAGTAGTCACAGTACTTTTTGCGTTTGGTTTTATTCTAAATATGCTACCTTTAAGAAGTATTTATAATTGTTTGTTTGTTTGTTGACTTAGCTTTAGTAATAATATTTTTACTAGTCTGGCTTCTACAATTCTTGATCTCAGTGTAGAAGCATTATGTAGATGTTGTAAAATAAGTCCAAAAAATAAAATAGTAGATAGCTTCTTTCAAGATCAAATGTATTTATGAAAAAACGAAACAAAACAAACCAAACCAAACAAACAAAACAACATACCTTCTGTGATTTTTCTGGTGTGGTAGTTTTGTGATAACACAGCACCACCCTACTGAAGAAATACATCAATATGACAAATCCTTGGTTTTTATTTTATTGGTTTAAATATGCTATTCATTCACAAAAAAGGGAATGCATACAAACCCATAGATAACAGTTATGACGTCTGGTAAAATCTCAAGATCTTAACTGGATCATAAAGCATCATGGGGGTTTTGGACAACAGACAGAAGCATTTAAACAACAGGTAATGCAACAGGTGGTTGTGTAGACACATTAAAGTCAGGAGAGTTTTGTTTGGTTGGGGTTTTTTTTTTAGTATCAATATAAACCTCCTTCAAACATACCATAGACCTAATAAACTAAATTATTTTTGATTTTATAATAAGAAAATGT
>JAWWMO010000083.1:135442557-135527691 GCA_035047845.1 Dendrocincla fuliginosa | reverse complement strand
TATCAATATAAACCTCCTTCAAACATACCATAGACCTAATAAACTAAATTATTTTTGATTTTATAATAAGAAAATGTCCCAAATTAGATAATTACATTGTTTTGAAAACATTAGTCTTGGTTTATATAACTGATGCTTACAAGTAATATATTTTTTTACTACTTTAGGGTGTAGTAGAAGTGTATACACTAATTCTAAGCTTTATCAAATAGTGCTTTATAATTTGAGTTAATTCATACTGCCACCTACATAGTTAATTACTTATATTAGAATATTACTTAAATGCCATGGAGTTTTTCAAGCTCTTAAACTGAAATCTTTTGAACTAGCTGTCAGCTAAAATAATTTTTAAATAATAATTTATAATAATTAGTGAGGTAACACTAATGACATACAGACATTATGAATCACTTGAATAGCTAAATATGCATTTGAAGTTTCTTGAATGTGTTCAATGTATTCAGTATTGAGCTTCAAACAATTATTTTGGGGTTTTTTTGTTCTTCAAAAGGCTTTGGCAAAATTCAAATGATATCGTAAGATTACTTTTGGATATGGAAATTCCCATTGTGTGTTTACAAAACATAAAAATTTACAATGCTAATTTAATAATTGCTCATGTAGAGAAGCAGACTGAGAGCATATTCTTTTTTTAGCTTGTCATTTATATTCCCTAAATTAGACTGATGTGTTCAATTATGGAAAAGTATCCCTCCATATGTTAGGAAGAACATATTTGGAAAGCTTAATTAACAACAATTTGTTAATTAGATTTACAGTGGTGATACTTTATATCCCCTTAGACTATAGCTAATATAAAATGAAAACCAGGCTCTTTATCTTTCATTCTGAAAAAAAAAAAAAATAAAAAGTACATAATTTTTACAAAATTACTAAAGACTTATCACTTGATCTGGTTAACTAGTATTATAAAATAATTCCTTAGAAACTTTGTTTCTTTACGCGACTATTATACCTATTGATTTTAAAAACACGCTCAAACTTTTCTACTGTGTAACAAAATATCCCTACTTTTTGGTTTGAAGTAAAACAATGAGGCAGAATATACATTAACTATATCTATGAGACAAGACTTGGAATTCTTTATGAAGTGTTAATTTTCCATGGTTTTCCAGTCAGTCATTATTGTATTTCAGATATACCAAGTCTTCTCTGCAAGAAAATCTTGATAGGCCATTTTCTTTTAAGTAGTGGGAAAAAAATTGCCTAGATGCCCTTCAGGGTTCTTGTTGTCTTGTTGCTTAATTTTGATGTTTGGTATCTTGAGCTGAATAAAGGCATTTTTTACATTTTAGAAGTGAAATGAAAGGAAAATTATTAGTTTGAGGAAATAATTTCCCCCATTTTTTTTCTCAGCAACAACAAAAAATACATAAGATTTAGTGAAATGTTCCCTTTTGCCTAAGTGAAAAGTTGGGGGTTGAGACATTAATTATTGAAAGAAATAGCAATGTCATTATGGGATATCAGATAGCAAATGGAAGTTCAGAGTTAAATCTTCTGAGAATATCTGAACATCTAGGAGTTTTCCGATGCTTGTCTCTAGGATACTTTGGTTGGAATGTTTCACTTATTTTGCTGTTGGTCACTTTTATTGGACTATTTAATGATGACTGAGCAGAAAACTGAAATGATTCTCTAGGATGCTTTGACATAGGTTACCTGGATTCCAGTATGTACTCTAGTCTGAAATGTTAAAACAATTGTTAAGACACTAGTTAAATAGTATAAAGTGTTAGAACCTCCTCCCCAGAGCAGTCTGTGAAAGATGTGCTTAGAGCACTCTCCAGATAAGAGCAGTTGAGGATGGACAATATATATTTCACAGTGTCCTAGACAAAGACATTAATTCTGTATCTTCTGTTCCCCATTACCCGCCTAATGTAACTGTTGCAAAACAAGCTGACAATTTTTCTTCCTACATATTTGGAGATCTTGGTTATGTCAGAAAAAAAAAAAAAAAAAAGAAGCCCAAAACAAAATGAAAACCAGCAAAGCAATCTATCCAGCAAATCTAATACCAGCAAAGGTATTAGAGTAATTGAACTTGAAATGTTGATTAGTTTTAAATTAACTAATATATATTTGGTGGCTAGACTGGAAAGTGATAGAAGATAATGATTGCCATAAAATATGTGCTTAGAGCATTTATTCAGAGAACTACTGTTGTAGTCTGAAAGATCACATTTTTTTAAAAGGAACACATTATGTAAATTATTTATTGCTAACATGAAAATGTGCCTTAATGCGAAGGTGTTTTGAGACTGTAGCAGTGTTTCAAATGTTGGGAAAATTTACCTAATTTATATAATAATAAAACAAAAAGCCCAAAGATTTCAGCTCTGTTCTGTCTGGATGAGAGTGCTCTTCTAAGAAACTCTTTGTGTAGTGTTCTAATGTTTAAACATTTAACAGTGTTATGAACACTGTTGTGTTCATAAAAATTAGTAGGCCACATAAAATACTCTGTTATCACTCACAAATTTGAAATATATGATTATTTCTTTTAAAGCAAAATAACTCACCTCACTTCTCTCTTACTGATACTGTATTCTTGGGTAAAGGTATTTCTTATATTTTCCTAAAATGTAAAGGAGACATAGATTTTTCTATAATAAATTGAAGTATTGTCTAGACCATCTACTTCTGATTTTAGGCAAATTATAATTTTTTCATGTAAGCAATGCACACTGAATGAAATTTATGTTTTTGAAACCATAGGTATTTTGTCTTCTAAAATCTATTGAAATATTTCATTGTTCGATATTGGATATTTTGTGCATCATGTCAATTCCATTAAAATAGACAGCTGTTAGAGAACAATGACTAACAAAATTAATGTCTCCCTTGCAACTGTGATTTTGTACATTTTTTCCCATATGGAAACACTTCCTTTAAATTGATTTTAAATGTTCTGCAGAGAATGAAATTACAATTTAAAGAAAAACAAAAACAAAAACCAAACTTTCCCTTAACTTAGATAAAGAAAAAACCCTGACAGTTTCAAGAGGTTTTATCTGAGATACTTAAAACTTTTGATCCATATAATAATCTTCTTCAAGATAGCTTGTTAGCTAAAGATATATTCCAAATAACTAGTTACTTGTTTGTTATCAATTTGTGCCTATCCTTGACCAGGGAACAGTACTGGGTTTGTGTAGCAGGGTTTTGGTACCAGGGTGGCCTCTGTGAGAAGTTTCTGGAAGCTTCCTCCATGTTCAGCGGAGTCCAACTGGCTCCAAGATGGACCAGCCACTGACCAAGCCCATCAGCCATGGTGGTAGCACTGCTGGGATGACAGCTTTAAGAAGGGTAAAAGAGCTCCAAAATGGCAGCTGCAGTTGCAGTTGGAAAAAGGAGTGAGACTGTGTGAGGGAAACAACTGCAGACATCAGGGTCTGTGCACAAGGTGGGGGAAGAGGTGCTGCAGACACCACAGCAGGGTTTCTGCTGCAGACACCACAGCAGGGTTCTGCTGCAGCCCATGGCGCGGATCATGGTGAAGCAGGTCCTGCAGACCCTGGAGGTTCATGGTAGAGCAGATTGTGGAAGACCCTGTGCTGGAGCACATGTTGATGCTCAAAGGCTTCTGGCAGGACCAGTGACCCCATGCAGGACCCACATGCATGTTCGCGAAGGACTGCACCCCGTGGAAGGGACCCATGCTGAACCAGTTTATTATAAACTGGAGTCCATGGGAAAGACTCAGTTTGGAGAAGCTGGGCAGGATTATCTCCTGTGGGAGAAACATTATACCGGAGCAAGGGAAGAGTGTGAGGAACCCTCCCCCGAGGAGAAAGGAGTGGCAGAAAAAATGTGTGATGAACTGACATCAGTCTCTGTTCCCCATTCCTCTGCTCTGGATGAGGAAGGTGGAGAAAATCATGAGTAAAATTAAGCCCAGGTAGAAGGGAGGGTTGAGGGAGGTGTTTTCAAGATTTGTTTTTTCCTCTCATTATTCCTACTCTGATCTGATTGGTAATTTAATTTCTCCAAGTCACATCTGGTTTGCCTTTGATGGTAACTGGTGAATGATCTCTCCCTGACTGTATCTCAACCTGTGACCCTTTTGTTACACTTTCTTCTTTGTGCTGCTGAGGAGGGGCGTGATAGAGATGCTTTCGTGGGCATCTGGTGTCCAGCAAGGGTTAACCCACCACAGTAACATTCCTGATGAACTCTTCAGTGGATATGATGCGTTTCCATTTTTTTTTTTTTTATTATTACATTGAGGTCTTAATTTGTTTACTGTTCTTTATAACACAGCTAAGGACAATTTAATGAGCACACTTTATTCATTACAAATTTACAACAATCATAATTTCCCTGGAAGGGTTTTGTGAAGCCATTTCTCATTTTAGAAAAAAAAAAAGGTATAATTCATGAAGGCTGGAAGCTCAAATAAAAATATGAGGAAATAATTAGTTCTAAATAAATAGTATCAGTGTACTGATTGACCAGTTGCTTTAAACACACTGCTCATGAATGTCATAGTAGATTCTCTTTTTTCATTTTGTAAGAAAATAATTATATTTTGACTTCAAGTGTTTTGGCAATATTGTGCTTGCTGGCTTCTTTTCTAAATCCAAGCTTACAAACTCTGTTAATAGAGTTTTAAAATATTAGTACTATGTTTAGAAAGGGTTTAGTCAAATCATGTGCGATGTTTTATAGAGAAATAGTATGTTTAAATAAAGATTCATATGGAATAAACTTTGAATTATATAAACTAAAAGTAATCTACCTCTAACTTGAATAAATTTCACAGGGAAAAAATATAATTTTATAAAGTTTTGGTGATGATGTAGTATGGTATGGCAGTATCATGTGAACATTATTAAGAAAAGCCATTTTATCAATGTTTATGTTTGGAGTTCAGTGTCTGATAGTAGCAATAACAGTTGCCTAGGAGAAGAATACAAGACATGAGGATAAGTTGGTGTGCCATTCCCCCTTGTGTAGACACAGCTTCTGCAGTTAATGATTTAGAAACTTGTTGAAAGAAAATTTGCCTTAAAATCAAGTATTAAATAGCTGCAAAGAAATCTTTCTTTTGTTAATTAGTCATTCTGCAAGGTTCATTCTTCATGACCCCCTAGAGATACCAAATTACCTTTAAAAAAAAAAAAAAAAAGAAAAAAGGTTCAAGCAGCTTGTTGTGATGAGTTCCCTGTTATCGACACAATCACGTATCCATGAAAAAAACCTGAATGATGTCTCAGTCATTGCTTTCCTCTACAGAGGATATACCATCCCTTTCATTCACACCTATATACACAAATTATCTTAGTTTTTTAATCAATTTAATCAATACTTCCTTATAAGTCCCAGATACCTGGTCATATGTGTTTTTCTCAAGATTACCCTCTCCCTGAGACTGAATTAGTTGTGGCATCAATATGTCCTAGGTTCTACCTCAGTTGATGATATGAACAAGAACATATTGGCCTCATCCTTGTTATTCGTAATGTAGTCATTGATCCTTATTCCAGATGGCACGATGCATTTTGAAAGCATCACACATTTTCATGTGCTTGTAGCCTTTATACCATGTTGTAAATCCATCACTCTGCAGGTCTACATACAAATGACAGCACCACATTGCATCAAACATTTTGAGCAGTAAGAACAGGCAAAATATATCCTACAAAAATGGAAAAGGACCATAAGAAGTTTAGTACAAGTACTACCCAGCCTGGTTTTTGTCCATTCACTCTAGAGGAGCCTTAGATAATGTCATGGCATTCATGGTCTGATGTCTTAGTATCGTTCCTGGGGACAATTGGTTAAAACACTATAGAGCTCCTGTAATATCTAGAATATGAAGTCTCTCACTCTCATGTTCCACATGATGTTTTTTCTAAAATACATGTAGCATCTTACATGTAATTTTCCATGCTTTTCCTATAACTTTCAATTTAATTATGGAGAAAAGCCTAGAATCATTAAGGTTGGAAAAGCCGTCCAAGATCATCAAGTCCAACCTTTGACCAAACAAAGGTCACGTGGTTATTTGTCATTAATTAGCATTTCCTGGCTCTTAATCCCATTTTACCAGTGCTGTGAAAGAACAAAATGATAAATGGAACCTGTAAGATATATTCTTGAAGAACTAGTGCTGATTAAAAGCAAAGTGAGGATGAGATTTTTTAAGTGTTTATTCAGTTTACGCAGTCATCCAATGTCTGGATAGGTTAGATATATTTTCAGTCAGTGTACATGATGAAATAATGCTCTATCTAAGGCTACAGAGGAAAAGCCCTGCCTGACATAAATGTGACAACACAGGGATAGGCAATCACACCTCAATAGTACAAATACCAATGAAAATAATAATATGTTGAAGAAAAAAAAAACAAAAAACAAAACAAAACAAAGCAGACATGACAAGAAACAGAGGTGCTCATAAGAAGAGATTAAAATGGAAGGCAAAAAGCCCACCTCAGGCCCAGCCATTATTTTCTTGAAAAATCACTTCAAATTTGTGACATGTATAATTGTTTCTTTTTGTTAATGAAGACTGGTGACACAGCTTTAGATATTATAACTGTTTTCTCTCAAACTTTTTACATCTGTGTTTAATGTTCAGAGAAGACTCAGGAAAGTAATGTTTATGAGTAAAATGAATCTAATATGATCTAATAAAAGACCCGGATGATAGACAGTTTGTAATCTGAAGAATAGTAGCAAAATTGACACTGCTTAACACAGGAAAAATTCCTTCAGATGAATGTTGTGGTTATAGCCAAATAGGTGGAAAGATTTATTCAATTAATATAGCAAACAAAGTGCAGTCATAAAACCCTGCTGTAATTAGCAGAGTATTTGCTTACTGATAGTAGTTAGAATTCATTTTGACTAGATTTAATTACACACACACAAAAAAACACAAAAAACCCTCCCTGCAAAATGCATCCAGGTTTTAGAATACCTAAGTCCTTCTCCCCTTCTAAAGCAGGGAACAGAAGGTAACAGAGATAATGCTTAACTGTAGAACAGGGTGAGTAGAAAATCAGGAACAGGAGGAATACTAATGCTAAAAATATTGTCTGGTTTGAGCCCTTGATAATCTGTCCATTGTGTGTTATCATTTTCATCTTTTTCTGAAGGACTACGAATAAAAATGAAACGTTTGCTTACTTTCCATAGAAACTAAGTATTTCTGCCCTTTGCTGTTTGCTTCTGTGGTTTAATTTTTCACTTGGTGCATCAGCATTTCACCTGTGGCATTTCCATGAGGTCATTCAGAGCCATCCGAGAAGCAGAGTGCATTCCGTAATGTGTGGGGTCAGGCATGACGGTAATGTTAGGAGGGGAATTTGTTACAGTCATTCTGAAGGTTAATGGAATGCTTTTAATTTTTGCATTGCATGATTCCTTTTGGAAATCATCATCTGAAAAGGAATTTGAAACTGACTTTACATCTGTTACGCTCAAAATTCTTATTGAAACACAAAAAAGATTTGAATCTAAGAGAGGGGAAAAGATATGAAATAATATGTTTAATAGTAGAGGTGGAGGCTTCTCTGTGTTATTTTGCACTATTTGTTCTATTTCTGAAGACGTAGAAGGCCCTTCCATAGTACCCTGTCCTAGTGAGGTTTTCTGCATTAATGTCTCAGGTTGTAGTTCAAAGCATAGTGCACAAACATGCCTCAAACTTTTCAAGCAGAATAGACATATAGCTGTGAGTTACATGATGAAAGTCTGTTGCTTAACAGTAGAGACCTTTAAGTCCATGCTTCTTTTAATAAATATAGTTACTTTGTGGCATTTACACTAAAAATACTCAGTGCAGGAGTGCAGTACAGGATGATTCTGGCTTTAAGAAATTATCATATCCATGAAAATGCAAGTCAACCAAAGGTATAAACCCAGAATTTAATCCTGGAATTGAGTATGTAATATATATACATCCACATAACTAGGTTGTAAGGACAGAATGATAAAACCTTGTAAGCAGGATAATAAAGCATGGAAGAGAACTCAGGAGCTGTCTAGTCCAGTCTATTGCTGAAGGCAGACTCAGCTCTGAGGTGAGACAAGGTTGCTCAGTGCTTTATCCAGATCGGTGTTACAAAGCTCCAAAGATGGAGGTTGAACAACCTGTGTGGACAATCTTCTTCAATGTCTGACTGTGCTCATGGGGGAAAAAGCTTTACCTCTTTTTTTCCTTATTTGGAAACCATTGTTTATGGTCAGAATAAGCACATAGGAATTCAGTATCTCCAAACATCTGTTTGAAGTCCAAAGATCTTCTGTGGTCTCTTTCTTCCTCATGGATAGGCAGTGGTATGACCTTTCCTCTGAGCAGGTTTGGTGATCTAGCCAATCCTTGCTTATGAGTTAGAGACACATGGGGTCATGTTGGAGTTCTTCCTTCCCCAGGCTCATGTTGTCCCACTCACAGGGATATGTACATGACTACAGACATGAATCATGCTCTCTTTTTCTAGAATACTAAAAGCTAAAGCTTATCTGGCACGTGTCATTTATTACTCTATAATAGAGTCAAGCCTCACTGAGATAACTATCAGTTAAATTACAGTGTGTACTTGCATTAGGCAGGGAGTCAGATGCAGTCACAGAATTATCTTGGCTCATTCTGCTAAAAATTAACACTTTACAAGGCCACTGTGATGCTACTTTTGAAAAAAAAACACATTCTCACTTTTATTTCCAACTCATCCTCTACCTTGTGTAGAGGCTCAGGCATTTACCTAGTCATGAAGAAACAGTACCATGAAGTGAAATGGATAAAAAACAAGGTTTTATTCATCGTGTGTTAGTCAGCAGGTAGCACAAGAGTTGAACAGAACAGTGAAGCACATAGGAGTGAAATAGTGTTTCCTGAAGGAGTAGGAACACTTTATTGTCAACATAAAGCCGGAATCGTTTTTTTCTCAGGTATTTGCAGATTGAATGACAGCATCCATGCAAGGATTTACCTTTTTTTTTTTCTTTTTTCTTTTTTTTTTTTTACATTATGTGCAAAGACTTTAGGCGTAGTTGTTTTCCTTTATATTTTAAAATCTGTATACATAATTTAACGTATTCCTGTGGTGGTGTAAAATATTTTATTTTGGTTGATGTACTCAATGTCAGGAAGACAGCACTTCATTGTTGCTGTTGCAAAAGATAGTGTATCATGGTGGTTAAATGCACTTGTCCTGAGGAAACATTTTTGAATCTGCTCCTAATTTCTTACCCTTCTTATGTTCATGAGTACTCCAAAAGTCAATATTTGTAAGCCTTATCTGAAGTTGCAAATTTTCATTATTCTGATGATGCTTTTTAATATGTATGAAGTTATACTCATCTGGAGCCAAAGAGATATCCACCAGCATATCAAATAAGCACTTATACATTGGGCAGGCTTTTTACATACATTCTTCTCAACAGAGATAGGATTATATTATATTATTTCACAAAGTATTATCAGTGTTCAGAAACAAATTGAAAAATATTTCTCATGAATCTTTATATGAAAGAGGATTACTCAGGTTTTTCCACCATCCCTCTTGGACAGAGGTTTACTGCCTACTGTTTTTGTGCTTCTGTGGCTCACTTTAACCCTCTTTGGATGAAGCATCCCAGAGTGCTTCCAATGTGGCTTATTTGTGACTGTTTTGTAGAAACCAGGTAAATAAAAGTCTAGACCTTGGGGATTTTACTAATGAATACTTAAAAAGCATTATCAGTAATAAAAAGTAACAAAAGTAAAAATATCTGGAGTCGCTTGCAGCAGCTTCTGTAGAAAAAAAAAAATAGAGATAGTGAGATGGCTTGATGATTTAACAGAGCACTTTAACTGTGCTTACTTCAGCAGAATACTGCACTTGCTTTGATGTTGTCATTTGCTATAGTCTCGGGATGGCAATTGTTGGAGTAGTGAGAGAGACTGACTGCTCTTGTGTTGACTGAAACACCAGTGACTGAACTCACAAGTAAGGCTGAAACAGCCACATTTTATGCTGCATGAGTCATATGTGGAGGAAAGTGTATTAGGACAAGATAAATCTCAAAACAAGGCAGGGGAAAAAAAAAAAAAAACTAACCAAAATGCCAAACTACAACCAACTCAAAAATCCAAAGAACAACTAAAACTCAAAACATATAATTGTTGCCTTTGTCATTCCAGAGTAATTAAAACTTTGCACTTTCTTGTCATATGGTCTGAGTCCCTGTCATGTTTACTTTATTCATCAAAGTAAGTGATGTATTGTGGGAGAACAGTAATCCCTGAAGAGGTAATCCCAAATACCCCTTGTATCTAGATTCTAAATTAAAAACTTCAATATGTTTTGTATATAGGGTAAACTATATGTATTCATAATTCCATCTTTTATGTCCCAGGCACAAGAGCCAAAAGTATAATATTTTGAATACACGAATGAAATCCTTTGCATTCATGAATAAATCCTGACAAGATGAAACATTGCTTTTATGGGCCCTACAGGCTAATCAGAACTTCAGATGCTTCTTTTTGATTGTCCATCTGTTTTGTCTGTGAAAATCACTTTAGGTGATGTAGAGTACAAAGTCACTTGTAAACTAAATCAAACCATTAAGTATCCTTTGAAACTGCTAATGCAGTTCTATTATATGAAGGATCAACACAATGTCAAACCAGTGTCAGAGCAATTTTTTATAATTACATACCACCCAATATACAGATGACCAGTCACAACCCACAGGTTCCTGGTCATGACATAACAGTCAGTAAAGGAGAGAAAATAAGCCATTCATGTATACTTACTGTATGTTTATTTCTTTTGCTTACAGTAGGTCATGCAAGTGACATTCCCCCCCCCCCCCAAATGAAGCAATCTAGAGCTTCAAAATGAGCCTTAAACAAATGATTTATTTTCACCTCACCCCAGAAGTTAAAAAAGGCTATTCAAGTCATTGTGTCAATTTCAAAAACATTTTTATCCCATAAACTTTTAAACAGTTTCTAAGGTTAATAGGTTTATGTGTTTCCAACTGAAATACAGTGCATTGGTATGATTTTGAAACTGTGAGTAAATGAATATATTTTTTTAAAAAACAATGTTTGAAATTTAAATGCAATTTTTCTGACCTCATTAATGAACCATGTGAATATTCTGGTACCCTATGTCAAGATAGGTAGGAGAAACATGATAAACAGTACAGAAAAGGGAAAAAGTATGGAAACGTGGAAAAGAATCTATAGAGGGGAATAAAATAGGATAAAACTTCAAAATTTTGAAAAGAAGTAACTGAGAATGGATATGAAATATTCTTAAAATTATCAATAACATTTCAGGTAAATTAAGAACAGTCATTCCTCATTTCTTACACTAAAATAAATAAGACAGGAAATTCAAAACAGAAGGTAGAACTTTTCTGCTGTATACATAATTCAGTTGTGGAAGTTACTGGCATGTAATGTTATAGATGCAAATAAACAGATTTGAAAATGGATCAGAAATTCATAAAAGGAAAATTCATAAAAGGATATCAAACTGGCTCTTCAGGAGAGATAGGAAGGGTAGGTGAAGCAATGGGGTGGGGTTATATGTGAGGGAGGGGCTTGAATGTACAAACCTTGCAGTTGGCAATGGCACAGTTGAGAGCCTCTGGGCAAGGATTAAGGGACAAACAAATAAAGTGGATAGCATTAGGGGAGTCTCCTGTAAGGCTGTCATCTCCAGGATGATGCCACCAATGAAGTATTCTACAAGGAACTAAGGGATACCTCTAAATCAAACAGCCTTGTCCTTAGGGAACTTCATTTGTGAGGGATCTGCTGCTCCAGCTGGATCCCTATTCATCTATGGAACCTGATGGGATTCACATAAGTGTACTCAAAGAAATGGTTGATGTCATCATGAGACCTCTCTCAATGATTTTTGATCAGTCTTGGGAATCTAGAGGCATCCAATCAAATGGAAACTTGCAAATGTTGTCCCAGTTTTCAATAAGAGCAAGAGGTATGGGTCTGGTAACTTACAGGCCTGTCAATCTCACTTCAGTGCCTGCCAGATCATGAGAAGATTATTCTGGGAATTATTGAAAAACACCTGAAAGATAATGCAGTCATTGGTCACAGCCAGCATAGGTTCATGAAGGAAAAATTCTTGTCAAACTTAATTTCCTTTTATGGCAAGATAACCCTCTAGCTGATCAAAGGAAGCCAGTTAATGTAATCTTTTTGAAATTCAGTAAAACTTTTGATACTGTTTCTCACAGTATCCTTCTGGGCAAAAATATCCAGCACACAGCTGGATGAACACATGATGAGATGGGTGAACCATCAGCTCATGGGTCAGGCACAAAGGGTTAGAGTGAATGAGGTAACATCACAGGTGACCAGTCACTTGTGGGGTTCCACAATGCTCTATTTGAGGGCCAGGGCTCTTCAATGTGTTCATAAATTACCTACAGGCAAGACTTGAAGGTGAACTAAGTTTGCTGATGACACTAAATTGGGAGAAGCTGTTGGCTCTTTTGAAGGCAAGAGGCTGTGCAGAGATACTTTGACACATTAGAGAACTGAGCAGTCACCATTTATAGGAAGTTTAAGAGAAGCAAGTCCTGGATTCTGCTCCTGGAATGGGGCAACCCTGGATATGTGTACAGACTTGGGAATGAGGGACTGTAGAACAGCACTGGGGAAAGGGATCTGGAGATCCTGGTTGATGGCAAATCAAATACGGGTCAGCAGTGCTCTGGCAGCCAGGAGAAGCAACCATGTCCTGGGGAGCATCAAGCACAGAACTACCAGCCAGTCAAAGGAGGTGTCTGTCACACTGTATTCAGCACTGGTGTGGCCTCATCTTGAGTATTGTGTGCAAGTTTAGGTGGCACAATATAAGATGAATGTAAAGTTATTAGAAACTGTCAAAAGGAGGGCTACGAAGATGGTGAAGGGCCTAGAAGGGGAAGCCATACAAGGAGCAGCTGAGGTCACTTGGCTTGTTCATCCTGGAAGAGACTGAAGGGAGACCTCATAGCATTCTGCAGCTTCCTCAAGACAGGAGGTCGATGATCTCTTTTATCTGACCAGTGACAGGACCCAAGAGAATGGCATAAAGGTCTGTTGGAAGGTTTAGGTTGGATATTAGGAAAAGGTTCTTCATCCAGAGGGTGGTTGGGCACTGGAACATGTTTCCCAGGGATGTGGTCAGCACCAAGCCTAACAGAGTTCAAGAAGCATTTGGACAACACTCTCAGGCACATGGTATGATTCTTGGGGTTGTACTGTGCAGGGCCACAAGAAGAACTTGATGATCCATGCTAGTCCCTTCCAACTCTGGATGTTTTATATGTCTATAAAGACCTGCTTGAAGAAACCCATTCATAAAGTCTACAGTCCGTAAAACTTCTGGAAATTGTAATGGTGTATGAAGGGATGAATCTTATTATGTGGTATAACAGTTTCTGACACTCCTGGTGAATTACCTGTTACTTCTCCTTGTCAGAAATAAAATATTATGATCTGTATATTTCTTATTTAGCACATCAGTACATACATTCTTCGATACTATCAAGGATATTATGGGTATTATACAAGGTGTTATAAATCCAGTCTTGCCAATAAGAACATTTTGCATGATTTATATGAATCATAGAAATCAGCATAACTGAGATGTATTAGGAATTTTACATCTGTAAAAAATTTTGAAAGCTGAACTTCAGAAGTACTTGGTTTATATTATAAGAAAGTTCTGCCTTTGTTTAAGGCTTGTGAAGAAAACTCAAAGCTGCCAAGTTGTTATTTAAGGCATCAGCAAACAGGGAATCTAAGATTCCCACCTTGGACTTCTGGCAGGCAGATTTTGGCCTGTTTGGGACATGGATTGACAGAATCTCTTGGGAGTCAGTCCTGAAGGTCAAAGGAGTCCATGAAGGCTAGATGTGCTTCAGAAGAAAATTGTTAAATATTCAAGAGCAGACAGTCCACATATGTAGAAAGACCAGCCTGGTTAAATAGGGAAATTAGGCTGAAACCTAGGGAAAAAAAGAGGATCTATCGCCTCTGGAAGGAGGGTCAAGTAACTTGGGAGGACTATAAGGGGGTTGCAAGGTCATGTAGGGAGAAGCTTAGAAAGGCCAAAGCTCAACTAGAACTTGATTTGACTGCTACACTGAAGGAAAACAAAAAATACTTTGTACAAATAAATTCTCAGCAAAAGGAGGATAAAGAGGTGTTTCCATAATTTGTTGGATTCAGAGGGTAGTGTATGCCAGGGATGAGGAAAAGACAGAGGCTTTCAATGCCTTTTTTGCCTCGGTCTTCAATATTGAGACAGTTATGCTCAGGATACCCAGCTCCCTGAGCTGGAAGTTGGTGATGGGTACATGAGTGAAGCCCCTGCAATCCAGGAGGAGTTGTTTAGTAACATCCTAGGCCATTCAGACACCCACAAGCCTTAATGGGATCCACCCCAGAGTAATGGCAAAAGGACTTGCTAAACCACACTCGATCATCTACCAGCAGTCTTGGTTAACTGGAGAAGTTCCAGCTTCTGGAAATTAGCAAACGTAACACCCATCTACAAGAGTGGTCAGAAGGATGATCTGGGGAACTACAGGCCTGTCAGCCTAACCTTGATTTGAGGCAAAGTTATGGAAGAGATTATCTTGAGTATGATTACAAAGCACATTCAGGATGCCCAGGGGATCAAGCCCAGCCAACAGGGATTTATGAAAGGCAGGTTCTGCTTGACCAACCTGATTTCCTTCTATGACAAAATTGATCCACTTAGCAGATGAGGGAAAGGCTTTGGATGTGGTCTATCTAGACATCAGTAAAGCATTTGACAGTGCTTCCTGCAGCATCCTCCTAGAAAAACTGCTGCATGTGGTTTGATTTGGTGATCTCTTTGACTGGTAAAAACTGGCTGGATGGCCAGGCCCAGAGAGTTGTGGTGAATGGAGCTAAATCCAGTTGGTGACCAGTCACTTGTGTTGTTCCCCAGGGCTCAGTATTTGGGCCAGTCCTGTTTGCCATCTTTATGGATGGTCTGGACATGGGGTTTGAGAGCACCTTCAATAAATTTGCATATGACAGTAAGTTGGGTAGAAGGGTTGAATTGCTTGAGGGTAGGAAGGCTCTGCAGAGAGACCTGGAAAGACTTGATCACTGGGCTAAGGACAACTGCATGAGATTCAGTAAGGCGTAGTGCTGAGTCCTGCACTTGGGTTACAACCCCATACAATGCTCCAGGCTGGGGAGGAGTGGATCAAAACCTGTTCTACAAAAAGGGACTGGGGAGTGCTGTTTGTAAGAGCCAATAAGTAAGTTGTTATGACCTTCATGTCTCTTGATCAGCCTTTTCTGTATCTAAACTTGTAGCATTGGACTAGTGTCTTTGTATCAGCAGAAAAAAAGTACCTACTGCACAGTACATACTCTTTCATCCTTGAAGCATATAACACAGGTTCTGACATCTTTCATGTGGAAATATTGCACTGCTGCAGAACTTCTTTTCCCAATTATTTTCTATGTCAGATGACAAACTTTTACCATCATCTCTATTTGCTGAGCAAGAACATGCTGTCCTGAATGCCCTAAGTGAAGAGAAGGGTAAGGTGAAGGACTGTTTGAATGAGGCTTATTTTCTGTTTAGTAGCTGACACCATGTCTTTCAAGAAAAAAAAGAAAACCAAACAACTCTGCACTGAAGCTTTCAAATTTTTGACAAAACTTTCCAATTCTGTATAAATTAAAGAATCTGAGATTCAATCCCAAAATGCACAGAACTTTTCTTGTTTGTATTTTGGTTATTTTTGACATGTGTGTTTTCCAGAGAGTTAATTATAAAAGAGGGATTGCTTAATAAGGTGAAATTAAGGAAGTGCTACAGTGTTGAATGCAATTTAAAGCAGAGTTCAGCTCCTGTGGGAGAGAAATGAGAGATGATTATGACAGAGACAAAGGCTAACAGTCCTTAGAGTATTATTTTTTCATTTAGTCTTGAATTAAAAATGAATCTGCTAACAAGATCTTCCACAAACCTGTTAATGGATTTAAACTAGTTAGCTGAAAGTTTATACTGAGAAGTTCACTAACCATGAAGCTATAGCTTTGCTAAATGTGCTGAGAATTATTTTTATTACCACAGTCTATGTGTCAGGCATTTGTAGACACCCATTGGAATGTTATTGAATTGTTG
This sequence comes from Dendrocincla fuliginosa, assembly GCA_035047845.1. Taxonomy (NCBI): domain Eukaryota; kingdom Metazoa; phylum Chordata; class Aves; order Passeriformes; family Dendrocolaptidae; genus Dendrocincla; species Dendrocincla fuliginosa. The sequence continues at coordinate 135,511,525 of JAWWMO010000083.1, read as the reverse complement.
CCATTCTATTTGCTTTTGGTGACTTTGGACACTGGGTCCCCAAAACTGTGAAGTAGAGCATCACACTGTACTATTCTGTTCTAGAAAGATTCAGTACACAGAAATGAAGCTGAAATGCCCAAACTTGCAATTTCAAGTATGTGTTGCTGTTTAAAAAGTAATGCAAATTGAATTAAATTAGACTGATTTATTTAGTATGAGTATTCTCCTTATCTTTTGCAAAACTTGTTACTGATGCAGGAAAAGGGTAAAAATGAACCAGGTGTTTTCAATTGCCTAGTTCAGTTTTCACAGAGCAGTCCAGATAACTTTGCAACATATCCTGTATTTCTGGTCTCACATTTTCCTTTGGCTGCTCCCTGAACCATGGGAAATAGACTTAAATTTCAGTGGCTCAGGATTCATGGCAGGAGTATCTGTCATGGTGCTCAGATTGAAAACCAGTTGATGCAACAAACTGGCTCATTCAAGAGAATATGTATATGTGTTTTCCATTAAAAAAGGATGTAGAAACAATCACTCTTTAGTCTGCAATTAACTGTGAAAGAAATAAAGAAATCAGAGTTTAGAGTAGGATGCATTGGGGAGAATAATATCCAGACAGCTAAAAAATGTTATTTTTTTATGGCACTTCATCAAATAGACAAAATAGAAGGTAGAGGTACCATATCAAATATTAGGCATGTATGTATTTATTTGCATTGAGCCAACCAAAAATAATAAAAATATAGATCTCTTGCATTATATCCTTTGGTATTACATTTTAATGTATATCTGCATAAAAAAAAAAAGACTAGTTCTGTCATTATTAAATGTTAAATTAGAAGAGCAAGGCATTCTTTGTATTCTGAAAAATAATGAGATACATGTATAAGACTATTTGATGAAAAGAAGGGTTTAAGTTACCTGGAAATCAGTTGAAAAAGCAGAAGTTTATGGACATACTATGTTTTTATAAATAAGCTCTTTGCCTTTTTTTTTTTTTTTTTTTGGTGCAAAACAAAAAGAAATTGGTTAAAAGTATGAAGGATTAAGGCATTATTATTTATGGGTAAATAGACATCAGTACCAAGGAAAAGGACAATAGACTTTAATAAACTTACCAAAACAAATTTCAAAAAAGTAGGGTTAATATAATCTGCAGGAAATCTGGCAGTAAGTGGAAGTATATAATAACAGACTACCCTAATTCAAAAGAAATATATAAATCATATTAAGAGACCTTTAAAGCTCCTGGTGCAGTCATAAAGATATACAGAGCAGAAAGGAATTTTGCAAAAGGTGAGAAAAGAACCACATGACTAATGAATAAAAACATAAAATAATAAGAAGCTGTGAGAATACAGTATGAAAGGCTGTCACAGTTGCTGAATTACAACTACCAAAGGATATAAAAGACAGTTATGGAGAGAGGTTGTAAATACATTACAAGTAGAAAGAAAACAAGAAAAATTGTGTCCTCAATGAAAAGGAAATAGAGGGCAAAGGACAGGAACACCTGGGAAATTGTAACAAAAACAGTTATGTCTGAACCCTGAAAAAATAATGGACTAAGTGATGAAAAATCATTTACTGAAAAATTTAATTCTTTTTACTAACCATTTTTTTATTACAAACTAGTGGAAAAAAGAGTCAATGTTTTTTTCCTAAATCTGTGGTGTACTTGATTTGGAAAAGGTGCAAAAGAATAGGTCCTGGTTAGTCTCTGCAAGTCATGTTGTGTTGCATCTTAGTTCTAGGCCTGGCAATGTTAAATATTTTTGCAGTATCTTGGTTAGCGGAAGAAGAATTATAGAGCAATATCATTAATGACACTGAACTGTGGGAGGGCTGCAGGGTCCTTAAAGGACATATATACACTTCAAAATGATGCTGATAATTCAGAGTGAAGTTGACAGGTACAAAATGTTATAGAGTTAGTGAAGAAGACAAAGGCATATCAAGGAGTAAACACCCAGACAGAAGACTAGTGCCCAGCAAGTACACCAAGAAAAAACAAAACAGGAAATAGCCATAAGAAAAATTGATGAACAGTATGTCCATTTTGTGCAGATAAGGGTTCATAAGTTGCAGATAGGGTTAAAGAGGATGTTGGAAAGTATTGAATTCTTAAATAGCTGAAAAAAAATTGTGCATTGAAGTTCATTTGCAAATGTAAATTATGTTTGATATTTATACAGCCTTTAAAACTGCATTAGCAGTTAGCACAAATCCTCTCATGTTTCCTAATCAGGTATTTTCCAGTATATCTTGATAAAATTGGAAAAAAAAAAAATCATCAGGTGGTGTTGTAGCTCAGTAGAGCTAACATTTGTTCAGTATGGCATGCTAGGATGGATATCAAAGGTTAGGTGTAAAGTATACTGATGCAGCTGTGGACCCCAAGCTTGCTTTCACCTACCTGTGTCTATGTGCAGCCTGCTCTGGTTATCTTTGTAGTAATTACATTATTATAAGTGCAATATTTTAAAGCTCAGTCGTAATTTATAGCAAGCGGATAAGTGACCTGCTATCTTTTATCAGTTATTAGATATGAATATTTGCAAACTTTTCAACTCAGATATATCAGGATAATGGAGTCTCAGAGTGTTTAGATAACGTTATCCCATTATCACTAATATCAGTAAAAGACATCATAACAGAATTTAATAGGTAATAGACTCTGATGCAAGATATTTTCACACTAATATTGTTGGCTTTTTACTGCATAATTTAGATTATATTACTTTCCAGTCAAATGTCATGAACAAAGGTAATTATTTCTTTGTGAAATACAACTTAAATTTTTGCAGTAATACTTTGTAGTAATAGTAAAGTAAATCAAAATTATTATTCTAAGGAATATTTACTCACGATTTGGTCTAGTCTGGAAAATCTGCATAATGAGCTGGCTTCTTGAGTAGGGTATCAGATTTTCCTGAAGTATAAGATATTTCATTCTAAAAGCACAGATTATTAGTATATCTTCTAAACTTTGTTTTGGTTCTCTAGCAAAGCTTATATATATATTAGTCAATATATTAAGCAATTACATTAATTTTATTATAAAAATATTTTAGTAAATATTTTGTGTTCTGTATGAAAGCCAGTATTATTAAGCAGGCCTACTTCATTCATTTTTTGAGGGAGAGGGAGAGGCAAAGAGGTGAGGATTAAGAACAAATTATATATGCTTATATCACAATGAAAATGTTACTTTTACATTCTAAGACACAAACTTTTTTTTTTTTTTAATATTTTGACAGCTGAAAGTTAAATACTTTTGAATCCAAGGAATTTTATAAGGAACACAGACTGATATAGTAAAATCAATTTGAAATATTTCCAATTATCACTTTTTGGTATTTTAAATAATAATAATTATCCACAATTAAAAATAGAATATGGTATTTTATACTGTTCAGGAGGATCTTATACATTTTTCTTAGTTCATAATTTATTGTTGTATTGGTTTGGGGTTTTTTTTACATTTATTGTTTTTTAAATCTTCAGTATGGCCTTTGTTAACAGGGAGTGTGAAGTCTTCTGTTGGACAAATTAAACTACAAATGTTCAATTTAGAGACATGGTTCCACATCATGGAGAGGTTAAAATGCTGTGACATGGTTCACTAGTTCACAGTCTGATTTACTGGAAACAGCAGGTGATTTGCAGTCAGACTCATGCAGTGGTGCCGCAAAGCATATGCTCATCTCTGAGATTAGCATTCAGTTTCAGAAAGAAAATAATGACATAAATTGTGACTTTACACGCACCTCTGTGTGAAGAATTGACATCTGTAAAATAATTTTCACACATTTATATATATACTTCAAATTAAGAAACAAAAAATCCTTGTCTCATTTCCCATAAGATTTGCAACAAATGTTGCCTTTTAAAATTGTTTTATTATATCTATTTTTTCTAAAAAAATGTTAAACACACTGAAAATTGGATGTCTTTGTTTTTCTGGATATCTTAGCATATGTAAACAAAATAATCAATAGTATACCAATACTACAGTTTGGTGCATCCTTTTCAACATGATCTCTTGAAATTCAGTAGAGTTTGGCCCAGACTTACTTTATACACTTTGTATGTCTTTAACATTGACTTCAGCTGCTAATATTTAATGTCTTTCTCAGGTTAGAGACAAATATCTTCTGTGTTTTTTACATTCCTTTTCTTTTAAATTTGATACATTAAGAAAAGTTGGTACATCAGTTTTTGGGTGTGGCATTTTTTGAAGCACTTAGAGCACTTCCTGTCTCTCCTTCAGTTCCGTGGTGTCTGTAAAGCTGCTCCTCTCACATATTCTCACACCTCTCTTCTGGCTGTGGTTGCGCAGCAGTTTTTCTCCTTTCTAAATATATTACCCTAGAGGTGCTAATCACTGTCAATGATGAGCTCATCCTTGGGCAGCAGTGGATCCACCATGGAGCCAGCTCCATGTGCTTTGGACATAGGGCAAGCTTCCAGCAGCTTCTCACAGAGGCCAGTCCTGTAGCCAAACCTCCTACCAAAACCTTACCACTCAAATCCAATACAATCCTCCAAGTGCTATGGCTTCTGTTAGGAGAGTTGCCTTCAGCACAGTGTTCTACATGGGCTGCATGGGAATAGCTGGAAGACCTTCTGACACTCCTCCTTCTATGACCTTGGAATTAGCAGGATTAGTTCCTTGCATATTTTTCTCCCCTCATTATGACTGACTGTTTAGTTTTTGCGCCTTCTCAAATACATTTCCACATGTGTAGAAGTCACACCAGCTCAGGTAATGGGCTCAGCTGTATCCTGTGGTGAATTCATTGCAAAGCTGACTGGAGCTAACTGTGTCTGGTCTTCTTGCAGAGGCCACTCCTGCACCTCTCTCTGACAAGGAAATAAAATGTTCTAAGATTTTATATTTTTTGAGGTGTTAATCTACAAAACCAAGCAAAGCAAAGCAAACAAAGAGCATCCCCAGAAGGAAAGACAATTTAGATTACTAAATCTCATACAAACAGAAACATCATGTGTTCTTAACTGTTCACTTTGAAGATTTTTTTATTATGATAAACTGAGAATTAGAGTAAAAAATCTTTTTGTAAAGTGTAAAAGCAATTTCATTCAAAATGAACTGTTTTGCATGAGTGCTGATACTTCTTGTCCAATCCCCTTCTCCCTTTTTAACTCATCTAATAGGGCTAAATGTGTTCTGTCCTGTCCCTTGTTACTCAGACTGTTCAAAACTTTGGTCCTTAGTTTTAAAGACTAAATTTATATACCTATGGTTATATACCTATGGTTTATTGGTTATATACCTATGAAGTAAAAGTGATGGAGATATATGATAGCCACATCTCAATTTTGTCATAGCATCTTAAAAATCCTCCATACAAAAAATACAAGAAAGGTTTCCATAATTGAAGTCAGAGAACATTTTAATATGAATGTTACAAATGCGGTAAGAGAAATATGATCAAGTACACATAAAAAGAGCAAATTCATAGTGTTTAAATTGTCATAGAAAACTAGCACAGTTCTAATGATTAGAGCAGTTTAATTGAGAGATTTGAACTCTATTTCAGTCTAGGAATACCAGAAGCAAGGAGGGGACAACTGTGTGGATGACTCCACACAGGCCACACTTGCTATGTGCTCTCTGATGATATGCACAATATCTGTGCTGAACTCAGGGGTCACAGTCAGGGACTTGGATAACAGAGTCAGTTGACAGCCCCGATTTGGTAAGTGATAGACCAGGTCCAGGGTCCCTCCAGGAGCCCAGTCAAACAGAGACAATCAAGGACAGAGCTGGAGCAGTCTGAGGCTGAACTGGAATTGGGTTCCTGGGCCCAAGGGCAGAGACTTAACAGAATCTCCAGGCAGGGCTAGTCAGGGTCAAGTGGGTGTCCTTATGTCCCCTCATGGCCCTGGCAGTTTCTGATTTTGTCTTAGATTTTTGTGGCGGAAAACAGTATATTGCCTCTTTATGCACTGGATTATTTTTTTACTATTGTTATTAAATAAAGGATGGTACAGATCTTGATAATTGGTAAGCACTTTGAAATGAAAGTTCTATAAAATCATTGAGGAAGAAATTTATTTACTTACAGATATATTGCAGAAGGAGGAAAAGTTACTACAGATAGATATAATCAATTCTAAAATGTAAATGATTTCTGTAATAAAATCAGTAGAATTAGAAGCCCAAATGTTTGAGATATAAAGGAAAGTTCTTGCTCAGTATGTAACTGAGCAAAACATTGTCACAAAAAATATAAGGGGGAAACTAAGGTGAATGGTTCTGTGAGTAATCTTCATGGATTCCTTGGTAACAACTATATTTAAATTATGCAAGAAAGAGGAGCCTTTTCTGACAGATTTCAGAATCTACCTTGGTACATTTTCAAAGAGAAAAAATAGGAAGTAGTGAAGATTTTGAAAAAGATCACCTGTAGTTTGATTTGAGCTGTTTAATGTTTATCCTCTTACTTTGTATTGATGAGTTGTTCTTTAAAGGCATTTCAGGTCTTCTGTCTTATTAACACACCTTAAAAAGATGGAATAATATAACTGACTCAGACCTAACATGACAGCATTTTGAATTTTTATTCTAGCTCTAAGGAACAACTCTTTTAAAATATATTCACATTTCAGTGTAATACCTAACTATGAGTAACTAGAGTGGCAGATACTCAGGAAAACTCAGATTCTAAAAGTACTTTTTCTAATAAGACCCATGGGATTCTTAATTTTGCTGAAAAGTGGGTGTAATTTAACTTATATTTTAAACTTTATCTCTATCCAGAGTTGCATACCAATTTCCCTTCATTCTGTAAGAAAATGTAATTAGAGTCTTTTACCAGTTTGAACACTGCATACCTATATGTGCTTTTCATTTTAACCTCTGTAGTTACATGAAGTAGAAAGGATTAGGGAGAGAAGTTAAATGACAATTAGCTTTGTGAAGAAGTACTCTTTGCTTCCTATTTTCAATGCCTCCAATTTTCTTTAGTGTGAATCTAGTCATACTGAGAACTAGTGAGAACTCAGTAAATATGACTTTTGCATTGTTATTGGGAAGTGGCCACAGGCCTTGCATTGATCTGACAGCTGGATTGTCTTAGAACTCTTCTGAGGTGTCATGCCCTGGGTTGTTTTGACCTTGTCTTTGTGCTCTGACAATCGCCTGTTGATCAAGTACTACACGATTATCATGTATACCAAAGGTCTGATGACCCTAGGCAGTTACTGTGTAACACACATTGGCCTTCTATGTTAATTTGGGATGGAGAAGGCCAACCAAGGAATAAAACCAGAAAGTTGTATTTAGGAAACATTAAAACTGCCCAAGACTGAGGAAGGAGAGTTGTATCACGATGATCTCAGGATACTGATCATAGAATAACTGAATGGTTTGGATTGGAAGGGACCTTAAAGATGGTCTAGTTCCAAGCCCTCTACTGTGAGCAGGGACAGCTTCCACTAGACCAGGTTACTCAGAGTCTGGCCTTGAACACTCCCAGGGATCTACAAGTTCCATGTACAGGTTACATGTACATGGCAATATGGTCCAGTGTCTCACTGCATTCAATAATTTCCTCCTAATACCCAATCTAAACTCACTCTCTTTTAATTTAAAGCCACTCTTCTTGTGCTATAACTACATGCCCTTGCAAAAGTCCCTTTGCTTTTTTGTAGGCTCCCTTCAAGTACTCAAAGGCCACAATTAAGTCACATCAGAGTCTTCCATTCTTCCCTACTGAACAATCCCAACTCTCTCAGGCTTTGCTCATAGGACAGGTGCTCCGTCTCTCTAATCGTTCTCATGGCCCTCTTCTATTACTTGCTCCAATGGATTTATGTCCTTCTTGTGATTAACTCTCAAGAGCTGAATGCAATTCTCCAGGTGTGCTCTCACCAGGGCATAGTACAGGGGCAGAATAACTCACAGTAAACATTTTCCTTTTTTATTTGGGAAAAAACAAAGTGCTGATCTCAGGACACAGAGAGACATTAAAAATTTGAGCATAACACTGGAGAAAAGAAACAGATACTAGAAACTTTTCTTTAACTACATAAATTACTGAAAAATAATTTATTAATGAAAATTTTATTTATTAATAAAAATTTTCAGTATTTAGACTGCTAGTCTGTTACAGCACTAATTGGACAAATAATAAATTTTGACACTATATATGGGATATTCTCTTCTGTCACAACAAGATTTTGTGTATAACAAGCTATACAATAATATTGCATATATTGAACACCAAATTGGAATACAAATGATGGTTTGGGCTTTTTGTTCTCTTTATTTATTGGCACTTACCAGAAAGACTCAAGAACAAGCTTCTTTCCCCCTTTCAGGCGCTATTTGTAAGTATAACGATTTGTTAGATAGAATTGAAAAAAAAACAACTTTTTCTAAAATAGCAGGATTATGGCAACGTTTTAAGAGAGGTAAACTATATTAGCCTCTCACAGATAATGGCCCAAGTTATTCAGTTTGACTGTTGCCCAAAGAAGTATTTTGTTACATACAAGCTGTATTCAATTTAGTTTTATTTAGAGTTTCTGTGGCAGTAGGGGGAAGAAATTAGCAGAATTCAAGAGAAAACACTCAGATAATCACATTCATCTTTATAGCTGTCCAGGATCTTCAGCCTTAAGATTCTTGAAAGAGACATGTTTGCTTTAACATGTACAGGGGAAAAAAGAATAATTCCTGAAACAACTCTTGGTGTCCATGTTATCAGAGCCTCTGGCCCACCGGGATGAGTGGCTTTGGGGGACCCCTTACCTGCACAGCCTGCAATAGCTGGGCCTATCTGTTCTCAACGGTGCTTTCAAACTTACCCACCTCTGTTCCTTGCTGATCGCCCTGACCCCAGCTTAGTCTCATTGGTTACATCAAGGAGCTGTCCAGGTTGCCACAGATTGTGGGGTAGAAAGACTCATGCACAGACACGTGCAGCCCAGCTGAAGTTAGTATGTATGTATATTGTTTCTGTGACCTGCTCAGGGAGTTGAGTTGTAAGTGCAAGGTCACTTTGCATAAAGAGGTATTTGCATCGCATTTATGAACAATGACTCCTGACATTTTTATGAAAATCAGCAGCTTATACTGGTGCTGCAGGCAATTGGGACAGCAACACTGTCCATTAGTTTTATTTAATTTTGTCACAAAGACCAGATTACTTGTGTCCTGAGATAACAATTCACAGTATGTGTATTTAGAAGGTTCCTTTTACCTTTCATCATACTTCATTATTCTGCCAAATCAAGAGATTAACTAGAAAATTATTGACATATGAACAACCAACTTTATAAACTGCAATCTACTTCTGAAATTAAAAAGCATTTATAAATCTTAACACTTTTCAGAATTTCATATCTTTGGTACTACAAAGTTTCATTAAGTTTTAACAGTCATACAGAGGCTTCTTACAGACTTGTTTTAGTAATGTTACAGTAATTTTACGCCAAAATTGAACTTTTTCTGACACTGCAAAGGCATGAAAAGGCTTTCATATATTTCAACACCAACATTTTTAAAACAAAGACTTTTTTTTTTGATCTTTCAGACGTAATGTTCTTAAAAAAAGAATCATAGGGTGGATTATTTTAATCTCTCTAGATGAATAAGTCTAAAGTTAATAAATAGATTGTTAAAATACTATACAGAACAAGTGTTTTTCAAGGTTATATAATGTAAAACTTTTTTCCTCTTCTTCCCAAACATTGGCTTATTTAAGTTCTCATTTGTTTGTTTTATAAATCATAAATAAGTGATTTCAGTGGAGTTAGTTTAGAAGTAAACCCTTAGTTTACTTCTAAATAGCTCCTGAGGATAAATTTGAAGAGTGGCAATTTACTGTTCTAAAAGTAAACCCCAGCTTTTTATCATTCATTTGGCTGTGGTTCTGAGATATGGAAACAAAAATCAAAGATACATTTGGCTTCAAACTTGTCAATGTACAGATTCTCAGAAACATAAAATGCTCAGTCCTGCTATAGACAATATTACAAAACTAACCATACGAATGTCTTTTGCTAACTTCTGCCTTTGTAACCACTTAGAACTTAGGTTGTATATTAGCCTCAAACTGCTAGTAGAGCATTATATTTTAGACACTTTTCTTTTGGACATTTTTCCTTTACTTTTCTCCTGCATATTTACCATTGAGAAGGAGATGAATTTAGGGAGAGAAGATTTTGTCTTCTTTCCTCTTTCAAGGCTGAATTAGTACTGTTTACTTTCTCCCTGAAAGGATGTGTTCTGTCATTCCTTATGACTGGACATTGAACTATGGCAATTCAGAATGCTCAATTCCCTTCCTCTTTTGTTTTCTTTATTTATATACTTGTTGTGTTTCCAAGTTAATCTTGCTGTATGATTTCTTATTTTTGTCACTTGAAGACTCAACTGGGAAACTTCGCTTATTTTGATATTGTAATTACCTGCAGTCTTTTTTCTTATGGAAGTCTGTTATTTCACTAGATGGTCAATTCCTTAATCATCCAGGGAATGAATTACTCAAGTGTACTGGGTGCACACACGAAAGCAGCCCTGATTTGAAACCTGCAGCTTTGGTTTCACACATACAGTTAAATGAACATTTCAACTTAAGATCTGTAGGTTCTGCCACAGAGATGTCTCATTAAGTCTTTTTCTGTAATACAGATATATAGATGTTATACATGTTAATGCTGCATAAATGGAATCTGCAATTAAAATTCTAGGAAATTCACAACTCTTGAAATACTTTTTTTTATATTACTTGAATATTTATATTGGAAATACTTTCACAAAAGGAAAATTTACAAGCAATAATCCATCTTGTTGACCTATGTTGTAACTGAAAAATAACTGAAAATTCCTATAAGGATTTAACAATTATTTGATATCTTAACAGAATTCAGATCTTGAGTTCTCAGTTTAAACAGTGATAGAGTTTGTAAGAGATAGAAGACATTATTTGTTGTTTGGTTTTTTGTTTGTTTTGTTTTTGTTTTTTTGTTGGTGGTGGTAGTTGGTTGGGGTTTTTTGTTTTGTTTTTTTTTAGGACAATATATGTCAGAGTGTCCTTGCTTTTAAATGATTTAATATAATTCAGATAGAACATTCCTTGGGGGAAAAAAAAGACTAGTACCCAAAGTTGTCATGCAACAGGCATTCACATCTGTAATGACCGCCATTAAGACCTATAAATCTTCTTACTGGAACTGGAAACATAAAAAATATTGATAGACCTAGTCATACAAAAAACTTACTTTTTCAGTGCTTCACAAAAGTATTGACATTTAGGTTAGTGTCTACTTCAGTGTAAGCATCATGCAAACTGGATTGGTGGAACAGGAGAGATGTGTTGTCTTAATCATTGAATCCTTCAGGGTCTTTCAAATGTCTTATTTAGTTGGTTCCAGCTTTGCTTTTCTAGTGTGCAACTGGTTGTTTCTAAACAGACCTGTATTTATTGAGAGATCTGAGTTTTAATTTTGGGCCCTTAAATCTACATTGTGAGGTGGATCCTTTTGCAAAAGATGTTTATTATGAAGCTTGCTTGCACAAGTTGTTTTATGGGATCAAGACAGTATGGAGAACAAAAAGGATGCTGGAAATCTCTCTGAATGAGTATATGTTGTATACAAGTGTAGGAAACACAATAAGCTTTAAGTGATTGATGCTTCAAATTTGTGTTTAATTCAAATACTGACTAATTTAAGCAGAATTCAACCAAATCAGATAGGTCATTGATCGTATTCTGTTCTATTTGGTACGTCTTTCCTGTCCTTTCAAGGGACAGGTCTCTACTGTCTTTTGTAGTGTATTGTACTGTGTTAAGTGTACATTTAAGTGTTAAGTTCCACTGGAATGCACATGTACATGGATAATGCTCAATAGGCCTTATCAAAATATGTGATGCATTGTTCTCTTTTAATCAAAACTTTTATATAGTAGTTTTATTACAATAGGCAAATAATACCAATGAGAAAGAATCCACACAGCTGCATTTTGCATCAAAACAAGCACTTAGGTTTTCATAGTAAATGTATATTAGTGATGAGATCTATGTATGCACCTAGTTATGATAAGCTGTAAGTCTATGTTAGCCTAAAGCTTTGGTAGTATTAGAATGGGTTTCAGCGCTGGATATAGAAGCGGTATCAATCTTATATTCTTTTTTTTTTATTAACTCAATTTCTGTGAGTCTCCTGGCACCTGAGGAAATTTGGAAGCTATATGCTTAATTAAAAAGTTTTATATTAAAAACTTTGTGGTATATTTTTAAAAAACCCAAACCTTTTTGCTATTTGGAATATTTTTGGACACATTGAATGCCTAAATTAAGGCTTGTATTAGCAGGGCTTATGTGCTTGTTATTTGATTATAATTTTGACAATTGTGACCATCAGTGTCAATCTGTTTGTAAGAACTAGAGTTTTAGATGATTTTTAGTAAATAAAGCTAGCTTGGTATATGAACAAGATGGGAATTTTTATACCTCTTCTCAAAATTACAGATAGCTGGCAGTGTGCATTTCAAATGTCAGAGTAAGTGTAGAGTATTCCTTCTCTGGAAGAAACGTAGGATGTGCACTGTGCTATTAAAAACCGCAAAAAAACCCTTATTTCCACTTTGCAAGATAAAGTGGGACTTATATGTTAGAATTTTGTGGGTAAATAAAATACTAATTGACTTCACTGAACAGAGCCTACACCACAGTGATTTTATTTTTTTTTTAATTATTCCCTAATTAGTGCATAAAGGAGAGGGATGGAGGCATAGTCTTTTAATGAAGTGCAACAAGAATGAAATTTTGATTCTCAGAAGTGTACTGTCTTATTACTTCTGTAAACTGTGGTTTACCCACATACAAATAAAATTCATAGATGGGAACTTCACTGACACATCTACATGCACAGTCTTACTACTAATGCCTTGATTAGCAACAAAGGTGCATTATTTCAGTAAGCGCTTCTTTTTTCCAATACGTTTTACAGTAGATAACAATACATAAACTGGACATAGTGGTGAGATACTTTAAATCTCTGGTCCAAAATCAAGATTCTCGATTAACATATTTAAGAGTTTATGAAAGATGGCGGCAGAAGGGAAGTCTGCTCTCTGTTGGCTGAAATTTGCTGTGCAAGATTCAGTGCAGCTTGAGAGTGAGCTACATCTTTTCAATTATAAAAAAAGATGAAACAGCTGCATTTCCTTTATGGAAGATACAGTGTTTTACTTTGAATTTTAAGAAAATACTGTAGATGATGTAGCATAGCTATGATTGGAACAGTAGCTGGCACAGAAATAAGTTGGGCTGCCAAGGCATTATGGTAATGGTGAACAGCTTTACAATTTGCTGAGAAGATAAACTGATATGAGGAAAGGGGCACTTATATCAACAGAATAATTTTGTCAGCTTGCAAATCTACTTTCTGGGAACAATCCTATAGAAATCATGAACTGTAAAAATCTGATTTTAGGAACTGTGAATTTAATTAGAACTCAGCATGTGCTTAGTTCAAATTGTCTAAAATATGACTTAGATCTGTCTAAGGTGTATTCATAAAGAATTGATTTGATAGATAAATGTAACTAGATATTAGATATTTAAGAAGCAAAATTAGTCTTTTACCATGAGCATATTTAAATGTTTAGGGCAACATTTTCTCATGCCCTAGACAATAAACTTACTTAACATTTATTTTTCAGATGTTTCTGTGATTATTAAAGGAAAACCTCATTATAGGCAGAATATATATGAATCAAAATAGGTGTTAGGAAACGTGTTTTCAAGCCTTATTTTTTTCCTGTGTTTCAGTAAGACCTCTTCCAGTAATAGGTTTATTTTAAAATATGTAAGCAGTGGAAGGTTGTTGCTGTTATATCTCCTAACAATTAGTTATAGCGTGAGAATTTAAATAAAAGAGCTATTTTCTCTTGCATCATTAGGTATTATTATTATACAGAGACGTAGAGGTACCAGAAAAATACAACTAATTAAAACGTCTACCTTCCAAAAAAAAGAAAGCATCACACTAAAGTGTACTTCTTACATTTGTAACAAGAAATTTGTAGAAACTGAAGTCACTTTATGGCTGTTAGAAAAGTGTGGTTCATGCTAAAATTCACAGTGAAAATGTAGAAATATTTTATGTTTTGTAATCATTAGGTGTAGGTGTCTGTCTCAATGATGACTACACATTACAGAGAAATTCTGACTTTAATTGGTACAGAGCAACGTGCAATTGTAATTTAATATCAGCTAGAAGCATGTGCCATGCAGTAAAGCTAACCAGAAAAGGAAATTCATTGGTTTTGTGAGCTTTTTTTGTATTGCATATAACTTTATGAAATTTCTAATAGTTTGGTAGAAAAAAAGGCCCATTGAACCCAGCAGCTGGATAGGCAGATGAGGGGCGCACAGTGAGCCTCGCAACCACACAGCAAAGTAGCAGCAGCTAGTAAAACAGGTTTCATCAGAGGGAAAATTTCTACAGCTCATACTGACTGTCATAATTTCATATCACAAATACCAATTTGATATTAGAATTATTTAGTAATAAAATGTTAAATAAATGAGAATAATTCACTGATATGAAAACTAGCCTTCCCGCCATGAATACAAAGAAGGAATAGAACCATAGAATCATTAAGGTTTGAAAAGACCTTCAAGATCGTCAAGTCCAACCTCAGGAAAGAGTTGGAAAGCTGAGGTTTCCTTTCTGCATCTTGTGCCTACACTTGAACCTTTGCAGACCAGAACAGTTTTCATTTTCCTGCTGGCTTGATCCTTTCACAGAAAGGCACTTTAGTAATATGAATGATCAACAGAGTACGTACATGAATAGACATATTTGTATTGAAACAGCCTCTACATGTCATCTTATACTGAGGATAATGAGAATGACATTTTTGGATTCCTTCCCTTTTGTCTGAAAGAAGGATTAAACATATATGTTCAGTTTTCTGTATAACTGATGTAACTTCTTAATTGGCAATATATATTAAAAAAAAAAAAAAGTAAGTCAAGACAGACCATAAGTAGTGTTTCTGATTACATCCTGCATACTTTGTGTTAGGGGCTTGGGCCTCTCAGAGGAATACACAAAGTAGATTTTAAAAACCCAAATACCAACTAATATGAAACTATTGTTCATTGCAGTGATGTTTTACAGGGAAAAAGGGTGCTAGCACAATTTCAGAAATGTGGAAAGTGGTATTAAACATAGTCTGTTTTCAGATAGGGTGGTTCGGAAAAGACGGAAAGAACACTACCTTTAAACTGTTAATTTTTCAAAAGTCTTCCTCACAAAATAATACATACACAAGCTTATTAGTTATTTATTTAAGGCTTGGAATTTTTTTTTCCATTTAAAAACAATTCGAAATTACTTGCTTTATTATGAATACAATTTTTCTCAAAACAGAAGAGAAATCCTCCATGTCTGAACATAAAATGCTATACTTGTTGGCTATTATTTTATTGTAACTACAGGAAAAACTGTTTACAATTAAATTCAGAAGAACTGAATGTAATTTAATTCTGTTTAGAAATAAATGAAAGGACATAGATAAGTATGTTGACATCGTGAAGATTTATCTTTTTGGTTTTGTTGAGAAATATATCTTGGATTACTGGCTTGATCGAAGAATATTTTTATCTAAAGCTTGTTCACCTTCTTTCTAACATGACATCACATCTAAGAACAAAATTAAAAAAAAACACAAACACAGAAAACCAAAACCGACCAACCAACCAACCAAACAAACAAAAACAAAATAACCCAAAAAACTCAAACCCAACCAACTGAACAAACAAAAAAGAACTTAAATCCAGGTCTCCCTAATGAGCAAGTGAAAATGAAAGATTACAGTAATTGGAGAATTATGCTGATGTTAAAACACAAAGAGAAAAAAATCCCGATATAAAATCCAGGTAATTTTGTATACTGGGTCTAGTGACTCGGACTTAATGTTCTTCATACAAGCCCATATGGTGCTGTAGTTTGGATTTGCGACTAAACCTGAGTTGATAGCTCAACAATGTTTTGGCTACTGCTGAGCAATGTTTGCACAACATCGAGTCTTTCTTTTCTGCCTCCTCTGTCCCCATAGCAAGTAGACCAGGCATAGGCAGGATACTGAGAAGAATAAAACCTAAACAACTGACCCAAATTGACCACGAGGATATTTCATGCCATATAACTTCATGGTCTGCAATAAAAAATGAGGAGAGGGTCTGAGAGACAGGTAGTCATTGCTTGGAGGCTGATTTGTCTACTCATGGAATATGTTTTTGTATCACTTGGGTGTTTTGTGCTTTTTTCTTGTCTCTTCACTTCTTAAACTGTCTTTTGAAGTGTCTTTATTTTGACTCAGGAGTTTTCTTTGCTTTTGTTTTCCCTGTTTGTCCCCTACAGCTGTCGAGGGCAGGGAAGGGAGGGAATAAGCACCTGCTGGCTGGGGTCAATCTACCACAATTCCCTATTCTTCTTGTACTTTAAATAACTAATTTCAAATTTACTCAAGTGATGGAATATTTCTTTTTCCTTATACCCTGAATACAGAAAATTACTTACTATTGAAAAAAATAGATATCTGTTTCATAGTTTCAGATAGTGGTCTGCATAACCTAACCTCTCTTCTTTAATATCTTGAATGTGGAAGTCACCAGGTCAGTCCTTTCCCTGATGCACAGAGCAATGTTCTGCCTAGCCCGTTATCTGGCCTGGATAGACAAAAATTCTTTCTAACCTGAACGCCATGTGGTTTTACCTTGACGGTGCTGTGGCTGACCAATAACAAAGTTGTGTGGTTTCTGGATTAGCACTGATTTGTATCCCATCACTTGGTCTTGCATAGTGGACAATTTTGACTGTTCATGCTTGTCAATGCTACTCACTGATAAATAAAAAGTCCCACGGAGGGCATGTCAGTTAACGCAAATTTGAATATAATTTTTTTTCCTGATAATTTTAAGGTCTTTTAATAATTATTTTGTTTGTTTGTTTGTTTTAATTCAGGCTCTCTGGAATGAATATACCTCCTCCAGTTATCAGCAACAAAAACTGGCTCAGACTACATTTTGTAACAGACAGCAATCACCGATATCGTGGATTTAGTGCTCACTACCAAGGTATGTTTAAAGAAATACATTTTTTTTTGTGCCTGTGGAAAAATAGTGCCTGCTGTTTTAGAGGAAATTGGGAGTGCCACTTAAAAAAATTCTCATAAAGGTATAGATGGCTGTGCAAACTGCTATATCAAATTACAGTATCTTAGAGTATGGGTAGTATATTATCTAATGTATCTAAATTCAGTTAAATATCATGAGTTATCTGCTTTACCTTAGCTTATGGAAGTACTTAGCTTTTAAAATGGTCACATTCTGAAAAATGCTGTGCAACAAATACAGAAATAATGTTTTTATCATTAAATTATGTAATTGACTCTATAGTTGTATAAGTTTCTATTTACTCATGTAGCATTTAGTCACCATTATCTCTTACTACCTATTTCTGAACGTTTTGCACTAAGGGTTTAATTACCTTGTAAGATTCTTATCCACTGTTTTTATGAACAAGCAGTAGTTTGAGTAAGAGTGAAAGCATTAATTTGGAAATATCACTATTTGGAACAAGGTCATTCTAATAATAAAGTGCTATGAAAACAACTTCATTAGTGTATGGTAATACTATAAATAATATTTTTCAATACCCACAGCATATCAATGGATCTTCAGGAAACAACAACTCTTTTTGTGTTTTTCACATTTATCTGATTAAAAAAAAAAAAAACAAAACAAACAAAACATGGCATTCTTATCAAGATTTAACTTAGGAATTTCTTTTATTTTTTATAGACAATTTAGCATAGGAAGAGATGAGCTACATAAGGTTTTGCAGAATTGAATAAAATTAGTCAACTAATGTAAAAAATTGCAACTAAAAAGGCCTATGACTTTTTTTCCACGTAATTGATCCTTTATAATGGTAAATTTTACAGCTCTCTGTGGTTGCCTCAGATAGCTTATTTTATATAAGAACAAATATTTGATTAATATTTTCAGCAAATATTGTATACTTCTATTTGGACTTCGTGAGTTCATAGATGTTCTGGAATGTGCATTCTGAGTAAACTTACATGAAAGAAGCTTTCTTACTGTAGCTCCAGGGCTGCTATACCTGTTTATGAAAAGCATTGGCTCATTTCTTTTGCATGGTATTTCATACCAAATATGATAAACCACACTTTTTACTAGGAAATTGGTTTTTTACAGGACTATTAAAAAATAGAAAGTAGGAACTTTCTCTATTAAATCGACTCCATAACAGAGAAATCATGTGATAATTATTTTGGTGGCTTAAGTGAAGTAGTTTGGATTGTTGAGCTGTTAATTTCTAACTAATGAGAAAAAAAGGTCAAACTATTGTCTCAGATGGCACACATACAGGCATCCAGGCTAAGGTGTGAAATAATAGATAATGAAAGAGACTAAACTTTCAAAAATGTGTTTTATGCAAGAGACATAAAACCTGTGAGTTGGTAGGTGTGGGAGATTTGAATATGCTGTGTGTTTTCTATTTCTCTTTACTAAGAATGTAGTGATTACATAATGGAGTTTTTGCTATTATTTTGGATTGCTAATTTAATTTTTAATGTTATATTGCTGAATGTGTGTTACAAAGTTATAAAATACTGCAATGGCTCACCATACTTAAAATGAATAAAATGTCTTTTGCAATTCTCTAAAAATATGTAGGCAGTAAAAATATTCAGCATGTAAAGGCATTAAGTGTGCATACTCAACTCTGTATGATCAATAAAAAAATAACCTTGATAGTAGAAAATGTAAAAACTCATGGTCAGGTAATAGGAATGAGTAGTTTCTGGGTCAGTGGTTAGACTAAAGGAGAGACTGTGAGGAAATTAAATAAATATCATAGAATCATAAAATGGTTTGGGTTGGAAGGGACCATAAAGATCATCTAGTTCCAAGCCCCGTGCCATAGGCAGGGAACCTCTCACTAGGACCCAGTTGCTCAAATCTTGCTTTGAACACTTCTAAGCATGGGACATATTAAAAATCTTTCACATATTTAGAAAACAAATAAAAATATTTCAGTCCTTTAAGAACTGAAACCTTGTATTTTTTTTCAGTTAGAGACAACCTTAAGCCTTCTTGTAAAGACCATTTTCAAACATTATGTCACTGATCCACTGACATGAGTTTTCAGAAAACCAGATACCTGATAAAAGTCAAAAAAAGTTTTGCAAAGAGCCACGTAGTACATGTGCCTGTTTTTCTTTTCAAGACTTTATTTCTGCTTCACTTTTGAGAGGGCATCTGTTAATCCTTTCAATTGCCTGTATTATCGCTATTTCACAATAATAACTGTGTTAAAAGCTCATGGTTCCCTCTCTTTGATTAGCACAGAGGTGACTGTAACTTCTTTCTGAGTTCCCTCCTTGAAACAATATTTCTTATGTAGTACCACTATAACCAGAATTGCTATTTTCTTATTGCTTCCTCCAGTTTAATTTGACTTAGCCCATTGTTACATTTTGAAGGGGCCAGACTCCAAATTCTGAACTTCAGAACACTGCATAATTTTGCTCTGTAACTGTGTGGCACTTCAGTACCCTTTTCACCTAATCACTCCCTTGGCTTGGTGATTTTATTTACACAAGTGCACATTTTGTGCTAATATATTTGGGTCATGGTTTAAACCTGAGTAGCAGTGAAGCCCTCCCACTGCCACTCACTTATTCCACCCCCAAAGTAGAACAGGGCAGAAAATGGGAAGAACAAGAGTGAAAAAGTTCATGGTCGACAGAAGATATGGAAAATCAGTCGTCAACTACTCTCCTGGGTAAAACAGTCTTATTATAAAACATTTGATGACTGATTTGGGTTTTGGAAAACAAAGACAAATAATAAAACAATCACGAAAAACACCCCTCTTCTCTTTTGCAGTCTTCATTTCTTTCCAGTCACTTCTTCCCCTTCCTCTATCTATTCTACCACAGATTGTCTCTTTCGTGATGTGATGAGCAGTGCAGAAGGTTCAGGTCAAGGTGTAGGAGTTAATCTCTGCTACTCCTCATTTCTCACTCTTTTCTTCTGCTATTTCTTCCCTGTTATTCATTTCTTCTGCTTTGGTGTGCATTGACCATGGGCCATAGTCACTTAGGGGAAGAACCTTCTCCAGTGTGAGTTATCCATGGGCTTCAGTCCCTAGACGGTTTTACTGACTCTGGAATGGAGCACTCATGCTCTGACCTTGTTCCTTTCCCTCATTGTTTATTGCCTTATCTTAAATACATCTTCAAATTCTACTGATGGACTCACTTGTGTCTTGTGGTGGGTCCATTGTGGAGCCAGATGTGACCAGCATGGGACTGCCCCATGCCTCCTGAGGGTAGAGGTCACATGTGCAGCCTCTACACCCCCTTGTTTCCAAACCCCTGGCATTTATACTAATTACAATCATATTCCCTTCTGTTCTCTTAAGTTTATGAGAGCTGGTTTATTAAAATTCCTTTCCATAAGGCAGCCTCATATGGCTGAGCTTCAGTGTAATATATGAAGCTACTGTGGCCTAGACGTTTGAAAGGAAGACTAAAAGTGATGCAGTGCAAAATCAAAATATAGCTGCCTGTGGAAAAAAAACAACCCAAACCAAACCAAACACAAACCTACAACAGAAAACCTAGAGTATTATATAATATTTTGTAAATACCCTTCTCATTTAATTAATTACCATATTTTCCTAATTTTCTGTTTAAGACATTGCAAAAAGGAAAAGGCCTTTTAGGCCTTTGAAAACTCTCAAATTGACTTATACAAAACAAGTAAAATCTACTGAGGTACATGAAACTGTGGGAAGCTCTCAGCTTCATAGAAGTACATAGACATGCAAATTATGTGTATTACTTTCTTTTAATAGACATTTTCATTCCTGAAAGATATTGATTTGTACAATATTAAAAAAACATTGGTAATCAATAATCAAAGTGGTATGTGTCAATTAGAAGAGAATCAAAACGTTTCCCTACCCAGGTTGTGGTGTCAAGACTCACTCTCCCTTCTCCGGTCATTTGTGTTTCAGCATTTCATCTTATTCACCGAGGGTTCTTTGTCTTGATGTTTTCTCTTCTTGATGCTTTGTTAAAACTCCCTTTGAGTCAGAAACTGTTGGCTGAAGTAGAACAAAAACTTCTTTGGATCCTCCCGAAGCATCTGCTTCGATGTTTCTTGCCAATGGTAATCCTCTTTTGCTGTTTCTGAAATTAGTTGTGCTTTTTTACTTCCTCCGTTTACAGTTCCTTTTGTTTGCTGCTTTCTGTTGGCTACTTTTTGCACTCCATCACTTATGTATGAATCCATAATATTATCTAAGTGGACAGAAGAGATTAAGTTAGCCTCACAGCATCTGTTCTTATAGACTGGCATACACAAACTTCAGCCTTCCTTATGTTAAGCATACCCAAATTATGAAAGGGCTTTCAGGAAAGAAAAAAAAAAATCATTTTCTGTTGGTTAAATGTTAACTTTACACATCTATAACTTCGTTCTTTTCAGATCCAACTTCCTTTTCCTCTTACTCTACTTTCCTCCTCATTAAAGCTCCAGGAGGTTCAGTAGTAGCTCTACACTTGCTATGTACATAACTGGTGAAATCCTTTTCTAAACTGACTTTTCTTCCTTCCTCTGTTTGTTTACCTCTGTTGAAACCATATGCAAATGAATGTCTTCACTTTGAGAAAAATAATATCAAATATGTAAATTGTGTGCACAAATACATTACCTTCCATTAAGTATTTTTCCTTATAGGAAAATAGAGATGAAGAGATTAAATATATTCATGAGCTTTTCAGAATAAAATAAAATTTCATTGTCATGATGATGCTTAAAATCATGCAAATGGTTAATCTGCTTAATAATTGACAGCCAACAATATGGAGCTCAGGTTGGATAAAAGTAAGCACTTTGAATGTGGGATTTAATACAGAGAAAAAAAGATGTTGAAAAGTTTCCTCTCACTCTTCTTGATTTTTTCTTTGTCTTTCAGTTATTTTGTATATGAATAGAAATGTATCTTCATTAAGAAATTATTTAAGGAGTTAGTATTTTCTTAATTTTTTCATTTGTTTTGATTTGAGAAAAAGTTTGAAGCAATTGGCAATCAGGTAGAGAACAATAGCTAAGCTGTCTCAGAACATCATGGCTAGACTTGCCAGAATGAGAAAACTGTCTTTATATTTGGGTTTTTTTTCAGAACATTTAGCAATTTAAACAAATTCTGTCATTCATTCCTCATCTCAAAAGCTATTGCAACACACAGTACACAGTACTACTGCCAGAAGACTTAGCAGTTGTAACAAAGACATAGGTGAGAGTTTTATGTTTAGACACCTCTAGGTATCAAGATACCCATTATAGTTGGAGACCTGTGAGGCACTGTACATGAATATATATGTACTGATATATCACTGAAATCACCTATAGTACCCAAGATATTTTTATGACAATGGCAGAAGTGCAGGGGCTCTTTGAGGAGCCAAAGCAAGGTGTTGCAAAGAGGTGTTGTATGAAGTTACAAAATTGCACCAAGTCAAATTATGTATGGGTAACTGAACCTTCCCCATACCTGGAGAATCCTGCCAGTTCAGGTTATAGAGACTCAGCTGACCACATGGAGGGGGTTGGGTAGGGGTGTTCCAGAGTAAAAGAGACATCTACATGGTTTTGATGAATTAGAATTTCAGACCACGTGGTGTGGTTTAGTGTGTCAGGCACTACACAGCCGTTTGCTGCAAGTGAGGCAGGGATGAGACTCAGAAAAAAAGGTAAAACTCAGGGGTTGAGATACAGCCAATTTAATAGGACTAAAAGGATGGGAGAATAATAATAATAATAAAAGAATATACAAAACTAGTGATATACAAAGCAACTCACCACCTGCTCTCCAATGCCCTGCCAGTCCCTGAGCAGTGGCTGCTATCCTCCAGCCAAGTCCCCTCAGTTTTATTGTTCAGCATGATGTCATAGGGTATGGAATACTCCTTTGGCTAGTTTGGGTCAGTTGTCCCAGCATTTTCAGCTTTTTGTGTTCCTCCAGCCTGCTCACTGGCAGAGCAGCATGAGAAGTTGAAAACTCCTTGGCTCAGCAACAATTTAAACATCAGTGTGTTATTGCCATCCTAAATCCAAAACATGGCACTGTAACAGCTAGTAGGAAGAAAATTCACTCTCTATCCCTGCAAAAACCAGGACTCCATGCTATTCTGGCACAGAAACAAGAAGACAGGGAAAAAGAGATGTAGAGGTAACTTATGTCCTGTCTTAAGTGTGTGCTTTAAAATGAATTCAAACACTGCTTTCCACGGAGTACAGTGACTAGATTTCCAGTTATTACAATATTTCGTATGCCTAGTGCAACTACAGACACACTGATGAAGGTGTTTTAATCTCAGCTGGTATCTTCTACTTACTTGCTGAAATAGTTTTTCACTATCAGAAGACTCATGGTCTTGAGATTCCCTGGGAGAAATAAAGGTACTGCATCACTTCAGTCACATTTGTAGAAGTCTGCTGCTTAAACAAGGGCTGTGCCTGCTTCTGCTTAGGGCAGTTCAAATAAGTTGCTGCTTGCATTGATAATTTCTTTGTCAGATGACAGATTTTCCTTTTTTTTTTTTTTTTTTTTGACAGATACTTAGTTATCAGAATTGTAAATCTGTGACTTTTAAGACACTGAACTTTTATTGTCAAAACAGCCCAGATGGCTACCTGATTTTGCAATGGATGGGAGGGAAAAGGAATTCTCTCTTCATAGAGTGAAAAGAAATTACTAGAGCTTCTCAGAAGATTTTCTTGCCCTCCAGGCATAACAAGACTTAAACTGCATACATTGTCACATAAGTAACTGTTTTTAGTGTATTATCATACTCATGGGTCTTTTAGCTCTAGTTCATCTCATACTGAGCTGTGTTTTCTAAACAGATTATTTTTCACTTTTGCACCCTTGAGATGTCTTCTATTCACAACTATACACCCACATGGTAACAGTGCAGAGAATGACATTGATTTTGCTGTAGTCAAATCATAGAGGAGAAAAATTGCTCCATTGTGTTGACTCTTCCCCATTTTAAAGAACTTATTTTTAGAATTCTGCCAATGATAGGTTTTAATAACACCACTGTTGACAGTTAGTTCTTTGTACTGATCCAGAAAGATCTGTTTTTAAAATTTTAATTCACCTTTTTCTATTTCAAATAAGATAATATTTCACTTTAAAAAGTTGATAGAACTAATGTTAAAAATCAAAACATGGAAATCTGTGTTAATGTTTAAATTTATGGATTGTAATTTAATTCTGAAATAAGCATTAAGTGATGCAGTAAAGAGTCCTCTACAGTTTTAATGATTTAACAGATGTGTCTTCTTAATGTCATACTTACCATAAAGAAAAAACTCTATTTTTAGGTGCATTCAAACATTTTAATATCTCTACATTTCATTTACTATTTTACACAGTTTTGGTTTTGTTTACAAAAGAGCCAATGATAGTGTTCTATGAACTACTGACTGCAAGAAATTCCATTTTGTCTGTAGAATACAAAAAAAAAAATACTGAATTATATTTATTTCAATTTTGGTAATGCTTAGAAAACATTTTCTTTACTTAGGTCAGTTTTGTTGAAAGTTCAGTAATTTATAAATTGAAATAAAAAATATGATTTCAAACAACAATAAAAAAAAAACCCAGGAAAACAGTATATTGAAACTATAAAACCCATAGGTAATATGAACAGTCCTAGTTTATGGAAGGGGAAAAAGTATTTAAAACTCAGTGTGGTTTTAGTGATCCTATTAATATATATATAAATAGTAGATGCAGTTATATATAATATATATGTTTATATTTTATGTATAACTTTATATACTATTTATGATTATATATAGATTTTTGCATGTATTAATACAGTGTGTTTATGTATACATATATTAAAAAAAGGTTTCATCCAATGAAATCCACTAAAATTCAAGAAAAATTAACTATTAAATATTCTCTCTCAATTGAACTCTTCTATTAATAGTACATAAACTGTACAGTGTGTAGGGCCTTCAGAATACTACAGTTTGAGATCAAAACACTGATACAGTAATTTCTACATCTGTATGCTTCATAGCCACCAAACAGTGTAACATATTGCACTGATGATTTGTTCATGTCAATGTAATAAAACAACTGAGGGAAGAACCTGGAATAAAACACTTGTTTACATTCAAAATATTTAGTGGTATTGAGATTAAATGTTGGAACATTTTGTTTCCCCTTTGAATATTGTTGACATGCAAATGTTCTCATAATACACTTGGGCTTTTTTATTAAGTGATTTACATTTTTCTGCAGTGAAGATTATTTCACCATAACAGAACATGATATACCATTCAAGTTAGTTTTTTAATAGTTTTGACCATAATACAGTTTGCTGGACACTAAAGGAACAAACCTGAAGAGGTCCAACTTTATAAAACAGATCTTAAATGTTAATATTGTCACTGACATCAGATGTATCAAAGCCATTTCTGCTGGAAGATTGACTCCCATTTCCTTCCCTCCCTTCTTCATAATTCATAATAAGAATTTTCAACTCTTTTTTAGTTCTAGGGATTGTTTTTTTGTTTGTTTGTTTGTTTGTTTTCCATTTTGAGGGGATGGTTTTCTACCATTAGGGGACACACACACAATGAAAAAAATAATTTTGATCAGAAAACAACAGTCAGATGAAGAGACCTAAATAATGAAGTCACTGAATATGGGATTTTTTTGTCTAGCCTCACATTTGAATTTTTCCATGTGCATTCCGATCAGGCTGGATGAATTACTATGCAGAATTATCTCTTCTTTCTGTGTGCTTCTCTTTAGCCTAAAGAGAGAATTGTTTGTTATTCATTTACAGAGAACACTTGCACTTGTAAGAGAAAGTATATCCTCATGTCCGTGAGGATTATAAAGGTAGAGTAGTTATGTAGTTTTAATTTTAATTGTATAAACTGGCTAGCTGTGTGTTGAGGCATAAAGTATGTGAAATGTAGCTGTTGTGCTCTTTTAAATGTTTCTTCCTTCTTTGTTAATTGTGAAAACTCTAATCACACCATATGCATGAAGGCTGACTAATATGCAGAATAACCTCCTGTCTGCAGATAGAAAAGCTATTTTTTTTTCCAATAGAAAAAATAGATCCAAAATTCTGCTTTAGAACATGACTATGGTAGTGACCCATGCAACATGTTATGCCAGAAGTTATTTTACTGTTAAATCAGATACTACAGTTTTTATTCATTCCCAGTATAGATAAGGTTGGGGACATTTGGCATTACTCTTCAGAATTAAGTCTAAGATTGTCTAATTTCAGAAGTAAAAGTACCTTTTGCAAAGTATCTCCCAGTAAATAAGAAGGCAAATCTATTTAATGAAAAGTTATTTTTTAATGAATGCTGCATCAAGTAAGGCATGAAATTTCTGAACCACCTTTTCAATTTCCAGTTATACCTTCTCCACCTTAGCTCCAGCCAATGAATACTTTTATACTTTAAAACATTGGCTGCTTTATTTGTGTACTGCATCAGTAGCAGTATAAGAAAACTGAAAGAACTTGACTTTTTTTCCCCATTCACAGCACCTGGAAATTATTAAAACGTACATCTTTGTTCAATAAAGTATTTTCACTTAAAGGCAGCTGAGACAAAAAACCTGGCATACTAGTGAGTATGATTCTATGATGTTTGTTAATCTATGAAATCACTAACTAGTACCAGAGAGATTCTCAGCTGTGTAATTTCTTTAGATCTTCATTATGTGAAATTTCAGCACCATTCCTATCTGAAAGAAAACTTAGTAAAAGTCTCCTGGGAACCATAGTGGTCAAACCTTCTCTCTTTCTAAGTCTGTTTGAAAATTGCCAGAACAAATGTAGACTAGCAGTGTGAATATTAAAGTGAGTCTACCATTGATCTTTGTTGTTTCACTTTGTTTGTTTTTAATTTACTTACGTGCTTGGTTTTATAGATGTCAGTATATATATTTGCCTAAATCCTGTATGAACTTTTCTGAATATGTAGGAGAAAGACTGAGAGCCAGATAAAGCTAAAAGAGAGGTAAAGAGAGGTAGGTAAAGAGAGGTAAAGAAAGTGAGGGATTGTGAGGGAAGGATTTAGGTGACAATATGGTCAGGAATAAGGACATGGAACCTGAAGGGAAACTGTTGAATAATTATGACTTACTGAATAAGAAAACTTCTTGTATGATACATGCCCTGGCTGGAATCTAGCATGTGCTAGTTTGATTGAACAATTAGCCAGGACAAATTTTGGAAGACACAAAGAGAAATGTTCAAAAATGAGTCTGTCAATATCCACTGCACAGCTGTGAATATTCTCTTTCTCACCATGAAATAGCTGAAATCTAAAAAAAAAGTTTGGGTTAACAAGGTGCTTTTTGCACTATATAGCGTGGACTGATGATCTGTTTAAAAATAGTGTCATGCAGAGATGTCATGGTTCAAAGACCTTAGCTTGTATTGCTTCTTTGCCACTCTCTTTGCATTAACAAGAACTGCAAAATTACCTTAATTTCATAGCGTCATAGAATAGCCTGGGTTAGAAAGGATTTCTTAAAGGTAATCTACTGCAATGCATCTGCAATGAGCAGGGACATCTTTAACTCAATCGGGTTTCTCAGAGCCCCTCTAGCCTGGCCTTGAATGTTCCCAGGAATGGGGTATCTGCCACCTCTCAAGGTGAGCTGTTCCAGTGTTTTATGACTGTCATAAAAAAATTTCTTTCTTATGTCTAGTCAAAATTGACCCTGCTTCAGTTTAAAACCATTAACCCTTGTCCTATTATTTCATGTCCTGTTAAAAGGTTTGTCCTCGTTTTTCCTATGGGCCCCCAAGCACTGAAATGCCATAATAAAGCCTCCCTGGAACCTTCTCTTCTCCAGGTTGAACAATCCAAGTTCTTTCAGCCTTTTCTCATAGGAGAGGTACTCCATCCCTCTAATCATCTGGCCCTCCTCTGGACTTTGTCTAACAGGTCTGTGTTCTACCTGTACTGTAGACCTCAGAGCTAGATGCAGTATTCGAGACGGGATCTCATAAGGGCAGAGTAGAGGGGCAGAATAACCTCCCTTGACTTGCTGGCTGCACTGCTTTTTATGCAGTCCAGAATAGGATTGGCCTTCTGGGCTGCAAGTGCACATTGGTCCAGACTCTCATCTACCAACACCCCCAAGTTCTTCTTGACAGGGCTGCTCTCCATCTGTTAATCTTCCAGCCTGTACTGATACCAGGGTGTTGCCCCGACCCACATACAACACCTTGCACCTGATCTTGTTAAACTTCATGAAGTTCTCATAGGTACATTTGTCAAGCTTCACCAGGTCCCTCTGAATGGCATCCCATCCTCCAGGAGTGTCAACTGCACCACTCAGCTTGAGGTAGTCTTCAAACTTGCTGAGGGTGCACTCAGTCCCTCTGTCTATGTCCTTGATGAAGACAGTACATAACACTGATCCCAACAGAGGATGCCACTTGACTACAATGTCTGTCAGGACACTAAACTGTTGACCACTATCCTCTGTATGCAACTGTCCAATCAATTTGTCATGCATTGAACAGTTCACCCATAGAATCCATCTCTTTCTAGTTTAAAGAAACAGATGTTTTGGGGGACTATGTCAAAGGTTTTATTGAAGTCCAGATAGATGACATTCCTTTGTCCGTTGGCTCAGTTGGTCCATCATAGAAGACTGATTAGACAGTACTTGCCCTTGGTGAAGTCCGTGTCTTACAGTCCACCCACTTGAGGGGTGTGAGAAGAGAGGTTACCAGTCAAGATTGAGGCAGAAGGGTTTGCAAATAAAATTATGAGATCTGTTGATCATTACTATTGTTATTAATGTTCATAGTCAGTATATTACAAGCACTTCATAGTAGTCCTCAGGTTCATACTTCGAATGTTTTTAAAAAGCACTCCTTAGTGGTTTTAAAGCTAAATATTTGGGAAAGAGTAGAGGACAGAACAGAAAACATTCTACTGTATAAATCAACCTTCACCTTGACTCCACTTGGTGCCCTGGCCTCTCTGCATTTCAGAAGAATATAGCAAAGTTGAAGACAGTTCAGAGAAAGCAGAGATCTTCAAATACATGGGTAAGTTTCTGATTGAAAAGTGATTGAACTGTGTAGGACTCTGCCGCTTGAAAAATGAAGACGGCGGTGCCAGGAGGGGAGACACACAGATTGGAGAGTTGTGAATCACAGGGATAATATTGGAAATATTTATTAGGTCTGTTTTGGATTACAAAATTGAATCACATACTTCATAGTGACTTACCCAAAGTCAGCCAGAAAGTTAGTATCAGATTAGGGCACCCCAGCTTTTGAGCCATAATCTGAGGCAGCTGGAAACAAGGTAATGCTAACCCTTCCACTTTTCACCAAGCTGGCAGAATTGCTTAGGTAGTGCTGGTTTAGTTTATAGTACTGCCCTGGGACACTATGTTATATACAAGTACTTGTGAAGAAAATCCTTGACTTGAAGGACATATATTCAAAGTCAATAAGGCTGACTTAAATTCAAAAGGGAAGAGGCACATTGACTTTGTGAAAGTAAAACAAGCTGCTGCTTTTTCTCTTTCTGCACCTGTGACTCCTTTTCCTTCCTTTCTCATTTAGTTGGGATTAAAAGAAATACCTTTTAATTCCTAACATATATGTCTAGTGTAACAGGTAAATAGTATAAGCAGGTTTATAATTGGAACTATAAGAAGATGTATCTTTTATTCATAGACAGCATGATGTTGGGTAGTTTGACGTATAAAAGTTACATATTCAAATAATTTTTTTCCATAGAAAGTTCTCAAACCTACATAATTTAATTTAAATAAATGAATGATAAAAATATAATTATGGTTTTAAAGAAATTTCAGTTATAATGAATTGACCTATTTGTTGAAGCCATTTGAGCACACTCTTTTGACACTTAGAGCAAACTGGTCAATAGTACTTCAGTTAAGAATCATTCAGATTCCCAAAGACCCTAATGGGAATTTATGAATATTAACCAACCTGGAAGAAATTTACAGAATCACAGAATGGATATCATGGAATCATAAAATGGTTTGGGTTCAAAGGGACTGTAAAGATCATCTAGTTCCAGCCCCCTGCCATGGGATGGGACACCTTTCACTAAACCAGGCTGCTCAGAGCTCCATCCAGCTTGGTCTTGGTAAGGGTAAGGTTGAAAAGGACCACAGTGGAGTCATCTGGTCCAACCTGCCTGTGCAAGCAGGGTCATCATAGAGGACACTGCACAGCATTGTGTCCAGATGGTTCTTGAATAGCATATTTTCATCCTTATACCTCTTGCGGAGGCTATTGCAATGTCATTTTTGAGTACTTAGCTGATATTGAAGATATTGAATTTGTACTCACTTTTGCTTAGAATTAATATGATGTAAGTTTTTCTGTTTATTTGTTTTTTTGTGTTTTTTTTTTTTTGTTTTGTTTTCTTTTTTTGTTTATTATTTCCTGAGGGAAAAATTTACTGCCAAAACCTCTTGGTCACAGCTATCCAGTAACTTTATCTTACATGTGAAAGAAGTTGCTTTGAAACTGTACAATCTTTCAGAAGCTCTTGACTCTGCAAAGATGGTCACAGTATCATTTAATTTAGGTAAATATCTAGCAGTGACTGTAAAACTGCTGACAGTTTTGACAGAAGCCAAATTCTAAGGTACCTTTCAAACTCAAGCATTCTGTGAAAGTCTGAAATGTTCAGAAATGGTAAGCAACCAGCCATCTCAAAATTTGACATTCTTAAGTTCTGTCAGCCAAGAAGTGTAGGAAGTATCCAAAATCAGCTGCTAGTTCCAAAAAATCACAGAATCACATAATTGTTAATGTTGGAAGTGACTTCTAGAGATCATCCAGTCCAAGCCCCCTGCCAAGGCAAGGTGACCTCGAGCAGGTTACAAAGAAACGTGTCCAGATGGGTTTTGAATATCTTCAGACAGGGAGACTCCATTACTTTCCTGAGCAGCATGTTCCAGTGCTCTTTCAACTTCAACAAAAAGTTCTTCCTCATGTTGAGGTGAAACTTCTTGTTTAGTTTATGGCCATTGCTGCTCATCCTGCCACTGGGCACTACTGAAAAAAATCTGGCATCATCCTCTTGGCATCCAGCTTTGAGATACCTAGATGCATTATTGAGATCCCGTCTTCTCCAGATTAAGCAGGCCCATCTCTCCTCATAAGAAAGATGATCCAGACAACTTTGAGGCCTTCTGCTGTAGTGTCATCTTTCTTGTACTGAGGACCCCAGAAATGGACAGCACTACAGATGGGGCCTCACTAGGACTGAGTAGAGGAGGAGAATCAACTCCCTCAACCTGCTGGCCACCTCCCTCTTCCTGCTGGATGGTAGCACAGCCTTCACAGTCACTCTCCCCATTTTTGTATCATCAGCAAACCTGCTGAGGGTACATTCTATTCCTTCATCTAGGTCATTGATAAACAAGTTGAATAAGACTGGACCCAGTATTGATGACTGGGGAGCACTGCTGACCACAGGCCTCCAACTGGATTCTATTCTGCTGCTCATAACCCTCTGAGCTCTGTCATTCAGTCTGTTCTTGATCCACCTCACTTTCCATTCCTCTAACCCACATTTTTCCTACAAGGATGTTATGGCAAACAGTGTCAAATTACTGTGTTTTTAGAATGCCAGTAAATTTTTTTCCTATAGAAGATTTATCTTTGAGCATTTCTCTGTACTGCATAAAAGTGAGGGAAGACACTTGCAGTAACAGAGGCAGCTATTTTAGGTATTAGTAACTATTTTGGCTATTAAATGAGAACACTTTCATTGCTATCAGTGTGTTGAGGTGCAAACTTGCCCGAAATGCTCATTAAGGCAATGCATATGTAACTCTTTTTAAAATTATTTTGAAATTTATTTTAGTGTGTAAGCATTTACCTTAAGGTATCTTGAAACTGTTGACTAATGAATCACTGGCGGCATCTCACAGGGAAGCTTTTCCTGAGGCAAAGCTCTTGTTTTGCACTGGATGCCACTTCATAGCTCAAAAGTGCACTTACTGCCCACTTGATGCTGACAGCACGTAATGTTCTGCAAGAACAGCCTTATCTCTGTAAAGCCTAAGTGGATTTTGAATCAGTTTTTATACTGAAGAAACCTTTTTGCTTCCCAGAGAATTGTTTTCATCTCACTTATGACCTGACCTTTCCTTAAAAGTATTATTTTTTAGACTATTCTGACCTTTCAGATAAACCCAAAAAATAAAAGATGATACCATTTCATTTATAAATCATTCATCTTTGCTTTTCTTTATAATTAACATTTATTCTGCTTAGAGATTAATTTATTTATTTATTCTGAGTGAGAAATAATGGAAAAATAATTCCTCTTTTTAAATGTAATGATTTGCTTTTTTCACAGGCACTGTATTTTTCACAGTGAATAAGGGGCAAGCAAGGGCCAGTGGCTCCCTGAAGGCTGGCGAGCTGGAGAACACAGGGGATAGGGGTTGGGGCTGGCAGCACCGGGCTTTGCAGCCAGTGCTGGTCCCACTGCCCCGAGCCAGGGAGCAGAGCAGGCTGTGGAGGGCATTGGGTGGCAGGCATTTCTATGGGAAAGAGGACAGGCCAAGGCTGGGCAGGAACAGTAGCCTCATGGCTGGGCAGCCATGGGATGCGGGGACTGGGGGACCAGCACTGCAGTGGCATCACTGGGGCAGGGAGTGATGGCTTCAGATGTGGTCCTGGACCCACAGACATGGGTGGGGGGAGGCTTGGGGAAGGCTGGGCAGGGCTGTTTAGGCCCCTTAGAACCCCCAGAGTCCTGACAGTCACCGAAGAGTACTTCAGTGGTATAACATACATAGAAAGATAATGTATGTTTGGTATACAAAATTTCAGACCTAAAGTTAGTTGGATTGTAATCCACTTACATAATATAATATTAGTCACAGAACCTTGTTATAGCTGAAGGGAACACAATTTATATGAAGTTAATAATTTATTGCAATTCCAATTAAAGTTTTAATGGTTTGGTAGTGTGAATTATGTAATATAGAATAACATCAATAATAATAATGTGCTTATCAGAGTTAAGAACTGCCTTCCTACTCTTCACTGTGTTTCTCTTGTCTTATTTTCACCCTTTTCACTGTGCCCCTGGGGTGGCATTACAATTAATCGAGAGCATCCAAGGATCTCTATTAAGAGCAGTTTGGTACTCCTGGAGGTGATGGAGTAAGCTTCCTCTTCATTCTTGGACTCTATTTTTTTTTTTTTTAATGTTTTCTTAACACAGTCTGCTTCTTTCTCATTGCTTTCACAAAAAACTGAAAGTTGCACATTAGCCTCCCTCAGCCTCAGCAAGTATAAAGCGCTGTTATTTGCTATGCAGGGACTATGTAATTTTATCAGAGCATTATTGTATGCAGTATTATCAGAGCACAACATTCCTGAAATAAAATCAGGCCAGAAAATATTCACTTGACAACTGTGAGCTATCAAGAATAGTGAATACATCCTCAAGCCAAGCCAAGCCTACACGGGGTGAACATAAATCCTGTGGCCTTGTATTACTAATGGTAAAATTATACTTATTAGGCTGAAATCTCTCAATTTGCTAGATATAGGTAATGTAAACAATGCAAAAGATTTGCTTAAGTGTTAAGATTTGTATTCTTTTCTATGCAATGAATAAATACAGACTGATATTGAGATAAATGGCAAGATAGCTTTTCTGCAATCTCCTCTTCCCCATTTGCCTGGTAAATGAACTACCTTTCTAAGAACTTCACTATTTCTAATCTGTTTAAAAACAAATAATAATGCAGGAAAATGAGCCCTTAAAATAATCTTCTCTATATTGAAGATGAATACATTGGATATATTTCTGGAGTCTTAAAATATTTAGTAATCTTTAGTGATAAATTTATGTCAATTAGCTTCTTCATGCCTAACACTGGATTTAGAATAGAAAATTTGGGCATTTTAGCCTGCTTAAAGTTTAGCCTGCTTAAATGTTAGATACCTGATGTAGATACTCAAAAGCAATGGTACACAGAATTTTTGATATTAAGAATAAATGAAAGACAATTATTACTGGTTTTAAGATTAATTATTTTTCTGTGTTTCTGAACTTCATTGAAAATGTAAAAATGAGTGTCAAACTCAAATCAATATATAGCTCAGGCTCTAGCAAGTATTTTTCTGTCTGGAACTGTATATTTGATTTATAAATGCCTCTTTACTTGCTAATAACACTGAACAGATATTAAGCAACTAACATTAATATCCCTCTGGCAGTAAAAGGAAAGTGTGAATCTAATTTTGTTGAAAAGAAATGAGAAAACTACAATGCAATGGCACATGCATGGTGACACAAGAAACAGAATTAGAAATCAGAACCTTTAAATTTTACTTATATTTTTGTTAAATCTTTTCTATATACATTGTTGTGTGCATAATTTGCATAATAATTATCTTAAAGATTCACCTGTTTGATTTTATTGTATCCTTAAAAAGGTGAAATAACACTTTCTGTTGCACTATGATTCACAAGACCAAGTTAGAAAGAAATTAAATATGTAAGACAATATCGGAAATGCTTTTTAGTGTACAAATACAATAAAGGCAGTTTTTTTAAGTTGACTACTAATAAATAAGGCCAATAGATATGAATGCTTTCCATTCCCAGCATTATATCATTCATTTCATACATTCCTATAATATTGCTGAGAGTCTTGAAGAATTTATAAATTGGATGTTTGGGATTTTTTGGTTGATTATGTTAGATTACACAGATTTCTCCTGCATTGATGCATTTGTGTTTTTAAAAGAAGGCACAGTATGACTATAATATAATTATTTTGTATTTGAAATCACTATTTTCTCATTTACTAACATTAATTTGTGTCAAACTTTGGGGTATTTTTCTTGTTTGTTTGTTTGTTTTGCTTTGTTTTTTTTTGTTTGTTTGTTTTTTGTTAAAAGTAATAGGCCTTTCAAAAAGTACTGTCTCATCTAAGTTAAACCAACTGAAAGGACAGTATGCATATATGGGCTAATGTTGGTCATTTTCATATTTTTTTTCCTACTAAGCAAGTTTGTATTGCTGCAATAGAATCTATTATTCGGAGAGATATATGCAAAAGAAAAATAAAAAAAAAGTGGGATCTCTCTGTCTATGTCCTTAGCTTAGTGGAGAGGAGATAAATCATGCTAGAGATATTTGGCCTGTCAAACTAGAAGGTCAATTTTGTCTGGATTTTCAGATTTTCAAATGTAATTAGTTTCATAAAATTAAGATGCAAAAATTTACCATGTTTTCAGTATTTACTTAAAAATGTAAAAGGGTTGTAAATTCACCGAGAGAAGCACCTGCAAGATCACAGAGACATGCATTTGTGTGTACTGAAAGATGACATATATCCTGCATCACTGAAAATTTCTAGTTGATGCTTAATTGTTGCTTTCAGACTGTTCTGGTATATGTCTTACTGCATCAGTTGATTGACATGTAAAATTGATATAAAAAAATTGAGAAACAGAGGAGAAAGAAATGATAATAGAGAGGTTAATAAAAAGAGAGAGGGGAAAAAAGGCAAGTTTAAAAAAGTCATAAGAGACTGCACTAATGCAAAGAAGTAACTTCTGGTACCAAAAGGAAATAAAGATTATATTCTGAATCAATTCACACAATTGTGGACAGCATGAAAGCAAAAGGAACCAAAAAAGTACTTTATTAAACTGGCTAGACATTTTTTGGAGTCTTTTCTATTTTTATAAATCCAGAGGTCATAGCTTGTTTGAACTAAAGTCTAGAAACTTGTTTTGTAGCATTTTTTTTTTTTTTAGCCATGTATTTATTTAAATCCACAGGTGGTGTGTTTTTGTTTTTTTTCTTTTTTTTTTTTTTTCCCAGATCAGCTGGGAACTGAAAATCAGTTTGGTCAGAAGAATGTTTTATGGTAGCCATTAACACTGATTTTATGTTCTCAAACGTATGTTTACGTATTTGTTCCCTTTCTTTTCGACTACTTACTTGTAAATCGACAGAAGCAAAACTGTGATTTGAACTTAAGAACAGGTAGAGATACTAGAAATTTCTGAAGAGTAAAAAAAGTGATTTTTTAAAACAATTAGGTTGGAATGACATACCAAAAATATGTTAAAAGAGTCAAATAAGCTGTTATAACTACGCTAACTTGAAAATCCCTTTACAGATCCAGAATATATTCTTCTAATTAGCTTTGTAACTTTATTAGACCTCTTTTGCAAGCATTAGATATTTACTTACTGAGAACATCAAAGAGAACAGTTAATTAAGATTAGGAAAAAAAAAAAGTTTCTTCTTAACAGGATGCACTGGTCACTCTAAAGTCAGTTAAGTACGGGAAGGTTTTAAGAAAGATAAATAAATCTTGACTAAAAGTCCTTGAACATCTGAAAGAAGAATGAAGGTGGAATATAGCTATTATTAATTTTTAAATTCTTTATATAATTGTAACCATCTCTTTTTCTCTTTAATAAGATACTTTTTGCTTAAGATGCTCTACACTTCTTTCTCAATTACCCACTGCAAAACGATAGACTGGCTTACTTGCTAATAAGATACACAGGAAAAGACCCAGGCTGACCTCATGCCAGACACCTCATTTGCACTTTACTATAGTTTGAGTTCCATTTAGGGTCATCTGCATTAAAGACCTTTAGCTTTGTTTGGGAAGTCTGTTGCTAGATCATATGTGTCACAAGGACTAATATATATTAATACATTGTATATTAAATTCATTCTAAATAAATAAGGTAGTGAATATCCCTATTTGCTTTCACATTTTGATCTCAACCTGGTTCTTAGGAATTAATCAGCAAAATTAATTTTAATGAATTAGGATACTGCTGGACAGTAGCTTTAGATCCCATTTATTTGGTCTTATGAAAAATTTGCTTGTTTTCATCTGTTCTTTCACCACTGTAGTTAAAAAAAATAAATTTAGAAAATCATAAATGAGTCAGACTCTTTACCTAGTCCAGTAACAAGTGGAGTACTACAAGTGGAGGGGTCTGTTCTGGTTCAAGTTCTGTTCAATGAACTTGAATCAAGGACAGAGTGCAGTCTCATTAGATTTGCACATGACACCAAAATGTCCATCATTAAAGTCGAGGACCAGCAGTCAGTATAGTTGAGGGCAGGGTGGCCACAGGGACACAGACAAGCTGGAGGAATGATCCACAGGAATCCTATGAAAATTAACAAGGGCCAGTGTAAAGTCCTGCACTTGGGTAGGAAGAACCCCTGGCAACAGGATTATCTGATAGAAATGAGCTCTGTTTAATAGACCCTGTGTGTAGCAGCAGACAGCAAGCTGAGCACGGCCCAGCAGTGTGCTCTGGCAGCAAAGAAGGCCAAGAGCATCCTGAGTTATAAGAGTGTGGCCAGTGTAGATTAAAAGGAAGGATCATTGTCCTTTACTCAACAGTCCTGTGACCATAGCTGGAATAATGCATCAAGTTTTGGTCACCACTTTAGGGAAAGATGAGTTTTTCACAGAAGAAAGTTTAGTGGAGGGCCACCAAGATGATTGGAGGCTGAAACACTTGCCCTGTGATGAGAGGATGAGGAAGCTGAGTTTTTTCAACCTTGAGAAGACAGGAAGGGAATAGGAAAGCTTTCCCAAGTCGTAGTCTTCTAAAAGGGAATATAATAAGATCATTTACAACAAGCATTTTCACTCTATTAGATACCTTTTTTGGCCTTATTTTTTTTTTTCTGGTGAGTGCTTCTGCAGAGTGGGCAAAGGTATGTATTATCTCCCCAGGTTATTCCCTGAGGAATTGTAACAAGTTAGTCCATCAGATTAATTTAACGTCTGGGGTAATTTTCCTTTGCTATCATGTTTACAACAGGAACCCTGTGTATACTTGTAGTATATTGCATATGCAAAGTGTGTGCATCTAGCACAGATTCATGATCTATTTTTGGAGCTTTGTTTCAGGCAAATGTCAAAGGCTCTTGCCTCCTTCCTTTACTAAAAATGATCCTGGAATTAAGAACAACTTCCACTCCTATATAAATAGAAAGGCTTATGGGTCTCCCATATGTTTGCCTTATCTAAGTTTTAGCAGTTACACCACTTTGGAGTAGTGTTTTGTTCAGACTAGTTTTCTGGACTGAATTGCTCTGTTGATCATCAGCTTGATCTCTTTCCACTTCGACATAGTTACAAATATTTATATGTAAATACCACTTCAAATCTTTCCTTCTGTAAGCAGGCTAATTTAACACATGAAACCTTCTCAGTTTTACTGACTTTAATCTGTTCTCCTTCCACAGCAGCTCACTTAGATGCTTGTCCAGTCTTGTAGGACTCAGTTGGGTTAGTCAAGTGCTCTTTCTTTGCCCTGAGCAACAATTACTCTTTCTTACCCCCGTGTCTTTACTGCATCGTTGTATGATGCAGCTTGGCAGTTCCTCAGGTCTCAAATTTTCTCAGTCGCTGATTGTGGATTCAAAGTGATCACCCACCTCTGAGTTTACTTCAGCTGACTGCAAATTGTTGGTTTAAGCTTTTCCCAAAAAGCAGAGTCTTCCTTTCTTCATTCTACCATTTATCATTGCTGGGGTTTTTTCCTTTTTTTTTTTTTTTTTAAAAAATCAGAATAATAAAATTATATGTGAGTATTTTTTGGGTCATATAGGAAAATATAATTTTTAAAATAATCCCTTTGGCAAACTGAAATGTCAAATATGATTGCAGATGACTGAAGTGGAGAGGATGTCACAATGCCCATACAACATAAGTGTTTCACTTGGTGTAAACTGCTTTCATAAAATACTAAGACACCAAAGTTCATGCTTTTACAGATTACAAATAATATTTAGAGAAATATCAATGGATTTGTTCCATGCAGTAGCTGATACTTACGAGATTGTTTGTACATTACATTAATTTTCTCTGAAAAATCCTCCATGTAATTTAAACCATGATGTTTAACTTTACTGATCTTCTTCATGGGTTCTTTTCTGTAGTGGAAATGGATGTGGAAGCCTAACAAGTTAGGTATTCTGCTTGAAAGTTGCCTCTGTATCAAAGTAGAACTTTTCAATGTATAAGCTTTGTAGCTTTAATTAAATCTAATTTTTCTTGTATTCTTTCTTTTGAGATTAACTCTTTTTTTAAGTTGTTTTCATTTAAATTGCTGTACCTCTTTAAATCAATAGGATAGAATGTGCCATTTGACTAAGATTCTGAATATAATTTTGCTTCAAGCTTGGTATTGAAAGAAGGTTGTTCTTGTACATTTTCTTGCATGATAAAGATGAAAGACCATATAGGTTTTGCTTTAAGTAGTGGTTATGTAACATACTTTAAGTTTTCTTTGTTTTAATCAACATTTTTATGTTCTAAAATATCTCTTGGCCATGCATTCATATTTTCTGTGTTTTAAACTTGATACCAATCTGTCAAAATTTATTGTATACTGAATCATAAGTAGTCTAGTCTTTTGACATTATGCATTGTTGTGACAATTTCCTTCTTTTATTCTGAAATAAAGCATAAAACATGTCTAGATCTATTTTAGTTCCTTACACCATTGTCATCATAGGACAGTAAGTACTTTTTTTGTTTGGTCTTTGACACATAAACCTGGAGTCCTACATGGTGCTTTTAAGGCTTTTTAGTTTTGCAGAGGAAACCACCACTGTATGATTTAGAAGTGCTGTACTGCACAATAGATTTTAGGACATTAAATGTAAAATAGCAAAAATTATATGTACCCACATATTGGTTCTCTGTATAACACTAAAGTATCCTGTTGTGATAGTATTTATTAATAGTATGATCAAATAAAACATTTTTAGCTGAAAATTCTGCAATAAACTAAAAGTACTGTATTAGCAAGACTGAGGGGTTTTGACATGAGGATCTCTTCCATTTATTCATATAGAACATTTGAGAATTCTGATCAGAGGTCTGATATACTTTGTGCATGAACTACTGCTTAGTTACTCTGGGAATCTTATTCCCATTTTCTAGAGTATGTTTTTCTAACTGTGAAAACTTCTTTTCATTCTGACATCCCCCACCACATTTAAAGGACAAGTCTCAGAGACTGTGTGAGAGGACAGCTCAGGAGTGTGGATTATTATTGTTTGAATGACTGTTCAAGAGCCCCTAATCATTTTTATGGAATAAAAAAGCCATATTTTAAAGATACCATGATAACAGTACAGTTCATGCTGCATCAAGTTTGCATCAAGTTGCTGCAAACAAGAATTTGTTTATGCTAATTTTTAAGGTGAATTTTGTTATGCTTTGCCCTGTTGTTTATTTGTTCCAGTCAAGATGAAGTTTCTACTGTGTTAGATTTCTAAATGCACAGACGTGAGAGACTTGGCTTCCAAAAATTTGCATCCAAATAAGAGGAATGGGGAAGGATGAAAATGTTAATAAAATACTGAAAAATCCCACGTGGATTATATATTTTAAGTACTAGAAAAGTTATAAGTGCTAACTTGATGTTTTCACCAACAGTGAATGGACAATTTTTTAGCTTAGCAAACATTTTGGGAGTGGGGTTTTTGAAAAAAATAATCTGGCCTATTACAGAAATCAGAGAGCAAAAAGAGTATTACACATGAAGCCTCTGCACATTCTTAAGTATAAACAATTATGCTGAGATATTTTGTTTAAATGTGTACCTTTTATTATCCATCTACCCTTGGCCTTGTGTCAAGTCTAAATGGCCTTTTAGAGACCTGTCAAGCTTTGATGAAAAGAATGAACTTATTTGGCAGACTTATTAGCAGTTGGAGTATGGAAGCTTTGCCTGCTGCCTACATAACTGTGTAATGCTGCTGTTTCACTCCACAGTAGGATGGTTATCACTTTTCTGCACATGGGGGCCCTTTTAATGATATAGCTATATATTTTGCTCTAGTCATGCTGATTTCACGATTGAGTTTGCAGAGGTGAAAATTATGTGCTGTCATTATGACTGGTGCAAAAGTTTATAGAATAAGTTTTGAGGACATTTAAAACTTAACATGCAATATCACTATAATTACAAGATGTTCACTAGTATTAAACAATGTTCTGATTACTTCAAATTTTTAAATAAAGCATATCGACCTTCCTCTTTTCATGTCAGTTGTCTTTACTATGTTAAAAGAGGGAAATTTAATCTCTTAGATTGATCAGGAAAACACTATTCAAAAGAAAAAGTTAGCATCCAGTGCTACTGTGTGTCCCACAGGTTCTTCTTTCATCAAAACTGCCTCCACTGGTGAGTTAGAGGAGCATATTGCGGCCACTACTGGTGCCATTACTGTTGCTAGCACATCTGCTGATGTTGCTGTATCCAGTGCAGTGACGAGCCATAGAAAACCTTCCGGAGAACAACAAGTTCAAGCTATGAATATAAGAAAAGCAATTCTGGAGTCGGCCACTTACAAGGAAGCACTCTTTCTTCATCAAGCAAATTTACAAAGCCCAAGAAGACGGCCGAGAAATGCTGAGCAGATAGAAAGAACTAACGAACTTGCAGTTGTTACTCATAGAGGTATTGGATATTATTTTACTTGTGCCCATGTAGTTATGAAAAATATTTTGTATAAGTTAAAAGTGAAAGTTCAGGTATCCATTAAGGAAATGTAATTGAATCAAATGGGAAAAGGATTAAATCTGCCTAAATTTGTGTTCTAATGGGGCAGCCAGATGGAAAAATGGAATTAATAATATTATTGTCTTGGTAATTTAAATTTATTTGATTTATAAAACAACAAAAGGGAAAGAAAAGGAATTTTCTTTTGATGCCACTCTATATCATTGTATTTGACAATAAAGCCTAGTGTAAGTGATATCTGATAAAAGTTTAGAGACTTGAGATTAGGATATTAATCTATTCTGCATATGTGTTTAAATAGAATTAACTATAGCATAAAAAATGTATTTTATAAATAGCTGCTGTGCCAAACTACTGGGTGATGCAGTTGTATTCATCTTGCTTCTGCCTAAATCTTCAGCAAATTTCCAGCCTTTTAAAACATCTGTACATTTTCATTCTATCAAATATTAAATCAACGATCAAAGCAATGTTTAGAACACTAGGAAATTCAGTTGCATGTATTAAAGTGGTAAAGCTAAAGATTTTTTATATTCCTGTATTCAGATAATTCCTGTATTCTAAAGTATTAATAACAGACAACATTTGGAATATAAACAAATTTGGAATTAATATTCCATTTGGAATATTAATAAAGTATTAATAAAATACAACATTTGGAATATAAACCAAGCATTGTTTGCTGTGTCAAAAGGTAAATGTTGATATCTGAAACAGGAGGCTGAGAAAAAGTAATGGTGGAATGTCACAATTTAATCAGCAGACATTCAGAAAAAGATGCCATGTGATTTCAAGATTTTTATTAGAGAATAATAATGTCCAATAGTCCAGTCTGGAGTGATTAGAAAGAAGAAAGGGAAAGAGAAAATCAGTCATACTGATTTCAGTAAATTAGTTAATGATTTAATAGAATTTTTGCCTTTCATTGTTGCCTGTCAATTTTATTCTTCATAATTTTTCCTCCTATTTATTTTTCTTGCAATTCCTGCAGTTCTTAAGTGTTCTTCATTACACTGCCCATGTTTACTTCTATAATTGATATTTCTCTTCTGATATGTTTTGTCATTACTTTCCCTCAGTATATCAAGTTTTCTTCTTTTGACAACAATATGTTGGTATGAATTAGATGTATTGTAGTTAGAATGTAAAAAGAAATTTCTTATTAGTGCAATTATAAATTAATATTAAAATATAAATATTAACCATACTTGCTTCCTTTTAAGTAATTCTTTTTCCAAATTAGAGAAATTTGAAATACATATAATTTAGAATATACTAGCAATACTTTAATTTTGTAATTTTGAACCAATAATGCAGTTCAGTAATTCAGTGTAGTAATGTGGTAGTTCAAGTAATTTGAAATATAAATATTCTTTACAATCTGCTTTGATCAGGGTACTTTCGAGTTGAAAGGGGCAGGGGGATGTGGGGAGATGTGTAGAGAGAGTGGATAGTAAAAGAGAAACTAAGATCAGCTCATGGAAAAAGTGAGAAAGGGAATAGTATAAAAAGTGGATTGTTCTTCAATTTGCGGTTTGATTGTTCATCTTCTGAATGACTCTTCATATTTCAGAAATCATTACCCTATGCAGTTCATGCTGTACTACAAAAACTGATGAAAATTCATGTCCTCTAATGCTGACTTTCAAAGTTCAGAAAGCTTTTAGAAGATAGTGCTACAGTATTGAGTGTGTTAGGTTACAGTGAAGTTTATTTGGGTGATCACTAGGTTGAAAGATTTTAATATAAATTTCTGAAGCCTTAAGTGCCATCATATAAAAACTAAATAGGTTGCTATCTCATCCCTCCTATTCCCATCCCATTTGTGCAATCCCTTGAAGCGGTAATCTCTAAGATATCTGGATATCTATATTGTTAGAGTTTGGAAATTCTGGATAATTAAATGCATCACATGTGTAGTAAAAATGATGTGCATGAAAAAAAAAATGGAACTGACCTTTACGTGAATAGTAAGTTCAATGCATTCAGGCTGTGGATGTGCTGTGCATGTAGATCAACTTCTAGTGGAAATACAATGAATTAGACATATGCCAAAGATGAAATGGAAGTATCATGCATAATTTATTTGGCATATCTGCACATGAGCAGCAAATGTCGGAAGTCCAGAGTATATCACACTCTTGTTTCTGTCATTAGAAATAGCAGGCCCTGCAAGTAAAATCTGCCATCATCCCATATTAAAGTTTTTAAGTAATGAGTGAATTACCAGTTCTGCACAAGTCAGAATCAGTTCCACACAGTTCCAAACAAATATTTCCTCTCACTTCAGGAAGACATTAATGATTTAACTACTCTTTATTTCTCAGATAACTTAAGGACAGCAAAAAATATACTTACTGATGAAGGTCATGCAGTTCTGAATCTGCAACAGTTTTTTATTGTCGACTTGTGTCCCTATAATCTGGATCTGATGCAAAGTACACAAATGGTGTTGATTTCTGTTTTGTAAATAATAGCAGTGTAGTGGAAAGAATTTTGAAAGTGCAAATTTATAGTAAAGATTAACTTTTCTCTCTCATCCTTCTTTGAAAAAAGAAAAAAAAAAGTAATCTGGAGACTTTTTTTTTTCTTTCAAGATATTGTCTAAGAGAATCCTTTCCAGCTGATTTTAAGTAAATGTCAAAGATGAGAAATAGAAATACAAAGATTGTGAGAGGCCAAAAAACTTCCTTTTGTTTTCAGAGATATTGCAATTTTTTAAAAAATATGGCATATGGGCATTTTTGGATATGCAAAAAAAGAAAAAAGTCAAATAAGCCTTTTTTTCAGATACTATTATATTTCTGCAGATGTCATTTAAGTAGGGCTGTACATACAATCTTGAAATAATGGCTTTGATGTTATGATGTTGTTCACCATCTCCATTAGCTGAGTGGTAGTGAATATAAAGTGAGAATAGTTCTGGAGAAGGGATAGGCTGGTTCAGTGCTTGAACTACTCTGAACTACACCTAAGGAAATAAGTATATAAGGTCAGATGAGGCCAAGTTTCCATGGTTAATACTCTGTAGAATTTCTTATAGTAATGCAACCCAAGTGTCTGTTTTGCTTAGAAGAGTGGTGTTTTAGTCCTCAGGATTTTAAATATTATTTTTATTTGATTTTAAAATTTACAAAATGCAGACATGACAAGCCAAACAATTCCTTTACACAGATGTTATTGCATAACCAAAATAAAGACATGAATTTTT
Source organism: Dendrocincla fuliginosa (assembly GCA_035047845.1). Classification (NCBI taxonomy): domain Eukaryota; kingdom Metazoa; phylum Chordata; class Aves; order Passeriformes; family Dendrocolaptidae; genus Dendrocincla; species Dendrocincla fuliginosa. The sequence continues at coordinate 135,466,598 of JAWWMO010000083.1, read as the reverse complement.
GGGTTGGCAGTGTTTTAATTAATATACTTCACATGGCTGTATACCTCAATGCTTCTATATTGTAAAAGAAAATTTTACTTCTTGAATTTATGACTCCTGTAGCGCTCATGATACACTTTTTCAATGAAGCCGGAACTATGTCAACTGAATAATCTTTTCTTCATTCAAAATTAATTTGTTTCTAGTGTATAAGAGCATGCTGCACTCAAGGTTGTTAGTCAAATTAGACACCTATATTTCTTTTTGGTATGCATGCTTAAAACTTACTTACATGAGGACCTTTTTTTTTTAATGCAATACCTACCCTGAATTATAAAATGTGGTGATTGTCTGGATTAGTCCTCTCTCACAAGTTTGTATGCAGTACTCATGCTTATGAATATACATGAATATATATACTTGCATAGCCTTTAAAAAAAAATAAGAAAAACTTTTACTTTTCATATATGTCTAGAAGTTTGCCTGTAAGTGTTTGAATCTCCATTATGTTACATGAGAGACCATTTTTGTCAAAAACTTCAACAAAATAATTCTGAACGCATTTCACTTTACATATAAATTGGCTACTTGAAAAGTGTACATGAGTCTGGTTTGCCTATTGACTGAATATTATCACACATATATGTCATGCAAAAATTCTTACCTGAATTTTTTCATTACTAGGATTGTTCATATCCTTCCCTTCTCAATAAAACTTTCTGTTCCACTTTTCTCATTTGCAGAAAACATTGGGCCTTCTAATCTTAGAAAAAGTTACAGAGAGAGAGAGAACTAGGGCTGTTCAGTCTGAAGAAGTGAAGGCTTTGGGGAGATCTTGGAGCACCTTCAAGTACCTCTTATAGGCCTATAAGAAAGATGGGGAGGGACTTTTTACAAGGGCATGCAGTGACAAAACAAGGGGGAATGGCTTTAAGCTGAAGGAGTCTAGATTTATGTTGGATATTAGGAAGAAAGTCTTTATTGTGAGGGTGGTGAGGTGCTTGAACAGGTTTCTCATAAAAGCTGTGGATGCCCCATCCCCATCTTTAGGACCAGGCTGGGTGAGGCTTTCAGCATACTGTTTTAGTGGAAGGTCCCTGCCCATGGCAGGAGGGATTGGAATGAAATGGTCTTTAAGGTCCCTTCCAACCCAAACCATTATATGATTCTATGATTTTCTATTTCTATTAAAGTTACTTTCACTGGAAAAAGGCATGAGCAGTGTTGAATATAAGTGCAAAGGTGGATGCCTAAATTATTTCCAGGTTTTCAGGGCTTTTTGACGTAGTCTCTGATTTGGTGTCACACAGTTCCGGTGCTACTGTTTATGTTTCATCAGGTCACATAATCAAAACTACATTCAGAGACATATTTGGATAGGGGATGTTCACCAGTTTCTTCTCCTCCAAAAATAAACACTAAAAAGAAACAAACTTACTATATCTATAAATTTAAAACAAACAAAACAAACACCCTGGAAGACATATGTGTTTAGTGTTAAAAATTTTAAGCCTCTCCTTGCACTGTAACACTGGAAAGGTGGTTATGTCAGAGAGGTGTTTATAAATTTAGATTATTTTTAAAATACACTTTTATGGTCTTTACAATCATGTAATTAATATTGAGTGATACTGAAGATATTGCAAATAGAATTTGACTGAGTTTGGTCTCTGAACATTTTGATGTTCTTGATCTAAATGTTCAGTTTTATTTTTGGATTGATTCTGAAGTGAAGGATAGGGCATAAAGGGAGTTCTGGGTTCACAGTTAGTTTAAGTTATGCTATATTATTTTCTGAATTATTGGAGATCTTATCCCTACCTTCCTATTACATTGGTATGCCTCCACAGGAGTATCCTACCTTGTTGGTGTAATCTGTTTTCTTGGCTCTTGGCTGTTCAGAGGTATGAGAACACCATAGTCTGTCCATATTCAGCTAATTGTAGCATTATTACATCTTAACAGTTTGCCTTTAGAGAAATGGACATATAAACTCATCTCATGTAGGTTATCTTAAGGCCAGATGAACTGAGCTCTTTAAGTGTCACTATCTCTATGTGGACTAGCTTAGCTGTATGCTGCTACACTGTTTTCTGTCAGGAGTCCCTCCTCTGAGATTTCTGAAAAGTGAAATCCACTTTCTGTGCCTACTGTTGTGTATGACATGGGAAATAATGCTTATTTTGCCAAGTATTTAATGGGTAGGTGATTTTTTTTTTTTAATGATGGGGTTGTTTTTAGTTATGTATATGCATATGCAGCCCAACACATAGTTTAGTGAGGACATGTTTGGACCAAATGAATTTTTACAACTACTCCTTCACAGAGTATTCAGAAACTGCTATTCAATTGATCAACATACAAACCCCCATTAAAAGTAAAATTCTTCTCTTGTAGTGTAAAGATGCTTCAGAAACTGCAATTGTGTGCTTTGTAATGGTATTTAATAGCCTTTGCAAGTGATGCAAATTATTATTAAAATCTTTGATTGGTTTAAATATCTTCACCAAGACACTCTTGTAACTATTTTCAGTTCCACCTTAAATCCTGTGATCTCTTGTTGTCTAGCTAAACTGTGGATATGCCATTCAGGTGTTTGAGAACCAGTAGAAGCAAACAAACAAAAAAAAAAAAAACAACACAGGACAGACTTCCTTTTTCCTTCTTATGATGTTTTCTGAAAATAAAGGAACACATCTCTCTAGTGAGTGCATTTAAACCCATCCCAGCACCTGTGATCACGCATTGAAGCCCACTTCCATTTTACTGAGGTGCTGCAAGAGTAACTAAGCATATTTTCTGATTCATGAGGAGTTATTTTATACTGGTCCTTAAAAAAGCCTAAAGAAGGCTACAGCTATACTCCAACATTCATAATGAACATAGAAATAGCATTTTAGCAAGTTCGGACAATGACAAGAGTGCATTACTGTTATTCCAGTATAGCTCCACTGTGGGAAGGTACAGTTCTTGGGCCTACAACTTCCACTGGACTTCAGTTAATATGGAGAGGGACAAGGGCTTCTGCTACTAAGGATGAAAAAAAAAAAATCTAGTATTTTTTGCAACACATAAGTTCTGCTTCTGCGAATAATGTATTTCTCAGAACCAATATCAAAGTTGCATCATGACAAGAAAGTTTACATTTTGCCTCTCAAGATAATAACATCTCTGTATTTATAAGAAAATATGATCTCTTTCATCAGAAGTGTAAAAACATTTATTAGCACATCCAGTATCTATCCTATTAGGTGTCTTTCTCAGTAGTATGCGGTTTCTCTGGAATCTTGTTCTGCTCTCGTGTGTGGTAATAACTAATTTATTTATAAAAAGATATCAATAATATTTTTCTGCTTTGGTATTTATACCACATGTAAGAGTTCTTTGAATATCCATCAATTTTCTGTAAGAAGTTAATGGGTATGAAAAATTCTTTGATGATGTACAGTCTATCTCCTCATGTTAACTTCTCCTAGACCTAATTCCTTTAATCTATGCTTCATCAGCAGTATTTGCTTGTAGCTAACATAAAACATCCTCTTCCACATAGTTTTTAAATATATATATATTCTATACAGCCAGTCAAGCATATTATACCTAAAATTAACCTATGCTTAAAACTTAAAATATTTCAGGAGGTCCATTTCAATGTACGGTTAATAGCTCAGAGGCCAAGTGTATTGGAGATAAGAAGCACTTAGTTTAATGGCTGAAAAAGAAAGTTTCTTGTGGTGCTTTTGCTTTATTCTTGCTTACATTGCGGATATTTGTTAAGTTTTGGGTTTATGCTCTTTTTTATTAGATGTTTTCTTTCAAATGTATGTTGAGGCCACAAGGTTTTCCTGAAATAACTGTCTTTATCATAAAACCAGCCCAAAATAAGGACTTTTACAGAAACAGATGAGCTGTGGGCTTGGGGGAGAGGTGAGAGCCAGCTACCATCCACATCACACTTTAAAAATAACAATTTTTAGGCTAGAAAGAAGACCAGCTGCAGAACCATCAACAGAACAATATATTGTATTTTATTTTCTGTACTCAAATATCTTTTTTCTTTCTCTTTATGTTTTTTTTTTTTCTTAACAGAGAAAACAGGGGATAAGTACCTACTTTTCCTCAACACAGAAGAAACCACTGTTTTAGAGTAAACCTATTTGTAACTCTTTTCATTTTCCAGGTTCCATAAATGTGTGGCAATGTTTTACACAATTATATGGTGCGTGGAAATAAACACTTTGGGCCATACTTTTTTTTTTCTTATGCAGGAGAAAAATTAAGTTATAAATCTCACTTCTTTCCTTTGTCAGGTATACAAATTGGTCTCAATATTTTTTTTTTTAAAATTGTTTCCCACTAAAGGTGCACAATCTGACCTTGTTAGGTAGCCAGTACTCTAATTTGTATATACTTCCATGATAAAATTTGTCAAATGAAATGAAATATTTTAGACTGTATTGCCTGATACATGTTTTTGTTTGTTTGTTTGTTTTTTTAACTAGTGAAAAAGGCCATAGATTTTAAATCTAGAGGATTTAAATTGTTTCCAGGGAAAGACAACAGCAACAAGTTTTCTATCTGTGAGTGTACTCCTTTTTTGTTACTTTTTCCTAGTGCAAGAGTGAAGTTTGTGCTGTGTTGTTTGTGTGTTTTCAAAATTATTTATGTATTTCTAATAGAACTGGTTTCTCCAGTCTGCATGGTGAATTTTTAAATATGGTTCTACTCTAAAGGCAGTCTTTCTATAAATCTGGCATTGTAGAAGGACATGTCATTTCATCAGTAATTTCAAACTGAATTTACAGTGTTTGCAAGGAAATACATAGGCAATACCCCTTAGGTGTCAGCTATAGACTTAACTGTGAACAGGACATCTGTCATTTTAATTAAACATTAGCATGTGCAAACCAATGCCTATCCCCATTTACAAATGTACAATTACATATTTTTTTCAAGAGACACATATGAGATCACTTTTTGATTTTCTTTTTTTTTTTTTAATTTATGAGTTTGACATTTTTAAGTGTTTAACTAACTCTAGTTTTAAAAATTCTGGAGATGTTTGATGCATTCAATTTTAATAACAGAAGTTAGAAACTGAAAGAGCTCGACATCTCAGTGGATCAATTCTTTGTTAAATCATAAGGGGGAGTCAGGTGACTTTCTAGCACAAATTTAATAAATATATCTCTGAATACATTAAAAGAATACTTTTGCAAAAGAATGTGCCACTTTTATAGAGTTCCTTTTTGGAATAGAACCACATTTTAATTATATATTGTCATTAAATGAAATGGACTAAATGTTTAGATTATGTCTGATTATACTACATTTCATTATTCCTCACAGGAGTGAAAGAACTTGTTTCTGAAGCACCTTGCACTGGACATGTTTGCACTGATTTTTTTGTTAAAAAGTGTCAATGATGAATTCAGTTTCCAGAATTTAGCAGGACGCATTAGCATAGGCTTTAATTTTCGGTGTTAGATTTTAAACTGTCAACAAATCAGATACGATTTCTCTTTTTTTTTTTTAATAGAAAGATGTCTTCAAGAAGCAAGACACTTTAAAATTTACTAAGTCAGAAAAATAAAGTAAAACACACTTCTGTTCCATTTTTGTAATGTAACGTATTGCCATATTCAACTTGTAAACTGCATCACCCATATAGTTCTGTAAGGCACTTCTGGTTTACTTGAAAACTTTGTATCAAGATATTTAAAAACAAATACTCTTTTCATTCATATTAGGTAAATGGAAAGTAGAGTGATTATACAAAAAAGAAATAATAGTAAGATAATTACAGTAGTGTTTATAAAGTACATCACCAAGTTGTCTGTCTGATGGCCCATCTGTGATTTTATAGTTACAAATGAGAATAATACAATGGATGATAAAAGAGATTTGTTTCCCTATACATTTATTTTGCACTAACCATTATATTTTCTTCTATATAACTCTAATAGAAATTCCATAGTTATAATGAAGTAGAAGACACTTGTGATATCCAAAGCTGATTGTTATGAAATTAATGGTGAAATTTATCACTATATTTAGAAGGTCTTTATATAATTTCACACATTATTCTATGCAAAGCTGAAAACGTTTTCATCTTTTTTAATTGATTATGCAGAATAGATTATCTATATGCATCACTAATAAGTGAAGGTGAATCTTGGTGATTTGTAAATTTAGTGATCATAATCTTGTCATAAATAGATAACTAAGATTTTTACATTGTAATCTAGCATTTGTTTAGCTAGTCACTGGTAGCTGAGGAGTTAAAGAGACAGTATTTCAGAAGATGGTTATGTGTTTGGCTCTTGACTAGATCATTTTCTCAGTGTGGTCTCAGCTGAGTCTGTACTTGCATTACAGTGACAGATAAGGTCCTTTAAAAAAACCCACTGTCTGTCATTCAACTGTTAGTGGAAATAAGTGACTTATTTTACATTTTGCCTTGTATTAGCAATGTCTTTAGAAATTTTCATCTAGCATTCTCATCTGTATGTCCTTTGATTATTTTACACCTTTTTTTTTCCAATGCATCAGTTATATAACATTTAATACTAATAGGTGATTTGCACAGAGGAAAGCCAGACTGGTGATATTTGATATGATACACTTCAAAACAAGTCTGCATCAACTTTATTTTAGAAATGTTGACTAACAAATTACTTCACTGGGGGATTTAATTCAATCAGTATTAGAACTCTGGAATTTCTTGACCCCAGTTTCTTGACCAGACCATGAATGAGTGCTTTCCCTAGATACCTTTAATTTGCTACAGGAAACAGTTTCGTTCCTTATATGAGCATCTGGGGTGTAAAACAGATATCTGTGGAATTACACGGAGCTGTAGACTGAAAAGTAAAGCATTATGTCTGTAAAAGTAATGTCAACATAAAAATCATTATATGTGCAGCTATTTTTCACTAAGTACTTAACAGAAACCAGATTGGTTTTAAAATTGTATAAATGCATTTTAGAATTGGAACCAAATCAGAAATTTGTTTACTGGCTTCTCCCTATAACATTTTCTTCTGTATTTGTTCTGTAGTATATGTTTTAATTTTTTTTAATTAATTATTTTATTGGTTTTCTTTAACATAAGCCTTTATATTTTTATGAATATTAACAAATCCATATCTTATCATTTAAAAGTATTTTGTAGAGTATTTCTAGGGATGAAACTGTATACAGAAGATATTAAAAAAAAGGATTTTAAAGCTCCTATTTTTGGTAGAAATTTAAGTGTATAATAGTTCTTGTGCCTTGAAATCTAGTAGAATATTCTTATTTATATTTATATTTATTTGTTCTATTACCTGTATATGGGGAAACATAATGAACAAAAAATAGTTATTTGAATTATTAAAACATAAATTATATTAAAGAGAAATAAATCTGTTTAAATAATATTTTTACTTTATTTTTTATGATAAAGAGTGTCTTCTCTGTGCATTGATATATGATGCATGGCCAAATGGAACTGCTATAATCTGGAATAATATTATCAGGCATTATGAATAATTTCCTAACTATTGTTTTAATATATATTTAATGTCAGAAGATTTTTACTGTCTTCTATATTATATATAACAGGCTACTATATAACAGGCTACTATTGATTATGGATTTCTCATGTCTTGTAATGAAGCACCCAGATATTTCAAAGAGAGTTAATTCTAAATGCTTATCCATAGATAGCCTTGTGACATGCAGTTTATGGCACTGTAGCTGTCAGAAATATATTCCATATATATTCCAACACTAGCATGGGGGTTTATAGCTAGTATGCTTTCATCACATGTATAAGTATTGTCAGAGAAAAAGTCTGAAACCTGAACCAGGAATAGTCCTCCTGGTCCAGAAGTGCCCTGAACACAGAGATCCAGGTGAACAGAGATTGTCTTGGTTTGCTATTAGAGCAACCTTGATCATGTTACAGGTATTTTGGGACAGAAGAGAGCAAATACTGTGGATCCAGCTGAAGAGGGCTGAGCTTGGTAGGTTTTCAGAGCAGCGTGCTGATGTTCGTTTTAAACTTATGCAACATTTGCATTTGGCCTTTGTCTTCCTCAGGGTCCCTAAACCAGCTTCCCTTTCTGTATGTGGATGAAGACATTTCAAGGCAGGAAGAACACTCCCAAGTGTTCTGAATTATATTCTTCTTCATTAAAAGCTGAAATTTAATGAACACTCTTTAGAAGTATAGTTAGAACATACATTTTTTATCCATGTACATTCTATTTACAGTGTAATGAAGTTGTCCTAATTATATACAAACTATTTTCTTAAAGGAAAGTAAAAATCTAATACTGCAAATCTATTTGCCTAGTTCATCAGTAAAAGATGAATAAAGGTTAAAATCTTTGTGCTTAGTGTAAATCTCTTGGCTTCAGGAATTTCATACATGATATCCTCTTGGGTTTGGGTGGGTTTTTTTTGTTTGTTTGTTCTTTATTATTATTCAGTCAGGCCATGAATTTACCAAGTAATAGCAGACTAACTTCCTTTGCCAATTTCTTTTTGTGTTTGTTTGTTTGTGGTTTTTTTTGGAACTCGGTTACCTCCTGGGTCAGTGAACTTCAAAAATTAAATACAATAATTAATATAATTATTTTGACTTAAAATTATTTTTATAAGATGTATTTTTGCAAGCTGTAAAAATTACAAGAAAGTAATGCAAAAAAAAAAAAAGTATGTGAAGAGTTAGTTGAATATGCTGAGGGTTAGATTGCTACATATAAATTTCTGGAAAAACACACAGAATGATTCACAGGAAGTTTCTCTCTGAAGATCTGTTCTAGTTTGTTGTAAGAAAAATGTATGCAAATCAAACTGGCATTTTGAGTTTACCTTCAGATATATAATATATACATTTTCAATACTGATTAAGGACAATTCTCTCAGCAGGAGCTTATGCATTCAAGTTTTATTATAATTCAAGGAGAAAAGGTCAGCTCTTAGTGGAGATGACATTTATTAGCATATATTTGGAATAAAATCTTATGTCCCTAAACCTGATGAACACTCCTTTAAATGTTAATATTCCTAAAGGAATAATAATAAAATTTCCATATGGATTCAATAATATTACAAACAAACAAAATAGTTTATTAATACATCTTGTTTTGGAAAAGAAAATCAGAAAATACATGCTTTGCTTATTATAGGGAGGACAAACTTATGTGTTGAAATTAGTTTATATTGGTGATCATATTCTGTAAAAGAATCTGTTTTAAAAGACTGAAAATGGAAAGCATATACTTTTTTATATTTGTTAATTGCTTAACTCTGTATTGTCTAAAAACTATATTATTTTATCTCTTCTTTTTTGTTGTTATTTTATTTTTTGTTTGTTTTTGTTTTTTTTTCAGTAAATGAGGGAGGTATTAAACAGGCGTCCAATTTGTGTCCAGATCCTGGAGAACCAGAAAATGGAAAACGGATAGGCTCAGATTTTAGGTAAAATATAAACCCTACCATTGTATAATGTCTCTAATACTGAACTTGGAAAATGTATCTGCTAAAAATGTATTACTGTTCTTGGGTACTCTGTCAAAACTGACATCTGTAAAAGTGAACTAGAATTCTGTGTAATTTGTAATGTAGTATAGCTTGTACTTAGTATGCAAAGAAGATAGAGTGTCTACTTGGAAGAGAGAATAGAATATATCTCTGATAATCTGGCAAAAATTGGATTGAAGGTAAGTTAAAGTAATTTTCTCATGTAAATACTGTATTAGATTTACAAATATTGAGCATACATGTAGTACTGGAGATTTTTGGGAAGGACAAAACAAAACTGAATGCAACACAACTGAAAACAATAAAACCTCAGGGAAGACTCTGAGAGAAGACAGTAATAGAGAATACTGCATTGTCTACAGTATGTTTTTCAGGAACCCAGAAGTTTGATACATTTCCCTAGTAGTCCTCAGGGTGGCTTAGCACCCTTAGTGCAAACTACTTTTTTTGTTATTTCTTATATATTCTCCTGTATTCTCAGTTGTCTTTCAAGTTCCTTGTCTTGTAAGGAAAAAAAGGTTTTCAATGTTCTTTCAAAACATTCTATTATCTTTTTCTCAGTCAACAAATATGACTCCTAATTTCAATATCAACAGTGATTGATGAGTAGAGAGACACATACATAATCACTTTTTGAAAATGTTTTGAATTCTTTTTAATCTCTTTTCTATCTGAGTTTCTGACTTGCTTCCTTTACAATTGTTGAACCTAACCCTAACTCATATTATTTTATATTTGATATATAGACGCTATATATAGAAAGAATAAATCTGAAGCTATTTTCTTGTTTCGTATGATATGCTAATTTCACATTATCATTATGTTTACGAATCCCTTCAAAACACCTAAGTGAGGAAAGTAAAAAGGAAGTAAAAGGGAGATAATTTTTATATTAATTGGGTTGATGACATTCAGGTTTGTTATTACATATTTTGTATTTTACATGTCATACAGCACACTTCTAAGCATTTGAAGATAACTGTTAGAGTAGTCTGGGAGATGTACAAAAATATTATGAAATTATGATAATTCTTTTACATAATTTCTTGTACTTTTCTCTTTGTGTTTTGTTTTGTCTTTTCTCCACATAATCAAGCAAAACATAAAATTGACAATGTCATCCTAAGTAAATGTGCTAGCTAGCAGTTACTTATAATTTCTTAGTTATTATAGTCTCCCTCTTTCTCTAGTTTTGAGATAAGAAAAAGTTCAATGTACATCAGAGAAAGCTTTACAAGAAATTTTATAAAAATGTCATTTCTGATGTTAGCTGGCAAAACAAACCAACCAAACAAACAAAAAAACCCAATATTTTCAGAGGAAAAAAACCTAATTGTATTTGACTGTCATGCTTTCTAGAATCATTATTTAGACCAGTGTTTTGTATTTTAACTTCAAAAATATGCCTTGAGAGTGAAAGCCTTTGAAAGAGAGGCTGTCAGTCCTTTTCTGTTGGTACGTCTGCATGTGATCACTGAAAGATGTACTTGCCAAGATTATTCTAGTTAAACTTACGTGAAGGGCATCACCTCAAAGAAGATATAATGATGACTGCCCTGTTGATGCACTGGCGTGGCCTTGAATATTATGACAGTTTTGGGCACAACAATATAAGAAAGACATTAAGTTATTAGAGACTATCTAAAGGAGGAAAACAAAGATGGTGAAGGGCCCTGAAGGGAAGCTGTATGAGGAGTGGCTGAGGGCACTTGGTTTGTTCAGCTGGAGAAGAGGAGACTGAGGGGAGACCTCACTGTGGTTACAACTTCCTCATGAGGGGAAGAGGAGGGGCAGGCACTGATCTCTTCTCTGTGGTAACCAGTGACAGGACCTGAGGCAATGGCCTGAAGTTGTGTCACGGGAGGTTTAGGTAGGATATTAGAAAAAGCTTCTTCCCTCAGAGGGTGCTTGGGCACTGGAACAGGCTCTCCAGGGAAGTGGTCACAGCACCAAGCCTGACAGAGTTCAAGAAGCATTTGGGTGACACTCTCAGGCACATGGTGTGACTCTTGGGGATGGTCTTGTGCAGGGCTAAGGGTTGGACTCAATGATCCTTGTGGGTCCCTTGCAACTTGGCATATTCTGTGATTTTGTGATCGTGCCCTCATCTTTCTAACCAAATTGATTTAGCATTACTGTTCACTCTACACTGTGATAATGTGACTATCAGGCTTTCCTATTTCAAATTAATTTGCGAGAAAATGAAAGGAAAAGGCATTCAAATTACTGAACAATAATATACAAAATATACAAGTATCAGAATCAATATATTTTTTAGTTTTTCTTTTCCCTAATTTCTGGCTAATCTTGGTGACTTTTTATTCTCTTTGGAAAAAAAAATACTCAAATTATCTGTGAGGAAAGATCAGCATTTCTGTCAACTCTCAGGAATGTGATACTTAATGCTTAAATGTATAACATTATGATAAATCCAATCCCATCATAATGGAAAAAATAATGAACATTTCTAATATAAATGAAAGAACATGGCTTACACATGCAGTATCCATTGGAAGTGAAAAGAGTGAAAGTGAAAGGATGTGTTCAGTTTAATGAAATTTTTGGTGAACAAAGAAAAAAGTAAATAAGCCTTGGTTCAAAACATAATATGCAGCAATATGCAAAAATGTCTGCATAATATGCAGACAATGCAGCAAATATATTATTATGCTCTCAGTCTCATGAGGTATAATTCTTGGTAGCAGGAATGTTTATTTTGGTAAGGAAGTATTTTTCACCTTCACCAAAGGATGTGTTTTCAGGTCAAACTGCTCTGCTTTTTTTCTTTTTTTTTTTTTTTTTTTTTTTAATTTATCTTTATTTTGATCCCTTCTTGACACTAGTATGGAACCAACTTTTTTACAAAGTAAGAAACAAATCAAAACAAACTACAAAATCCCAACAAATTAGCACTTAACTGATCCTCTCCTTATTAAGGGAAGATTCTAGAAAAAAGTCTAAAACACTCCTGTTGTTAAGGGCAGCCTTCCTTCAAGGTTTCTCTAACAGATTGCAGAGCAGTAATAGTTTCTGAAAGCACAGGCTTCTCAACAGCCTAAGTGCCATCTCAAATTTATGCTCAAATGCTGTCCCCAACTAAATTCTTGCAACTAAATATTTGAATTTTAATGGTTTGGTTTCTTTCAAGATAAAAACAATCTGGTCTTGGTAGTCTTCTTTCGATAAATCCCATTAGCAACACCTCTTTAATAGGCAGGTGCATTCTTTCCACTCTTTTGTGGGAGCCTCTCTTTATAAAGCAAAAACATTTTATTTGAAAGTAGTGGGAAGAGATATACACATATGTGCACAATTTCTTTCCACTTTGTTGACAGTTCTTGAAAAAGGTACGCCTTTGGTTATCTTTCTCTTACTTCTTACTTATCTTCCATATTAGGGATAAAGTGGTTTCGTATCTAAGGCTTGTTAAATGTCTTATGAATGTGAATGTTGAGATTTGTACTTGTAAAGATCAGCATTGGTGCACATTAGTAAAACATGAACATTTATCTCAAGTTGAAAACATACCTTAAAAAAAGATCTTACAGGCAACAAAAACAGACTGAAAATTTTCAGCAGACTCATTAAAATTCCTTTTTAAATTAACCTGATTTCAGCTGTTGCCACTATCATAGTGGTTTCTCAATTGCTTTGTAAAATTCCAAAGTAAGAATGCTGTAAATTCTTCAAAATAAATAAATAATATATTAAAATTGTTTGAAAACATCCAGTACTATAGAAAACCGTTTCCAGGTTGTCTTATATCTGGAAAAAAAAAAAAAAAAAATAGCACACTTTTGCCTTTCCCTTCTTGAACTCACTTTCTCTGTAATGAAGGAATTGGCTGTACTTTAAGCTTGTCTTTTTTTTTTTTTCCCCTTTATGAAAAGGAAGTGAAAATTCCAATTCCAATAGCTTCATTTGAAACCACAGTATTTTGAAGAAGGGTTCAGTTCTATCTTTATTAAGACCAATCAAAATCTAATTTCAGTACAATTTAATATATCTTAGAGGAGAGCATGCTCTTGCCACTTCTCTTTAGCTTTCTTCAAATGTGAAGGTGTAGGTTTGGAAGAATTTCATTGCAATTTCACTCCTGTTCTGATTATAAACACTACCTGCTCTCAGCCTATTCATTTGTTCTTACATGGTTCTTACACAGACTTAGAAAACCTGTAATGCAAACTCTCAAGCTGCAGCATTTCATGATAATCTTTGGGATCTGGAACTACATTTTGGATATTTTTTTTCAAAATGAAAATTCTCATAAAAATATCTAATGTGAAAAATTCCCATGGATATATTTTGAATTTTTAAAGGCTTTGTTTCTGATGATAGATGCCTATTAGAGTATAACAGGTTTTGCAAGTTGAATAAAGTCAAAAAGACTTATAGTTGCCAGCTTCTCCTGTACTGAGAAAAATATTTTACCCCAGAAAGAAAGCTTCCCCTCCCTGGAAATTTCTTAAAATTTTAGATGTACTGGTGAGTATTCTGCTAGAATTTCTGATTTTACTTTACCTGTCATACAGTAAAATACACATCTTTCCGCATGACCAATTTAAGAATCAACGCCACTATTGAAAATATAAGAAAGTTGTAATAAATAGAGAAGGTTTTCATGTCATAATTGTTGCTTTTTTATTTTTTTTTTCTAGTGGAATAAACATATCCAGACTGAATTATACTTGGACAGGTGTTTTATTACGAGGCAAACATGTTTCTCCACCACCATTCCAAAGTTCTGTCTTAGTGAAATGAATGAATGGGCCCACCTCTATTCCTCTACCTCTGTAGTTTGGTCCAACTAGTATTTGGAGATGAGATTCTGATCAAACTTGGATCACAACAAAGCAGTGAATGTTACTAGACAGCCACAAAAATGCTATTGTAATCTTTAAAATACATATTACATTGAGAGAAGGAAGAATATGAAGTTTATATTAAGGAAAATTTATTTTACCAATGGATTGACTTACAGTATAACTAAAGAAAATATCTTCCTTCATTTTATATTATAAATTCATTTTCTTTGGATGAATGACCTTGAAGTGAAAATTGATTGACTAGATTGGCTAGACGTTTCACAATTTTCCTTAAATCTTCTCTGACTCACATACCCTTCTCTGCAGATATGCAAGGTGAGATTCTAGACTATGACACCAAGTCAAACTTCTTGAAACTTTAGCAAAACTCGATTTGCAGCACGAATTACGAGGTTAATTTGTAGGGGTTAATTTGTGCATGTATCATTTTTCAACAGTTAAGTAGTTTCTTTGTCAAGCACAACTGTCTGACCATACAAGCTTTGAAAGATTGAAGACTCCACAAGAGTCTAAACATGCTGTTCTAGCTGTGCCTTGCTTTGTTGAAAGAAGTTTTTTGTAAAGTAAAATCTGAATCTTCAAAACTGTCCCTTGTATATTATCTGCCACATTTAGAAAAGTTTGACATTTAATGGTTCTGGAAGTAGTTAAAGTCTGCTATTAGATAGTACCTTACCTTTGTCTTTTTCAGCCTGATTAAGTCTAGTTGCTTTGCCTTTTAATGTAGGTCATATGCTCTAAGCCTCTGACTAACATGCAAACTCTAGAGTTCTTACCAATCTCTCTCTTGAAGTGGGAGGCCAAACACTGGGCTTAATATTTCAGATACAGCCTCACCAGCTGAGTAATCATTTCACTTGTTCTGCTGCCACCACTTCTAATGCAGTTGAGTATATAGCTTGTTTCATTCAGGATGAGAACAAAATAGTGATCAATAGTGCAGAACTTTGTACCTCTACTTGTTGAATTTCATGAGATTTCTGTTAGCCCAGTGCTGAACTTTGTAAAGTGTCTGGATTGAAGCTCTGCTGTTCAGTGTGTCACCTACTTTTCCTGCTTTTGTATGTTCCATACATCTGTGGATCCATAAATTCCGTCTCACTGTCAAGGCTGAGGATGAAAATATTAAACAGCATAAGACGCCATATTGATTTCCTAAGGTTCAGCTTATTACGGGCTACCAGCTGAATATGAAGCCATTGATTCCTCCCCTTTAAGCTCAGCTGCCAGGCCAATTTTGAATATATACATATTTTTTGAATATACATATATTCATATATTCAGTGCATATTTTGTCAGCTCTCAAAAATTACTGCTGCAAGAAAGAGATGCTGTGAAAAAGCTTGCTGATGTTGAGCACTGTTACACTGAACACACATCTATTAGTGGTCCATGTAGCCAGTCATTTTGGCATAGAGGACAAGCAAGTTTATATCAATTCTGATTAATCTTTGGTAAATCTGTGTAAGTGCTCTTAATTTCCTCTTCATGCTTTCCTAGAGCACATGTTCTTTCCAGAGATTGCTGTAAGGTTCCCAGCTTCTCCTTGCCTTTCTTAAAAGTTCATATAACGACAGCCTTTCTACAGTCACCAGGAACTTCTCATCACAATAATTTTTCATAGATTATACTGACCTTGCACAGATGCAGTCATGTTTTTCAGCATCCTTTGGTGAAAGTTCTCTGGCTTCCTGCCTTTGAATACAGCTATATTCTTTAATGTATTGCTCCCTAGTATTGGCTTTCCCTTTTCCTCACAAATCTATGTGCAGATGCCCAGGAGCACCTGTGATGTAGAAATTGATGCAGAAAAGATATTTAGTACTTCTGCCTTTTCCATATTTGATTTCAACACCACAAGGTTGCCTCATCCATTTATTAATGAACCCACATAGCATATGAATTTTCTTTTGTGACTAATATATGCACAGAAACTCTTTTCCACACTAATTTGCCTTACCAGTCTTGGCTCTAGCTAGAGGCTCATCCAAAGAGTCTAATTTAGTCACCCAAGGACTGCTAAATTAGTAGCTCTGGTTCAGAAAGTTTGTTAATCATAAATGATTGAAATATGGTAATGATCAGAAGATGAACTTTTAGTGTTTGCTGTATTCTAAAGATTTTCTCTAAGCATTCACTTTTCGTCACTTTCAGTTGTGAGCATACTGGACTAAATGAGCCCATTCTGGCCTTTGGATTCATCAATACACAACTTTTTTTGGTGAATGCATTTTGCTTTTGAAATTTATAGGAGATTTTCATGATGTCCTTTAGATTTTTCTTTTCTTTTCTTTTTTTTTTTTTTTTTGGGTGATAAATGACTATATAATATAGAAAAATGAACAGCTTCGTAGCTATATCATGCTTCAGTTCTCCTGCAATTTACAAAGTAGATATAGCCACATTTTTAGGAGGTTTCATCTTTTAAGCAGCTTGGGTCAAAAGTAAGTCAGGAAATCAGACTGCCTTTATTTTTCCACACTATTTTTGGTCACTTGTTCCAACATTCTGTTATTGGAATAGTCTGCGAGTTTTCTCTGAAATAATACCTGCTCATAATTCAGAGGCAGACTACTCCAGGGATAAGTTCCCTAAAACCAGCTTCCATCATCTGATTTTCTCTCTTCACAATTTTTAGTTCTGTAAAATACCAGCTGGCTGTGACCAAATCTCTTATGTGTCCTCCTGTAGTACCTCTGGATATTCAATAGGTATCATCAATTTTATCCTCTCAAGAATCCTTCTTTGTCCTATAACAGCATCCTCGAATTATTTGGGATTCTGTCAAAGAAAAAGAAAATGAAAATTAAAAAAAAATACTGAAATTGCTGCTGTCACCACATCATACAAACCCTCATCAAACCCATGGCCTAGTGCTCCAGAACAAAAACCTAATTTTCACCTTTTTTAATCTTTTGGAATCTTCATCATATTCACCTCATGTGCCTCAAGCACTCTTCTGTAGAGGAAAGTGACACTTTACCCTCTTTTAATCAAACTTCCATGTTATCAAACTTCTTTTAGAGAAAGATGGATATTGAACTGAATGTCACAGATTAAAGACATTGGAGAAAAAACATAAGCATCAGAAACAAGGATCTCTCCTACCAGACAATTTTGAAAGAATTACTGTTTTTCCATTTCTAAAAGAATATATACATAGATAATCTCATATAGAAGTTTTTCAACCTTACGTTGCTAGGGCCTTTCCATTTTTTTTTACTTTTTTATTATCTTAAGTTTTTCACTTTTCTCTGTCTTTTGGTGAACTGCAGATCTTCTTTATCCCATTCATTCACTTGACCTACAAACAACTGTTTAAAAGAAGTAAACCAGCTCTGGCCAAAGTGAGGTCAGAGAGGACTGAACACTAAGAACTGTCAGGCTGGTAAACAACCTTCAGCCTTTTACTGCTGAGAGCATAAATTACCTGATTATATGTTTGTATTGTTTGTCAGGACCGTCATATCTAGAAGAATGGAAAAAATGGACTCCTATCTATTTGTAAAAAATGCTTCTTTTTATGTCATTGATTGGTTTTAGCTTGGGAGCAACAGTACAATTCTCCTGTGATGAAGATTATGTGCTTCAAGGTTCCAAAACTATCACCTGCCAGAGGATAGCTGAAGTTTTTGCTGCATGGAGTGATCATAGACCTGTGTGTAAAGGTAAAAAGGAAATGTTGCCCTTACAGTGATTTTTCAATTTTGTATCTATCTATTTTTTGATAGCCAATCCCACTAAATTAATATTTTGTAAATACCTAAAGTTTTAATCCCATTGTCCCTACTTTCTTAGTAAAAAAAGGACATGCCTATGGTGTTTTGTTTAACATGAGTTTTGTATTTTGGTATGCTTATTTTACTTGGGAACTGTTGTTATGAAATTTGCTTCACAAGGAGCTGGTGAAAATCCATCACATGCTAAATATTAAGACTTACCAAGACAGATTTCAAATTGCAGTGATTTAATATAAAATCAGTAGTTCATGAAGCATCTTCATTACATATTTTAAAGCAGATGAGAAATTCTTGAATTTAGGATTCATAAGGAAAGGAGAAGTTAGTCTATACCTGCTTTTAACCCGGATGCCATAGGTAAAGGGCAAAAAAATGTAGTAAGAGAAGAAAAGTACGAAGTAATTTTGCTGGGTATATTTGATGACCAAATACAATGGCAAGTAGTATGATGAATACCTGAATCAAGGAATTAAAGTATTTGTCTGTACTTTAAAATAAATAAAATATTATATTTTTTATATATATAATGAAAATATTAGTGTGCACTTATACACAAAAATTGGCATAACCACAAAACCTAATATTAAAGACTATAGTATGTTCACAAAGAATATTTTGGTATGGGAAGCAGAAGGGATGTTTATCTTGTAACTCAAGCTGATGGATACTTATACTAACATCTAGAAATAACTGTAAGACGTTTCTGAACAGTGCACGAGGGCAAAAAAATCTGAGGGGTGGTATCCATATGAGGTATAGTAGAAATCCACAAGAGCTGGAAAAGTATGCAGGTGATTTTTATATTGTATTAAAATACCAGGACAGTCTAAATGGGATTGGGATAAGAATGAAGTGTTAGATGTAAACTGGAATAATCAGTTACACAAATCTCAGATGACTTAAAACAGAATAAGTGTTGCAGCTACAGAAATAGGTTTACAATGGAGCACACACCAGCATAGGCTTCAATAATTGCATATCACAAAAACAAGTTAAAGTTTAATTGAACATATATAAATATACATAATCTTAACATTTTAAATCCCACTACTGTGTACAATATCTGTATATAATTTATAGAAATTATACACAGAGATATGCACATATATAGCAGAATCAAATATGTCATGAACATAAATGAAACCTTTTTTTTATAGTAAATCTAGTAAGGCTTTATTTTAGGGTTTTTCAGTGCATTCACATATCCTAAATTAGATACATATTTTAGGATGGTAGTCTCCTAATCTTCCAGCTGGGTGTTGTATACTTGTAGAAGGGTGTTCACACACAGAGCTCTCTATTGTCTTGTCTGTGGAGAGCTCACTGGAGGAGGTTGTCAGACACAGCTGATAAATCAGGGATCCTGTCTCCCACCTTAGGTGCCCAAAGCTATGTATTGTGAGTACCCCAGATTTTCTCCACTATGGAAATTAGGTCTCAAGAATAATGTGAATCATTCATCTCTCTTTTGATAGAACATCTTTAGAATAACTTGCAATTTTTTTCATTCACTTATATAAATTATATTGTGCACACATCAAAAATCCTGCAGTAATGATACATTTAATGATACATTTTTCAAAAGTGGTTTGTGAGTATCAGTAATTAGTTACATTTATATACTGTAAGTGGTCAAGGTTCTAAACAGGAGCTTTCCAATTCTCTTAGATGCATTTGATTTGACATCATAAAACCTCTGGACTTGTCCTCATATAACATAGGAGTGACTGAGAATAAGAGCCTGCCAAATATGAAAGACTAGCTCTTTAAGAGTTACCATGCAATGCCAGCTGGAACTGGCATAAGATCATATTCATGACAGTGAACCTGGTAAAACTTTGAAGCATTTCTACAGGAAAAAGTATAGTAGGACTTTGAGAAGGAGAACTGATACATCACTTCCAAAATATAAGCAAACATTCTAGATGATCAGCATCTTTTAGATGAGTCTTAAGACTCATTTCCAGTAAAATTATTCTCCTGAGTTTTGGCTTAATTCTGAATGTTTTGACTTCTAGAGGAGACTGTGAGAAAAATTGTAAAGTTATTTCAGACATCCTGACCAGACTAAATTGCAGTTGGATCACCTTGTAGTTTACCAACAACTATCCTTCCTTTTTCATATTACTTTTTTAAAATCTAACTTAATATTTAATAATTCCCTTATCACCTGAAGAAAATAGAAATTGCTTGGATATATGAATCTGGTAAAGATATATGGCAGAAAATCAAGGTATTTTCCCTATTGTGATTTACAGGCAAGCAACATTGAAAAGAAATTAAAATTTGGAGCTATGAGGAAGTGGCTTTGTTGCAGGCAAGCAAATAGATTAACATAAACAGCAGCTGAAAATTAACTCTTCAAGTTCTGCCTTTTACTGGAATTTTAAAGTTGATTCATCCTCTCAGACACTTGTGAGGGTTTTTTAGGTGGACATTTTCAAGATCGATGTATCATCAAAGTCTAAAAATTTGTTCCAATTTAATTGGCCTCATGCAGATCTGTAGCATACCATTGTTGGAGTACAGAACAATGTCTTCCAATCCTTTCTGAGAAAGAGAAAAAAAAGTTAAAAGAAATGTCATGAGAATCTTTGCCCAACATTCATTACACTTTGAGTTATGATTGAAATATCTTTTCTAAAAGATGAAAATTTCTTCAATTTTTAGATCTTTTGCATCCCAAGAAATGCTTAATTTTTATAACTGTAGCACCATAGCTGCTTTACATCAATTTCTCTGTGATTCAAGAGAGAAGGTTTAAACTGTTCAGAATTGAAACCTTACTTATTTCTTTGCCATGATATTCAGTATTCCCCTACAAGGCAATGCCATTATTATAAATCCAGCCTCCTTAAAGAGACAATTATCTACTTTATGAAACTATTTGGAAGTTGATAAATCTCTTCCTCTCATTTATGTCTCAGGAAATGAATCAGATAGATCTATTCACATTTGGCTCATCAGCCTTTTTATTTTCATGCCTGCCACTTCTGGTTTATGCTTGCTTGTTTTTTAGACCCTGTCCTGTGAAACATCTATGAATGCTGCCTTTATAAGTCTGCTGGCAAGTCAGCAACAAATACAGTATTTTGAAAAAGCTCATCTAATCTGTAGAAAGAAATAATTATTTGTAACTGAGAAAACTAACGGAGAGACATGATTTATCGTTTAAATCATGATCATCTAATTCATTATCATACTACAAAGTAATCTGGATTCTTAATAGAAAAAGAATCAAGCGATACTTTGCGATCAACCGATATGTGAATTAGTTTCTGATCAATTAGGAACACAGGTTTTTTTGGTTTGTATTGTTATTTTTGGTCAGTTCATTTCACCGACTAAAGTGATTTTCAAAACAGCAATTAATTGGATTCATTTGGTAGGTTGTAAACATCAGTTTACAAATGGATAAGCAAGTGAAATGTACATTACAAATTTTAGATTTTGCTTTTATAAATACCTTTACTACCTACAGTACATTTTTGAAAAATCTACTTTTGCTTCACTTCTCTCTGAAATGCAGCCATGTATCTGGACTAGCAATGTATGCACACGCTTAGATCCAGGTAAATGCATCACTACTAAATGGGGATGAAAGTTGTTCTAATGGGCCAGCTCCATTTCCTTACTGCTCCAGCTGTATTTATTCCCAGAAGGTGCTTGTCTAACATTATGTATTTCTGAGAGAAGTGCTCTTAGATCTTAGTGGAGCACTCCAGTGCTTCGTTAGCCTTGCAAGTAGCAGATTTTCTAATTCAAATGGGAAGCTTTGTTGCTGTATCAAACAACTTCTTTCAATAGGTGCTTCTACATAAAGGGCAGGTTTTTAATTTGTCTTTTCAATGGCTTATTGCATACTTCAAGAATACACGATCTACTTTAAACTAACCAACAGAAGTGAGTCCATCCTCACGAGTCGTATTTATAGGCCTCCAGCTTTTTTCATCATTTTGCAATAGATCGCTGTCTTTCTTTAAAAGCAGTTTCAAAAACTGCTTAGCATTTTAAAAGGGGCTTTCCTTGTTCTCAGTGGAGAGAAGGAATTATTTCTCATATTTTCACACATTTTTCTACATATCACTATATTCCAGTTTAATTGTCTGGTGGTAGAAAGGATCTGCAGAGAGATCTGGACAGGCTAGGTAGGTGTGCCAAGACCAATGGTAAGAGGTTCAACAAGGCCAAGTGCTGGGTTCTACACTTTGGCCACTGCAACCTCATGCAATGTTACAGGCTGGGGGAAGAGTGACTGGAAATCTGCCTGGCAGAAAAGTACCTGAGGGTGATGATCTACAACAACTGAACATGAGCTGCAGCGTGTCCAGGTTGCCAAGAAGGCCAATGCCCTGTACCAAAAATAGTGGCCAGCAGGACCATCCTCCTGTACTGAGCACTTGTGAAGCCACACCTCCTGTGTTCATTTTGAGCCCCTTCATTACCAGGAAGACACTGGAGCTTGTCCAGAGAAGGGAGACAAAGCTGATGAAGGGTCTGGAGCACAAGTTTTAAGAGAAGCAGGAGTTGTTTAGCCTGGAGAAAAGGAGGTTCATAAGGGACCTTATCACTCTCTACAGCTACCTGAGAGGAGGCTGTAGCAAGGTGGGTGTCAGTGGGTGCCTTTTGCTGAAACCTAGCGTGATACAGCTGTTAGCTAAGAGATAGTCTCAAGACCCTGATGGCACCAGCAGCAGTCCCCAATGCTTTCCAGCTCCACCTAAGCAAATGCAAAAATTAATCTTAATCTGGAAAATTTCTGTGAGGTTTTGAATTCTAATTTTTATTATGAAGTGTGTCATTGCTATACAGTGTAAAGAATAGAAATAACAAAATTTACTATGAGACATGCTGTCTAAATAAATTTGTGTATTGTCCAGAAATAATTTCTGAATAATCTGTCAGATGTAAACAGATTGTTTTTTGAGAGAACTTTTCTTTGCAACTCAAGATAGATAAGAATAAATTTGAAATGCACCTCCTTATACTCTTTTGAAGTAAGATGCAGGCAAAATGTACTCATTACTCTGCTAATAGTGAGTTTCTAATTTTCACAAACTGGTTAAATCAACAAAAGGTGAAGATTTTATGAAAAATTCCAGAATTATCTGCTCATTATTTTTACCGTGAACACATATTGACAGATAGTAATTATCAAGAACAAGGCTTTTTTTGAAACTATTAAAGAGTAAATTTTGTAAATTTGTGAACAGAAAATTTCAGTCAAGCAAGTGGTTCATTAAAAAAACCGTTTAACATCACTTTTCTTTCTCTGAATCTTTAAGGAAAAACAAAAAAAAAAGTTTTCACTCCTTGTTAGCTGATAAGACTATGTGGTATGTTAAATTTACACTTTTCTTCAAGTAATATGTAAATTAATTCTGTACACCTAGGCATACACACATATATCTATAATTTTTCTATATATTCTGAATAAAAAAATTGCAATGAAAATTCCTTCATATCTATTCAGTTTAAAATATTCTGATACTATGTAAGTTCATTGTCTTATCTTTTTTTCATTTTCTTAACTGTTTTTTACTATTTCCTATTTATATTCTTTTGACTGAGTGGCCTTGCTGTCATTTTTCTGAAAATCTTATGAGGTTTTTTTGTCAGTTACATGTCAAATGAATCAAGGATGGAGAAGGGTCTGGAGGGGAAGCCATATAGGGAATGGCTGAGGTTATTTGGTCTTTTCAGCCTGGAGAAGAGGGGACTGAGGGGAGACCTCATTGTGGTCTTCAACATTCTCACAAGGGGAAGCAGAGAGGCAGGTACCAATCTCTTCACTCTCATGACTGGTAACAGGAATCACGGAAACAGCAGAAAGCTGAGTCACGGGAGGTTTAGTTTGGCTATGAAGATAAAGTTTTTCACTCACAGGGTGGTTGGGCACTGGAACAGGCTCCCCAGGGCAGTGGTCACAGCACCAAGCCTGACAGCATTCAAGAAGCATTTGGAC
>JAWWMO010000083.1:135426851-135442457 GCA_035047845.1 Dendrocincla fuliginosa | reverse complement strand
GGTTGTGCACTGGAACAGGCTCCCCAGGGCAGTGGTCACAGCACCAAGCCTGACAGCATTCAAGAAGCATTGGGACAACCCTATTAGTTATATGGTGTGATTCTTGGGGTGTCCTGTGCAGGGCCAGGACTAGATGATCCTTGTGGGTCCCTTCCAACTCAGCATATTTTGCAATTCAAAGAATCTAAATAGTAGATCATACTTATCAGTGTGTTATAATTTGCTTCTAGAGAGGTGTAGTAAAAATGTTGTTTTATGAAATATATTAGCTGTCAAATTTTGTAGATCTCATGTTTGTATTTTACTAAAATGTTATTAGTGTAAGTAAGGTTATTATGTTCAATATGTATCTGTGACCAGAGGTTGTTAGTATAAATTTAAAGTTTGTATTTGGAGTTATTAGAGATCTGTGTCTCTATGCTTAGGTGTTTGCAAATAATGTATAAAATACATGGAAACACAATCAGAACTAATCCACAAAAGTACAAGTTTTCTGCATAGGAATAGTAATCTATTTCATGCCTTTAGAGCAGGTATAAAAAAACACAAGATCTTGCCAAATAATAAACGAAAGCCAGAACAGAAATCTGCAAAGATTTCTGTAAGATTTTCAGAACGCTGAAAAGGAAGCAATCTGGTTTTTAATTATAATAATGATTCATTCATGATATTCACAATTTAATAGCTCAATTTCTTCACAAAAAGGCAGATCATATTTTAGCTAATGATTTGAAGTTAGCTTGTATTGCCACAATCTTGACTTGGCATAGTAACTAACAAATTTTGACAGATTAAGGCATCAAATATCTATATTCAAAGAGGCTTCTTATGTCAGAAAAATCTATTTTCGCTGAATTAACTTGACTGCTTGTGGAACTTCTTGCAACTTTGCATTAAACTTCTTGCAATTATATTTTGGAAAGAGGTAGCCAGTCACCCACAAAGGTGACAACTAACCAATAGCAAGATTGTACAGCAGGGTTCTCAAATCCTAAAAATAAGTAGGTACAGATTCAAAAAGTCCAGGAAAAGGTGTTAGATGATGACAAATTACCATATTAGTTATTAATTACAATTTTGCAGTTTTCAGCTTATCTCATCTTAACTCTTTGCATGTTAAATGTTACTCATGTGAGCTCTGTAAATGAATTGTCTGAGGAGGTACTTCCAAAATCCAGTGGAAACAGGTTTTGTTTTGTTTTGGTTTGTTTCTTTTTAATCTACTTTACTTACTCTTTGAAGTGTTGTGAGAATCAACACAGAGCTATGAGAGGCAGTTCATGCTTAGGTGAACTGTCTTATGAGCAGCAACTTGAATTCAGAATGGTTGTCAAAGAATGTACTGAAGCAAAGATATAGGAAGTATTTCTAATTTTCAATAAATAAAGGAAAAAGTTTATGTAGACCATTGCTATGACTCTGAGAGATCTTCCAACTAATCAGTATGAACTAAAATAAAAACATAAAAAGTTTTACAAGAACATACTGCACTGCCTGTACTCTGTAGCACTTTAAATGTTGCAGTGATTTAGAACAAATTCTCATACAATTCACACAGCATTAGAGAGAGAGACAAGGAACCTGTGATACTTGTTGAGATAAAGGCCACAAGTAATGGGATGAAAGCAAAAATGGGGATATTGAAGGAGAACATATGTTATTGAGGTTTAGAGGCAAATAGAAATTAAGGGGCAAAGTAATCATGTAACAATTTTTTGTTGGCAAACTGTGGATTATAGACTTGAACCTAAAATATTAATATTTTAGAATATTATATTGTCATATTATAGTAGAAAAGTACTTATACAGCTATTGCTGAACAAAAAGGATGTTATTCACAAAAAAACCCTGTGGTTTTGTTCATCAATCACTTCATTATAACATGCTTTGTGAAAGTGCAATGCACTTTTTGTGAAAGTGCAGTCCACTTTGCACATTTCACATAATGTAATTTCACATATCTAGGTGTGACTTTTTTAATTTAATTAAGATAGTCTGTCAGAATACAGTGGAAGCAATAATTCTTTGCCTTGTGAAATTTATTTGTGTTGTCATAACAATCACTGGAAATATTACTGGGAGAAGCTAAGGTTACTTGTCAGTTCTACATCTTCCTACAGGAAAAGTTAACCAGTAGACAGTTCAGAAAAGGTCTGAATATCAAGTAACTAACAATAAAAGTGTTATTGACTTCAGCAGACTAGGAATTTAGTGCCTTAAAAGTGTCATTTGTAAGAAGGAAGGACACAGTTTATATATATCCTTTGTATTATTTGTGATGGGAGATGCAACCTGAAGTAAATAGGAATGTGTTTGTTTTTAAGACATGCTGTTGTAAATAACCATACAGACTGATTTATAAATAAATGCCCTTTGTAGTCTTTAGAAAGAGGTAACACTCTTTTGTGTACACCTAACTTCTACAAGTTTTATTGAAAGTTTTCAGTGCTTCAGCCGTTGGTTCAATGGGTGATACAGTGGTTACAGCAGAGAAAATGCTGACATGCAATACACCAATACTTATGCACAAAAAAGGCACAGTGATATAAGTGATCTTTTTGTTCTGCTAGTTAAACTTGTCTTTCAAGACATTAGTGAAGGTGGCATAAGTTACTTCTTGAAGTGTTTTAAAAACAAATAGGAAAGTTTCCCTATGCTGTAGTTATTCTTTTTACTCCAAACACATTAATTTATTAATATTATAAGCTTACACAGAAGAGAAAGTCTATTTTATTTTGTCAGAGTAACTAAATGTGAATTTTTGATTCTCTTGTAACAGGTGATTCTATTTTTGGGTCAATGGTATTTTAATTCTTCACATCTTGATTAGAGCAAGTCAGAGATTGGTTTATGAATCTGCTTTATATATTCTCTGTGTGAGTTAAAAGGTGAACTTTCTTTTTGCAGTCAAAACTTGTGGATCTAATCTACAGGGACCTGGAGGCACTTTCACATCACCCAATTTTCCATTTCAGTATGACAGCAATGCTCAGTGTGTGTGGGTCATCACAGCTATCAATGCTAATAAGGTAAGTTTAAAATTCTTTTTGCTTAAAAAAAAAAAAATAAAAATGGAAAAGGCAAACAAAAGCACATGTAGACCATAACATTTTTCACTAACATGATTTATCTCTACAGTCCAGCTGCTGTACTGGGTGCATTTCAGACATTTTTAAGAAATGTCTGCTATTAGATGAGTACAGAAAGATGTCAAAACCTCTTATTTCCCCCAAGATTTGTGTTCTTTTTGTATGTCAATTAGATGCTATAATGTTTTTATGTGATTCACTAAATTAATTCCCAGAAGCCACTGCCCACTGGTATGAAGCAGTCATGGTGCAACCAAAAGGGCTGCTTTGCCATATAAAATGCTTTATATCCTGTTTGTCCTTGAATTATGTAAGAAATCACTGAAGTTCTTGAATTCACTTTCCCTTCATGAGGTACTGTTCTAAAGTTGTTTATTTCATTGTCTGAATCACTGTATTAAAATCCCATATACTTTATACCTACACTTTAAACCTAAAGTACTAGGAGTTCTGATAATGCCAGATGAGACAAAGTAGAACAATAAAGTTAAGTTATGACACCAGTTGTCTTTAATTTCAAGAACCAGGCACCTGGCAGCAATGGCTATATTCTATATTCTATTACCAGGTGTATCATTTTATCTGTACTGAGTATAATGGACTTGTTTAGATGTAATAAAACATAAATTAGCTGTGCAGCTTAGGAATGTTTTATAAAGGACTATCAACATCTGTGTTTGCTGCTACAGGGGTATATTCTACTTCTAATTTCTGTCTTATATTGCCATCTGCGTCACACTCCATTAACTGATCAGACAGGCTTAGAAGGTCTTCTCCTTTCCACTTGAGTTCATCGGAGGACTCAGTCAAAACCTGATTACATTTCAGAAACCATTTAGCTACATTGGTGGATTTCTCCCTCTAATCTTACAAAGTCCTGGGTGGAAGCCATCCTTATGTTCCACTTTGGTAGAAGAAAAAGGGATATTTAAACAATTGATTAGAATTTGATAAGGAAGATCATAGGTGTGTTTGGTTTTTCTGGTGGTTAGGGTTGTTTGTTTGTTTAATACTTGTTCCAAGGGCTGCTAATCCAATTTATTCAATTTATAGGTCATTAAAAATATGTCCTTGAAAAATGATACAGTCTCTATTCCACAGATGGGCAAAAAGTTCTAAATTAATAGTTAAGATCCATTTCTCAATCCCATTTTCATATTTTTATTTCTTTAATCAAAAACTACTAGCAATCAAGGTGAAATCTGCATACATCTAGAATTTCTGAAAATTTGTCAAATGCGACAGCAAATAGAATTTCATACTGTGCTGTCTGAGGAAATGAAACACAGCTATTATACTTTGAACAAGTTCCCTAAATGGCCTGAAAACTTCAACCGAGCTGTTGAATGAATTTTAAAACTTTACACCATATTTTGCATAAAATAGTTTATTTTTAAATGCAGCAAGTGCATGTCTGCATTACAAAAACAACAACAACAAAAAACCAAAGAAAAAACTAAGCTAAAAAAAGTCCAAACAAAACAAAACAAACAAACAAAAGCCAAAGAAGATTTTAGACATTCTACCAATGGTAGAAGCAAAACTTTAAGCTGACAGACTGGTATGTATTTACTGGAAAGTCAGGGGTGATTGGAGGTTTAAGATGTTAATGACTTGGAGATTGTTAAGGATTACACTCAGGTGGAGATACTCGTGTCTTAATGCTGCCTTCCTCCTCCCTCCCTGCCAGTTCACAGGATGGTAATGCAATGTTCTCTTCAAAACCTCAGAATTTTGTTTTGACCAAAAATATTCTTTACAGGAGTATTCAAAAACGTTATCCCATAGTATTATTTTCCTTACAAATTTCCAGTTTCTGCTTTTAAGGAACTTTGAATTTAAATCTGAGTTCAGAAAAGTAATTGAACCAATGCCTTGTCTCTGGCTGTCAGCATGATTCACAGAGTTACAGAATCATTGAGGCGGGAATGAACCACTGGAGATCCTGTAGTGGAACTCCCCTCCTCAAGCAGGGCCATCTAGAGGCAGCTGCACAGAGGATCTTTGAATTTCTCTGAAGATGGTGACTCCACAACTAGAGCTAGTTGTCAGTCACCCCCACAGTGAAAAACTGCTTCCTGATGTTCAGAAAGAACCTCCTGTGTTTCAGTTTGTGCCTGTTCCCTCTGGTCCTGTCAATGGGCACCACTTTGGTTTGGAGTTTGGTTTAGTTTTCTTTGCATCCTCCCATCAGGAGGTTAGTTTATAGATGTTGAAATTCCCATGAGCCTTCTCTTCCCCAGTCTAAGCAAGCCCAGCTATCTCAACCTGATGTGAGAGATTCTCCAATCCCTTCATCTTCTTAGTGCCCCTTATTGCACTCTTTCCAGTGCATATCTTGTTTGTACTGGGCAGGTGTAGTTTTCCTTTCTCTCAAATCACTTAAAAGAGCAAGTTATTCCACATGTAGAAATTCCAACTCTAATGAAAACAAAACAAACCCTCTCTTTAGTCAGAGGTTGTGCCTGCAATAGGTCAAATAAAATGTGTTTGAGGCATTTTCTATTGTTTTTGTTCTCCTGAAACTGTAAATACTGCAAAATATGAGCATACCAAAAACTGTTCCAGGACCTGACTGATAAGAATGTGTAAGGATACACCCAGTCTTAATATCTGGGGATGAACATATAGGATGAACATCTGCTGGTTCAATAAAATATTTCAGTGCATGTATGCTTCTGTTTGATTTGTATTTATGTTTTTATTGTATTTACAAGGTAATGTTTTGGTAGCAGGGATAGCTGCAGGGTGGCATCTCTACAAATGGATCACGAGTTGCCCCCATATCAGACAGAGACAGTCCTACTCAGCTACAAAACAGACCCACCACAGATCAAAGCAGAGCAAATCAGGAAAACTGGTGGCACTTTCGTGATAACTTTTTGGAGAAAGTGTATAAAATGCTGCACAACAACAGCTAAAGGAGATGAGTAAGAATATCTGAGAGAAACAACCACACAGACACCAAGGGCAAAGCAGGAAGAGTGCAAGGAGGTGCTCCAGATGCCAGAGCAGACATTTCCCTGCAGCGTGTGGAGAGGACCATTGAGGCAGGTTGTCCCCTGCAGCTCACAGGGGTCCAAGGTGGAGCAGAGATCCATCTGCAGCCTGTGCAGGACCCACATGAATGTGTCTGAAGGAAACTGTGATCCCATGGAGAGCCCATGGGGGAACAGGATTCTGGCAGGACCCATGATACCATGGGGGCTCATACTGGAACAGTTCTTGAGGAACAGCAGCCTGTGGGAGAGACTCACTTTGAAGAAGTATGTGAGGAACTACTTCCTGTGGGAGGGCTCTGAAACTGGAGCAGGGAAAGAGCACGAGGAGGAAGCAACAGCACAGACAAAGTGTCACAAACTGGCTACAACCCCCATTCCCTGCTCCCCTCTGCCACTTTGGGGGAGGGAGAATAGGAGGTAGAAGAGTTAGGAACAAAGATGTGATTTTGAGTGTGGAAGAAGGGGGAATGGGAAGATAGTGAGTTAAATTTTGGTCTTATTGGTCACTTTACTCTATTTTTAATTGTCTGTAAATTTAATTAATTTTCCCCAGGTTAAATTTGTTTTGCCCATGACAGTAGTTAGTGAGCAATATCCCTGTCCTTATCTTGACCTATTGGCTTTTTTATTCCATTTTCTCATCATGTCCTGCCGAGGGGGATTGATAGTGCGACTTGGGGAGCACCTGACAGCCAGCCAAAGATAAATGACCACAACTTGCATATTTATCTGTATTTAAGTGAGTGAATGTGTTGAAGATACAGTAAAAGAAAGAAAACAATAGTTAAGAACAGGTCACTTATTTAAAATTAAATATGAACTTTTAGCACCATAATTGAGAATACCTGTTTGTTGATGGTACATTAGACACTTATGCCAGTAATAAGAATGCAGAAAAGTAATGTTAGGTAAAGGAAGCTTTATTTCAAAACATGAGTGTTGGACACTGTTTCTGCACTTCTGTGATGTACCACTGCAATTACGAGCCCTGGAGACATCTTAGATTCATTCCCTAGTTTAGGGAATAGATAAAACATTTGCAATGTTATCTGGAACAACATTCAGATATGTTTATAGTTTTCAGGAAAAAAAAAGGGTCTAGCACTTAAATTTGTTTAAGTTAAAAGAAAATTAAATCTTTTTACCAATTAGATTTTTTCTTTTTATCATATATTGAGGAACTTGCATGTATAAAGTCTTTGCTTATATCATCAGTGGTTTAATGTGTTCAATTTTGATTCGTGCTAATATTGCCTTACTGTTCTGAGCACAGTACTGTTTGCCTTGCAAGACTGCTAAAAGGCACAACTTTTGAGTTTTGCCTTGAAGTCAAAAACCTCATTGGTGTATAAATTAGGATTTGCCCATAATAATAATTTATAATAGCTACAACAAATAATATGATGGCATTCATGATAACATGACAATATTTACAACATTTTATACCACAGATCTGAGAAGCATGAGGACTTATTGATCCTGGTACTTCAGAGCTTCTACTTTTTGCATTGTTTGCCACCAAATAGCTCAGAAATTGAGAATCTTTTAAGGTAGAAAGCAATAGATGAAAGACCCTGAAAGGATCTTTAACTCACTTAAATAGCCTAACCCAGTACTGATTCTAGCTCATTTTCTTCCCTAACTGGTTTCAGAAATGTTTGATAACAACACAATATAGATGAAAGAAATATTTTCCCAGGAATTTATCTGCTTCCTTGGCTTTGTACTGCATTATAGTTGGTCTCTTTCCTCATACAGTTAGTCAGACATACTGCTCATGCCCCAGCCTTGTTGACAGTGAAGTAGAACCATGACTAATTATCTCAAATATGGTCAGAGATTTTACTATTTACAAGTTTACTCTTGAAGAGTAGAATAAAAATTACTTGTGAAAGGAAGGTCTTGTGGATGGGAGTCAATAATAAACCTCACTGATGAAGGTGTACTGACACATCTGATGATACCAGCAAGATATGTTTTTTGCAAACTTATTCTTATGTCAAGATTCTGTTCTCTGGAGCTGATCTGTTTAGGAGAAAAAAAAATAACTTTTTCAATAATTAAATTTTTTTGCCAAAGCTCTGAATAGTGATTCAGTGGAAAAAGAAATATGGGCAATAGGTACATTAACAAGTACATTAATAGGTACATAACTTTGTAACAGTGAAATATC
The DNA here is from genome assembly GCA_035047845.1 of Dendrocincla fuliginosa. Taxonomy (NCBI): domain Eukaryota; kingdom Metazoa; phylum Chordata; class Aves; order Passeriformes; family Dendrocolaptidae; genus Dendrocincla; species Dendrocincla fuliginosa. Next base: position 135,434,193 of record JAWWMO010000083.1, on the reverse strand, counting down.
TACAGTTGCCTGTATGGTATCACACCCAATATATACTCTTTAAACCTCTTTGATGGCTTGTACCTTGCTTTCTTATGCTTTTAGGAGATACTGGGGTGGTTGAAGTTCCCAGGGAGGATCACTGCCTGCACATGTGAGGCTTCTTCAACAGTATATGCTGGAGGAAATTCATGGACAGTTTTCTCATTTCTCATTTGTCTTAACAGGGTTTCCTTTTTTTTTTTTTTTTTTAATAGACACCAATCAAGTGATTGTTGCAACTGTTTTACCTGTGGTTATTCTAGAATTAACTAAAGCATTGTTGGTCAAAAAGCTGTAGTTGCAGGGATCTACCCAAAAGAACATCCAGCAAAATCATGCCTTTATGTGGAACTCTGAAAATACAAAAAAAAATTAAAGTTATTTGCTTTGTCCTGAACTGGGATGCACATATTAAAATCCTTGTGTCCCTCCAAAAGAAAAAAAAAAAAAAATCTCATGAATAGCCGCACAGAAACAAGAACCAAGATTTCTCTGTTTTGACTCCATTTCATTAAATCTCACACCTAATAAGGGAAGTGATACCTGAATATGTCATGGGATGTTGTACAAGCTCATCAGTTAGGTTCTGGACTATGCTATGTATTGCCAGCACTTTATTCTGACGTTAGGTAATGGGATAATTTCATGTTAACATTTTGAGTAGTAAATCTTTGTCTTTTCATAACTTAATTCCCATCCCCTCCCCGGTGCATTTTTTCTACTGCTTTTCTCCTTAAAAAATAAAACTTTTTTTCCTTTATTTTTTTTCTGTATAAGATCAGATGCTTGAGCAATATTTCTTAGTAAGAAACAGCTGCAGAATTTGTTTATAACTGCTCTGGTATCACATTTGCTTTATTTTGTCTCAGGTGTGGACTGTATGCAGAGAAAGCACATTGCAGACTGAATCTTACATCTTGCTCCAGACCAGTCTTTTTCTCAGGTCCTATTATGACTTCATGGGAATAGTAATATACTATATAAGTACATAGTAGTATATATATAAGTATATAATAGTAAGATACTATTTGTTAGTGGCCTAAAAGCCCTTCTTAAAGACAAATAGCAGTTTGCATCCTCTGAAGTGGAATAGAGAACCCCAGAATAGAAGACTTACTTTATTTAGATCTTTGTGTAGGAAAACCCTAGTTAGACGAAAATAATGATTTCTAGTGGGCTTAATGAAGCCCAGACTCTTGATTTTGCCCTTCCAGAGGAAGGGCTACAAAATGATCAATTTAAATTTAACTATAAGCTAAAATATAAGTGAAATCTGAATTAGGCCTAAAGTTAACCAAAGTTCAAGTCTTATGAATTATACTTGCTGATTTTTTTCTAGTCCCCAGTGACAGAAACACTGTGGAATATGTCAGTGCAAGAATGACAGACTTTCTGACAGATCTCAGCCACATTCACACGACATATTGTTCATCACCATACATCAAGAAGGAGAAAAATAAGCAAAAGTGTTCCTCCAGGAAAAAAAAAAATCAAGCTGTTATTCCAAATTTGTAAGGAAAAATTAAATATGTAAGCAGACTGTTAAATTTAGACGGATCCAAAAACTAGGACTGATTCTGATAATTTTATATGATAGGAATTTAAAAAAACCAGAAATTTTACATGATCATATGTTGTATTTTGTTTGTCACCATCATATTCTAAATTTTACATTGAGTGTACTTCAAGCATAAAAATATACTTACTACTTGCATAAATATATTCTTTAAAACGGTGTCTTTAGAATATAGATTTCAGAAGCTTACCAGTCTTCATGTGTTTATCCTTTTATCTATTTCATTTTGAAATAACTTTGAAATCAATAATGATTTATGTCTGAGAGCTGGGAGACTCTTGAATCTTGATTTTGGTTTTAAGGGGTTTTTAATTATTATTATTTTTGGTAGGTTGGTTTTTATTTTTGATTGGTTGGGTATTTTGATGGGGTTTTTTGTTTGTTTTGGGGGGGGCTTTTGGGGAGGTTTGTGTGTTTGTTTTTATTTTGGTTTTTATTTCGTTTTGCCTTTTTTTTGTGTGTGTTTGTTTGGTTTTTAATAATATCAATTATCTATTAGGAAATGTATTACCTGAATTTTGTCACAATGGCAGAACTTACTGAAAATTTATGACATCTGTTTCCGCTGCCGTAGTCCTTTACTTTCTAAGAAAAACTTTTGAAATAATTCTAAATAATTGAGAAACTACTCACATTTTCTGTCAGTCTGAAGAGTTATACTGAAGTAGTAGCTTGCAACCATTTCTGAAATAATATTAGATATGGTTCTCATTTAATCACTCCATACTAAAATAGTCTTTTTTTAATATATTTTTGCATTCTATTCATCATTTCCTCTTTCCTTATGTCATTAAGTTCCTGTTTTCCTCCTGCAAAAATATTAATCTTTTAATTTCTGAGGTTTTTTACCTTTTAGGCCAAGTCAAAAATAAGCAAAACAAATTCAGAAAAGTGCTGAGTATCTACATTTGATTTATCACAGCTGTGTTCTTTTGTTAACCATGTCAAAACTGTCAATGGAACATTTCCTAAACTTGCTGTTAAGTTGCCATCCATATTTAATCATGTTAACAGTATAAATCTCAAGCAGGCTGGGTGCTTCAGCATGAACTCAAACACTCATCTCATTTGTTTTGGTCAGGCCTGTTGGAACAAACCATGCTACAGCCCCTTTTTACCACCGTCTCAAATTTGTCTTTCTGAAACTCTAGTGGGAAGCTGTACACAGGTACAGTGTTAGGATAAGAAAGTATGAGCATACTTAAACTCACTCTAAACTGCATATTTTAACAATAATCCTATTTTTCATCCATACAATTAAAAAAAACTGGTACTGTATTTATCAATAAGATATAATGGAATTTTATCCTATATGAAAGTAGAAAGTGGAAAAATACTTCAGTTAAGAACACATTCAGTTCCTTTGTAGTATTAGCTATGGGGTTCTTTCATATTGTTCATGTACAATTCTATCCAGTTAAAAGTATCTGAGTCCCATATATACTACAGTTAAAAAAAATTCTTAGAAATGTATGTGGACTGAGTGGTGATTATCTCAGCAGAGTGAGAGCACAGAAGGGAATCCTGCTATTCCTACAACAGGGAGTTAACAGGTTCAGCTGTGAAGGAATAGAATAAATTGTTGAATGAGAGAATTTGGAATCAAGAGGTATGTGCAATTTTAAAGTGATAAATGGCTCGTTCTTCCATCCTAAAATTTGGCTAGAGGTATATTGTCATGAAAGGACAGGTTCATTTTGTTAATTTACTTCACTAATTTTTTCCTGCCATTTCTGTGACTGTAGGAGTGATATTTCACACTCTGAAAATATGATCTACCCATAGGGAATGGGTGAGTTTGTGCCTATTGCAATAACTGCAACAAGAGTAAGTATTTCTGTTTCAGCAATCAACAATTCTAGATTCTAGCTCTTGCCAATATTTCATGTATTAACTTCACCTTTGGATAAAACTTTAGATAAAATTAAATGTAAAATTTGAGTTTTAGTTCTGCTTGACTTTAAGTTTCTAAAATTGGTCTAAGTTATATCTCCATTTTGAATGCAAACATCTTTTCTTATTTGTACTTATCATGAATATTCACACCCAAGCTAAAACTTTTAAAAAGACATATGCATATGACTAAGAGACTTTGATAGGAAATTTCCAGTGCTTGCACTGTGAATATTTGAGATGTTTCTGTCTTTTTTTATTTTTTTAATAAATTTTTGGCAGAGACTTGTCACTTTCCTACACGGTTGAGTTCACTTGGTTGCTCTTGCAAGTGATCTTTATAGGAAATTGTTCTGCTCAATAGATCTCTTTTTTGTTTTCTATGAAGGGACTCCTTTAAAGGTTCATGGTACCATTCTATGGTGGGCTAATCTTGGCTGTCACAGGCCCACCGGGCTGCTCTACATACCCCCTCTTCCACAGGACAGGGGAAAAATACAATAAAAAAGCTTATGGGTCAAGATAAGGACAGGGGCGTCACTGAGTAGTTACTCTGCTTTGCAAAAGATACTTAACTTGGGGAAATTAGTTAAATTTATTGCCAATCAGAATAGAGTAGAATAACAAAAAATAAGAACAAATCTAAAACACCACCTTCCCCTCACTCCTCCCTTCTTCCCAAGCTAACTTCTCTCACAGCTTCTCTGCCTCCTCCCCCTGAGCAGCACAGGGAGGATAAGGAACGGGGGTTGTAGTCAGTTGGTAACAGGTCTCTCTGTCACTCCTTCCTCCTGACACTCTTCCTCCGTTCCAGCATGGGGTCCTCCCACAGGCTGCAGTTCTTCAAGAGCTATTCCAATATGGGTTCCCACAAGGTCATGGGCCCTGCCAGAAACCTGCTCTTCCATAGGCTCTCCAGGATCACGGATTCCTTCAGGCACATCCATCTGCTTTGACACGGGTCCTGCACAGTCTGCAGATGGATCTCTGCTCCACCTTGGACCCCTGTGAGCTGCAGGGGACAACCTGCCTCAGTGGTCCTCTCCACATGCTGCAGGAAAATGTCTGCTCTGGCATCTGGAGCACCTCCTTGCACTCTTCCTGCTTTGCCCTTGGTGTCTGTGTGGTTGTTTCTCTCAGATATTCTTACTCATCTCCTTTAGCTGTTGTTGTGCAGCATTTTATACACTTTCTCCAAAAAGTTATCACGGAAGTGCCACCAGCTTGCCTAATTTGCTCTGCTTTGGTCTGTGGTGTGTCCATCTTGGAGCCACCTGGAACTGTCCTTGTCCAACATGGGGTCAGCTACTATCACTCTGTAGAGAAGCCACTCGGCAGTCCCTTCGTGCTCCCAAAACATTACCATGTAAACCAAATACACATTCACAACCTGAAACTGATACTTGCAGGAATGTCTTCTGAGACTGAAGTCACTAGTGTGGTTGCTGTGTTTCCTTCAGGATGTGTAGCTGCCCCTTAAGTTAAGCTGACATCAATTAGTGACTTCTCTGCTTTCTTTTGGCACAGATCGCTTACCCTCTGTGGGAATAAAAAGGGCAGACTTCTATCCTGGGTGAAAGGATACACTTTATGACTAACTACTGGAAGGAAGAACAGAAGCAGGGGCAAGTTAATTAGAAGTCCTCAGTCCCTTCCTATGCTTGCAATAATCCTGCTATTTAAGAACAATCGTTCTTTCTTTTTTCAGTTCTGACTGAGTTGAATTTTATGTGGGAAGAACAATCATGACTTTTTTCATTTTGGTTTTATAGATTAGTTTAATTTTTTCCGTCTTATTCCTTTTGCTACCTGTTTATAATAGTCCTGACCAGTAATATTTTTTCTTAGGCTATCTAGAGCATCTTTGCCTCCCAGTCTGTGGAAGTTAAAAAAAAAAAAAAAATTATTTGAACAAAAGAGCACAAAAACATTTCAGGTTTTTCCTAACATATCTCCTTAGAAAGTAGCAAGCTGTATTGATGGCAACAAATACTTTATCTCATGCAGCTGAGGATAATGTTTGCCTTCTTTGCAACAAGAGCGCAGTGCTGGTTCCATCTGATGTCCACAGAACCCACAGGTACAATTCTGCAAAGCTACTTCCCAGCTGGATGGCCATCACTGTGTACTGATATATGGGTAGTTCCTCCTCAGGGGCTCAGCTTTGCACTTCCATTTGCTGAACCTCATGAGGTTCTTATTGGCCCTTTTCTCCAGCCTGTTGACATTCCTCTTCATGGCAGCATGACCCTCTGGCATATTAACCACCACCATTTTTATGGCAAACTTGCTGAGAGTACACTCTGCCCCATCCTCCAGATAGACAGTAAAGATGTTAAAGAGGACTTGTCCCATTATTCACCCCTGGGGTACACCACCAATTACTGGCCTCTAACTAGACTTTGTACCACTGATAACCACACTCTGGAGCCAGACTTTCATCTAGGTTTCAATCCACCTTGCTGTCTGTTCGACCTACACATCAACATCTTGTCTACTAATTTCTTGGCAATGTCAAAGGCCTACATGAAGCCCAGGTAGAAAATATCCAATGCTTTCCTCTCATCCACCAGGCTAGCTATTTAATCACAGAAGTCTATCAAAGTTTGTCAAGCATGACTTCCCCTTGGTAAAGCCATGCTGACTACTCCTGGTGATTTTCTTGTCCTTAATTTTCCTGTAATTTTTTTCCTGGGTTAGCTGCTCCATTGGTAGTATTAATGTTATATAAAATTATACCTAGTATAAATAATTTAAATAAAATTATAACACAGTTTTATAATAAATGATGGATTAATTATATTTTCCTTCTGAAACTATTCTTCTATAATCAAATATATAATAACACAATTATTTTGATGGAGGGACCTGTGATTCTGTGGAAAATTATGGAGGTAAAGCCTATCAATCAGACAGCAATATTTCATTAGCTTGTACCATCAGATATAAATGAATATAATTTACTTACTGGGAAGTACTCAGATATCCTCAGCACAAAAGCAGTTAACCATCTCGAGGGCATATGAATACACTCAGCTACAAACAGGATGTATTTCCTTCTGCTTGCCTAGTTTTGCTTCTACCAATGAAGAAGGCAACCAGAGAATTCTTTTTGATTGATGAGCAAAGGGTGGGCAAGGCATTATTAGCAGTTTTTACGTGCTTTTTTTTTCCCTCTAGGGTTAACAGTGAAAACTGAAGAAATTAGGTATCTTGTGGATATATTTCATTGAGGTAGATTTCTTCCTGCTGCTAGTATGTTTTGATCATTCATCTCATGGGTTTTTGCAAGATAATATCTGGAGAAATAGATTTTTTTGTAGGTCAATAACCGATGCTCTGGCACTGGAGAGGTGCCCAGAATTTTCAAATTCAAGCATTTCTTCTCTTCCTGTCTTCTAGGTACAAAGGCCATTCCTATACTGTGTTAAAGCTAGTTACTGTGGTGGGTTGACCTTGGCTGGATGCCAGGTGCCCACCAAGCTGCTTTATCATTCCCCTTCCCAGATGGACAGGGGAGAGAAAATAAGATGGAAAACAACATGTAGGTTGGGATAAGGCAGTTCACTAAAGCAAAAGTGAAAGTTTGCGCACACACAAACAAAGAGAAAAGCAAAAAGTTTGTTCTCTTCTTCCCATCAGGAAGCACTGTTCAGCCACTTCCCAGAAACCAGGGCTTCAGTGCACATAGTAGTTGCTCCAGAAGGCAAGCGTTGTAAACATTAAATGCCTCCCCTTTCTTCCTCGTTTCCTTAGCTTTTGTATCTAACCTGATGTCATATGGTATGGAATATCCCTTTGGTTAGTTTGGGTCAGCTGGCCTGGCTGTGTCCCCTCCCAGGATCTTGCCCT
>JAWWMO010000083.1:135408080-135426751 GCA_035047845.1 Dendrocincla fuliginosa | reverse complement strand
TTAAGACAGCTAACACAGGGTTAGAGGTTGCAAGCTATGCTATATGTGAGAAACTACCTAGAAGTATAAAAATCTACAAATTCATGAAAACCCTAAGGCATCAAAAGGAAAAAGAACAGAAAGAACAAAGCAACTTGTGAGAAATCAAAACTGGCATATATGCTTTTGTTACCTAACTGAACGATTCAATTTTATTTAATCGATAAAAATTGAACAATATTGATCAATGAATTTTGAACAATAAATTTAAATCATTGCTTAAGAAATTTAAATTTCATGCTTTTATACAAATGGAAATGATACCTGCATTTAAAATCATAACATAACAAACCTAGAATGATGCATTGAGATTTATTCTCCAGGCTACACCATAGTTCAGGCAGAAATGTCTGGTTTTAAATCCAAATATTTTGGTTTTGAAACTAAACATCTAAAATTTAGCTTCTATATTTGTTTTTAGTAATTGAAACAAAATTTCTTTTTCTTTTACATCTAAATAGGATTCAAAAAAACATCTATACTTTTCAAAGACAAACAGCTTTTACTTGGATGAAGTTAGCCTTCACATTTGATCTCTTTGTTTTAAAAATTCATGATATCATTAACAAGTTATTCAATATTCTTTGCACATACACATCTATTACACAAAGCTAAAGGCAAGAGACAAAAGGAAAATATTAAAGTATTGATAATAACAAATAGCTGTAAAAAAATTAAATTTGCAACATCACTAATATAGTTCAAAAGGAAATTAGGAGTACTGAATATCAGACTTCAACTATGTATGACATCTAATTTCTGAGTTTCCATTAAAAATTTGACAGGTCCAAAAGACTTAGTTTTTTAAAGAAATGGTAAACTGTGTACAAGAGCATTCTCCAACCAGCGAACAATCTGACTTGAAATAACAATAGCATTTTCTATGCAAGCACGGCAAATTTGGGGAGGTTCAGTGAAATGAATTTCTAGTATCTTTATTAACAGACTAATGGACCTCTCCAGACATACTGTTTTGGTTTTTTTTTTGATCTGAATTGTTGTGTTAACCTAAGTGACCCTAGAAAGCAATGAAATTAAATGTTCAATGGTTTTTCAAGCACCATTGTTTGCAGAAAACTTTAATATTTATACTGAGGCAAAAAAGATTAAATATGTTAGAATAAGATACCTCCTGTTGGCAGAAAGTACCTTTAGGACATGAGCTCTGCTTGTCACAAAATCTGTGCATTTCCACAGCAGACAGTTTCATGCAAGAAAATTGCTACTTCTTCATGAAAGTAGACACAGTAAGTCCCAAAAATAACACCCAGTGATACTGGTAAGAAAAGAAGAAGAAGAAAAAAAACAACAAAACACCAAAACCCTGAATATTTTTTGCTCAGAAATTAATGGAATACATTTAAAGTAGTTCTGGTTTTGATTTTACCAAAACAGGGAATTTAGAGGTAAGGGCTTTTTTTTTCATGGTAATATCTTTGGTTGGCCTTTCCTCAAGCTTTGGCACCTGGTTTTATATTGTTATTGCTTTTGTATCTATAAAACCAAAGCACTGTTTCTCCATCAAAGGGATGCAGCCAGCATAAATGTAATATTTCAATCTTCTTTTTTTTTTTTTTCCTCTTTGGATCTTTTCATTCCACATCAATAAAATTTACAGCAATTACTAAACAAGGTATATTTTGAAATTTCATTACTTTTCATGAAAGAATACAGTTTATTTTTTATTTTCTTTTCCACGTAGACCTACTAGCCTTTGACACTGTAATGAAACGCAGCCCTCATTCACAATTAAAAAAAAAAAGCTGTATCACTTTGGGTTGTTTAAGTATTTTTTCCACATTCTTCGTTTGTTCAGCAGAGTACAAATGGCCTGGTGGCCTTATTGCCTTGTCAAAAAGAAAAAAAAATAGAAAAATAATAAGAAAATATCTTTTCTCCATTTTTCAACAAGCAAGAATCTGAAAAAATCAGAAAACTGTTGTTATTAATTAGCACCTCTGCAATTCCTTACCCACTGTCTTAGGCAATGATTGAAAAATGCAATTAAGCTTCACAACATTAATGAATGTGAGTCCTGTACCCTGAGATACCATAATCAGTGTCAAGTCAACCAAGAAAACATCTGCATTTTATGTGTTTTTACATATTAAGTAAAGATTACAAAAATATTCCGTTTACAGTTTTGGTTTTGACCTTATTAGTTTTTACTAAAGCTGGTCCATTTCAGGTACAAAACAAATTTATTTGAAAGATGAATGTTATTTCCTTTCTTCACTATAATGTTATGATTAAATATGAGCATTTTCAGTTATGTCAGTTTTGTTCTCTGTTTCTGGTTATACGGAAAGATATTAAGTCCCATAAGACATTATGGAGTAGAGTGCAAGCATTTGAAAGCTGTTTTATTATTATATAAATACTTTGCTCACATACTTTTAACATTTTTTTTTACTCTACTGAAATTTTAATCAAGGTACACTTCTGCAAAATATATGTCAAGCCACTTTCAATACTGTTACACTGCTCTTTAAACAGGAAAAAAACCAAGAGTAGTCACTGGGATTTATACTGAAAGCAATTTTCAGTGAATCTACCCTTTTCACCCCAAGGAATTTCAAAGGAAATTGTCTTCCAAGAGTTATATCCCATATCATTAATTTAAGGTGGGGAAAATTATAATTTTCATCCTTTTGCCTATTAATTGCTATTTTCTTGATTCTGATATTGCATAAAATATTGTAACCATTTGGCAGCAGTTCTCTGCCTAAGTATTAAATTATTATCATTGTCTTTCTACTAATTCATTATTCAGTCAGTCATGACAACACACTTTGTTTTCACGTAGCACAGTCATCTCACTGCAGCCTTCAGAGTTGTAACTGGACACACTTCCAATCTCCACTTTATGGCCTGGATTGAGCAAAACAAACATAAAGCTTAATACTCATAGAATTAAAAAAAAAAAAAAAAAGTTTGTATGTGTTTTCTGCTGTGTCTGTACTTCAGAATTCTGCTGGATCAGCTATAGACTAATGGAAATTACTCATGGGCATCTGCTTTATCTGCAAAATATGAATGATGATTGCTTGCCAAATGTTATGATTGTAGTGTAAACAACAAACAAACAAATAACCCTTTTATGCACATTAGTTATTTTACTTTTATCATTTTTTTTTTTTTTGTCAGTCACAGCTTCTTTTTTCTTACACACCACTGCAACATTTATCATAATTCTGGTAGACAGTATGGACACTTTAAAATCTTGGGGTGGGAGGGTCTGGTTGTTATTATTATTATTGTCATTGCTACTAATATTAATCTGGAAGGTTTATGTAATTAAAAGTTTATACAGTGAATTATGGTACTTGGATTGTTCTCTTCTTACATATGTAGAATTTCCATATTATTAATTATATTTAAATAAGGATGTTGTCATGTCCTATATACCTTTATGCACAGAATACAAATGCATTGTATTTCCAACAATTTTTCTGACCTTGAAAATGGCTCTTTAGTCCCAACTTTGTGTATCCTACTTCCTCAAAGTGTATACTGACCCCATGGGTCAAGGCACTGAAAACAGACTCAGGGAAAAGACAGACCAGTTTCACTGAAAAAAGATGATTTCTTTGAACTGAGAGTTTCAGTGCAGATCTGGGACCTCCTGCCCTTGTGAAGGAGCTGGCTTCATTCTGAGGTCCTGACAGAGCACTTGGGGTGGGTCAAGGATGCAAGGAGCATGGAAGAGACAGGTTAGGGCTAGCACCAGCAACTGGATGTCATCCAAGCAGTGTCCATGCTCAAGAACAAGCAATATTTGTAGGAAGCAGGAGGATGTGTTGATCCATAAACACATATGCACACAGTGAATTTAGGTTAGTGTATCTAATGCCAAAGGTTAGGTAAATGTAAACTCATCAATCTCTCTTAGACAGCTGTTCAGGAATGGAGTGGAATTGGGAGAACTCATGACTGTTACGCAGCAGAAAATTTACTTAATTTGCACACAAATTATGAGTCTGCCCTGCTTTAAATACTATTCTCTTTCTCTAGAGAAAGATCTACAACTTAAGGGACATACACCAAACATACAGGAAAACTGGACAGGGAAAGGGACTAGAAATACTAGCATCCAGATTCTGACTCTGTTGATCTTTAGGTGTGTTAGGAAACCACATCCTCACACTAAGAAACTCTGATTTCAGATCTCCATGGGGCTTGGGAACTTCATCATTATAGAGATATGGTGAACTTTAAGTCTGGGAAAGGAAAACCGAAGCTTGAAAAACACTCTCTGAGCTCTCAGCTCCTGTACGAATGCCACGACAGTGGCCAAAAAGACTGCTGGAGTACATCCATTTTTTTCCAACTGTTTAGTCTTCTCTCTGTTGTGTAGTATTCCTATCAGGTTGCATGAACTGTCAACCCTAGGTGCAGTGTATAGTGAGAAATCTTTTTAAAGGCCAGCAAAAGAACTTGGACCCAAGCTCAGTAAAAAGCAGGCCAGTCAACTCCTTGTATTAATGACCTCAAGTATCTACTAATATTAGAGGAAAGGCCTTATTGATAGAATACTATGACTTTGGCAGGGTTATTTGGATCTGCTTTCTTATAATAGGGACCTGCTAGGAGTTAAACCTCCACTGGTTCACATACAGAGGCAATATGAGTCAGAAAGTACTTTACACTGGAAAAGGTGATAGATTGGTCCTTCACAATATGCTCCTTTCAGGCCCCCGTAGCAAACCTTACTTGATGGAGTCTTTCAGAAATTGTCAGAGCACATCCAGAATCACTGCATATCTCTTTTCAACATCTAATTGAAAGGAGTCATCAACTGAAGCAAGTGTTTTCTGTATGGTAGTGGTATTACAAACCATAAAACTTGAGAAAAATCATGTCCTTAATTTTCAACATCTTCCTAAAGGAAAAAAACACAAAAATATTATAACACAGTTTGTATTTTTAATTTTATTTCAAATAAATGTATGAACAATCTTATACATATGGTGCATTTCCAACACCTCAACCTACGCTTGTCAGAATTTTATGTTCACCAAAAAAAAGGCAAAGAAATTTTCTGCTTCCTGCCTGCAGGAAATAAAAGTCCTTCCAGAAAAAAACCCAAACCAAACCAAACCAATAAACCATGAAATAAGGAAGAGAACAAAATGAGGAAGAAAACACTAAGGTTCAAAATCAGGTGAAATTTTCATTGGTGAAATATAACATGTAAGTGATAAACCCACCAAAACTAGTGATGTATCTACAAGTTCTTTGAGATCTTTGTTCATGTTCTAAGGCCTAACGGGAGTCAAAAGCCTCTGAGTGTCAACACTGAAAGACTTGCTAGAGAAATGAGATCTGTAAATTCAACAAAATTAGAAATGGTTCTTAGTTTAGTTAAACAAAATGTGCACTGGGGAAAAATCCATGTATACTTTCGTTCATTGACTCTGGTGGAATCCTTATCAGAGCAAAATCCATTAGAAACTTCTAGAGTAGAATATTACTATATAAGAAATATATATATGAGAAATAAATTCCTTAAATTTTGTTTTAGTTATTTCTTTGGAAATTATTTACGTATTTGGGTACTTTAAATTTAATATTAGTCTATTTTCAAGATATTTTGGCTAGATGATGTATAAAAATCCATATTTTATTTGCATTTTTCACTCAACATTAATTTCTTCACTAAATTTTTCCTAATGGAAAGGTCTTCTTGGAAAGAAAGCAATATTTCAGTTTTACAGGTCAAAAGAACTTTTGATTTTGGAACATCAACTTGCCTTTCCATCTTCTTCTTTTTTTTTTTTTTTTTTTTATTTTTAATTAGTCCAAGACACATTTAATGAATTTGTGGTAAATATTTTTTCAACTGATCATCTTGCACGAAAAAACCCAAACAAACAAACAAACAAACAAAAACTTTTGACTTTCAAACCTATTTTGAAATGGAAGATGTTTCTGTTGATCTGAATAATTTTTAAGTTGCATAAAAATCATGGAACAACTTGTGTTGGAAAGAACATTAAAGATAGTCTAATTCCAACTCTTTGCTCTGGACCACTAGACCACATTGCTTGGAGACCTATTGCGGTGGGTTGACCTTGGCTCCAGGTGCCCATCCAGCTGCTTTACCACTCCCCTCCTGTAACACTCCAGCCCTGGAGCTGTGGGCTCACAGGCTCTGCTTAGAGTCTTACTTTAATATTTATACATATAGTGTTCTTTAATACCTTAAGAAAAGAGAATAAGCCATGGACTTGTTTTAAAGGAGTTTCTTTGTTAATTTAGGGAAGAAAATAGGGGAACATGGCAAAGGTTCAAAAAGGGCACTACACGAGGTAGACAAAATGTTCCACCACGATACCAACTCAGCATGTGTTAATCAACAACACCCAAGGCAATATTCAATCAGTACACAACACTTAAGTCAAATTCAATCCCTCCAACTCCAAGACACCTAAAGCATCTAGAAAAAAAGTAAAGATAAAGAAGTAGAGGGAGCAAGAAGAGAGAGAAGGAGAAAGAAGGGAGAGACAGCTACCGCTGAAACTTTGTGGTAGACCAGCTCTCACACGTCCAGGTGGTAGGGCTGTGACACGTGCCTCACCTATGCACCTGGTTTTATCTGCTCTGGTCTCTATGGCCAAACCCCCAGGCAGGGCCTCTGATCCACCAGCCCCTCTGGGGTCCCAGGCCAGGGTGAGGGGCAGTGTTCTCACTTTCCCTGCCAATCTGAGCTGGCTCGGGGTCTCCAGGAAGTGTGGGGTGTTATAGTTTTCCCAGGTTGTTTGTGACTGGCAGCTGCTCCGGGGCTTCCCCATGTGGGCTCCAAGGCCCGCCATGAGGGATATGACACCACCCAACCTCCGTGAAGTTCGACCCATCCCTTCCCCCTCCACACACACCCCCACACTCACAATATGGTTCCGACGCAATAATAACTGATCTGATATCTAACACCTTCCGGGCTAGACAGAGGAGAGAGAATAAAATGGAAAATGACCCAGAAATTGAGACAAGGCAGTTTACTGAAGCAAACCTGAAAGTTTGTGCATGCACAAACAAAGAGGAAAATAACAAGGTTTATTTTCTACTTCCTATCAGTGAAAGATATCTGGCCACTTCTTGCGAAGCAAGACTTCAGTATGTGGAGTGGTTGCTGTGCAAAACAAACACTTTAAATAATAAATGTTCCCCCCTTCCTCCTCCTTTCCTTAGTTTTTATATCTGACCTGACGTCATATGGTATGGAATATCCCTTTGGTTAGTTTGGGTCAGCTGGCCTGGCTGTGTCCCCTCCCAGGATCTTGCCCTAGAGACAGTGCTGGTGCTGTGCCAGGGCTGCTCAGCAGGACCCAAAACACTTGTGTTTTATCAGCACCTTTCTAGCTTTCAATGCAAAGCACAGCCCCTTGGGGCTGTTATGGGGAAATAAACTCTATCTCAGCCAGACCCAACACAGTTACTAACCAGTCATCTCCTTCAGTGTCTAAATCAAAAGTTTTATCTTCTTTCCTAGTATCTTAATAAAAATAAGTGAAATTAACTTAATGTTAAATACAGCCACTAGCAATTTTTAGAGTTAGAATGAGACAGTCATTGCAAACATTAAAATATTTTATGGGAGAGAAATTAGAAAATCCAATCTGAAGTAATTGCCTAGAGGTCTCCCAAGACAAAAGTTATATAATAATTTTTATTGTTGGAAACACAATAAACATGGTGACTTAAGTAAAGGACAATGTGTTTGCTTAATGATTAATTTACATTCATTATTTTTCTTTATGAAAGTATTGAAAGGATTGTAGAATACTGTATTGCTCTGATGAATCAGTCTCAAAAACTGCTATTGTGAATGCAAGTCAACACAATTTAGGTCCTACTTCTATACAAACAGAAAACTATAACATGAAACATAAAAATATGATCTTTTCATGCTGTTATTTGAGTGTATTTGTTCTGAGGACAAGGAAAAACTTTTTTTTTTTCCTTTCTTCAACTGTTGTTGCTCCAAAGTAAAGAACTCTAAATGAACTTTATCAACAGCTAATTGCAGGACTAGCCTTTATGGAAAACTGAGTGACATTTAGCATTATTATTGGAGTTAAGAAAGAAAAAACACTAGCAAACAAAACAGTACTAAACAGAAACCCATTTTAAAGAACTGCATAAGAGAAACTGCATGTTTACTAATGCCTGTGCAAAGCATAATCTTCTACCTGTAGGACTGAGATTACTGGCAACCTTTGGCATATAATACTCTGGTATAACCTCATCTTCTGTTAGCTGCCTTCCTAGATAGCGCAGTTCTCCTGAAGATGCTGAATCGTCCACGTTTATGTGGATCTTCTGGTTGCTTTACAGCATCTCAGACAGTACTGCTGAAATATATCGATGTGACTTAAGTATATTTCTGTTGACCTCCGTGTAGGTATCCATATATAAATGTCTAATCTCCCTTTATAGTCAAGGTAGAGAAATAAGTACTTCTAAGCTGTGGTTGATCTAGTATGTGTATCTAGCTTTCGATGAAATAGATGACACTCTAGACAGGTTTTTACTGGTTTTGGAGAAGCCTAGATCAAAATTAGTTCTTTGCACTGTAGATGTCTACACTTGAATATGACAAATCCTATCGCTAGGAAATGGACTCAACAATATAGAAGGACCTTTCCATTTCAGCTAGTGAGCATTTATCTCCTGTAATTTTCTTGCAGCTTTGTGTGTCTCCTGCTGTTTTCTCTAATGTTCTGTGAATCTCCAGGTTTTCTTTCTCTTTTTTTTCTCCCCTCTCACTTGTCTCATCACCTCTGATACTCAAAAATTAAATTAAATTAAATTTGAAAGAACAAAAAGTGCTTAAGATTAAGGCTGTTTAATTTTGGATTGTGTTTCATGAAATTGGTGACTGTAAAAGAACCAATTAAACTATTGTTATGTTACACAGCAGTTCTTAGATACGTTGCATTCTTGCAAGGATGTTTTAATTAATAATTGTTCCTTTACATTATCTAATAAGCCTTTAAGCTGTATCTTGGCTTAATTTTTAAGTACTCATCCAAGGAGAAAAGATTCATAACACCTTTAGAAACTTCATCATTATTTTGCTGGTAAAATATCACATTTTATGGAGTTAAGACGTTACTATACATCTGAAAATATTTTTAGAGTTCCATTTACACTGGAAGATTTAGGATAAAAGATGCACATATGAAAATGCATGCAATTTTAAATCTTTACACTTCCTTTTTGAGAAGCACATACACTGGTCTCTGTTACACACCAATCTGCTTTGTATGTTTTGAAATTTTATAAAGCTGAATACTTCACCTGAAACAGTACTTTTCTTGAAAAATCCTCAGGGAGCTTATTTCATCAGGAACTAGATACACATGTTAAACTGTTGTCTGGAACATAACCCCCTGAGCATGTGCTCTCTCTGCAAAGCTCTAGGAAGTTCTTGAGGTAGTCATTAACTATGCAATAAAACCTTTCCTCATTTTACTTCTGAGCTGGATAATGGACTCAATTTTGCCCAAGGAGTGAATTCTAAAGGATATATTCCAAAGCACAGAAAGAAGGTACATCTACTGAAATTTGTTGAAAATTAGATCTCTGCTCCTCTGAAAAAGTCCTTTCAAAATCATAGTTTTCAGAAAGTTATTTTCCAAATAGAACATCTTTTTTTTTTTTTTTTTTTTCCCCTGTAGATATTGGATAATAATATCACTGCCTTTTTATTGTTATTTACTTCTGAGTCTATAACTTAAATTTAAAATTGTTTGTTTCCTCTGGGTTTACAAATAGCAAGAACAGACCAGAATGTAGAGAGCCTGTTGCCTTCTGTTTGGCTATTTTTTTATTTTTTTTTTAGGGAGTAAATAGTTCAGAGGTCCACATATTTTATTTTTAATAATAATTTGGTTTTCTCTATAGATGTGTATGGAGGAAGAGGAAATACAAGATTCCTTTATGCTCATAGTGGTGCCTAGGGACTTGTTTATTTTCATCCTCTGAAACAAAATTCAAAATATTTTCAGTCCATATCAGGGTAATTATAGTAGTCTGATTTGTGTAGCACAAATGTTACTGTAAAGGCACTAAATTTTGTCTCTTTTCGGAAAAGAAAATTATAGTACTTATTTTATTGCTTAATTTAAAGATGTTCTTCTCAGTTCTGGAGCAGTACAGATACATGTCTGGTATCATTACTTGGCTCATAATATGTGATCAATATGAGATCAAGACTATAGTGATAAATGATCTGAGATGAAATTCTGCATCTTTGAAATTTCTCTCTTGTGCCTGTCTTCCAGAACCCCCTTTTGATAGTATCATCCTCTTATGGAATCTTGTAGCTCAGGCATATCATTTTTGAAATATTTTTGTTCATAGCATTGTTCCCTGGCATTATACCTCACCATTCAAAAATATTTTGTGGTCCCTCTGCATTTTTTTTTTTAATCTTTGAATGAGATTGTGGGACAGTGCAATAAATAAAATTGTATAAATACAATAAATACATAGCTATATTATAGCATGCTCGCTGTATATATAGATCAATAAAAACAATGGATCTTATTTCATTTATATTAATGATGGTTTTGTCTTGCTCTGGGAAACTGGAAAAAAGTCTTTACTTGAATTTATAAGTCAAAAGAGAATATTTGCTGCTGTGCTTCTGATTCCTATGCATTCACTAACCAGATCAATAGCACAATTTAGTAATGTTAGTCTGATTTAAAAATATGTGGAATATAGTAATAAATCATCACAGTTTTCCCTGCAGTGTTTATTCTTATGAACAACAGACTGAAATGTAGAATTACCCTCTGGTTTTGCTCTAATGTTAAACTGATTCAAGGATGCCACCTACCTTTGGTTTGCCATTTTTTCAGAAAAATGAACATAGACAGACTGTTAAATGTCTAGTAAAAGCAAAATTTTTGTAAAGTTTATTAAAATGTATTGTTTACTCATCTTACCTAAATTTCAGTTTTTGTTTTGAAAGGCTCCAGCACGCTTAGCTGGTATCATCAAAACAGCTTTTCAGTATTCTGAAGGGAACAGTCAATATAATAAACACAACAAGTTCAGCTATCTTTGAGTGTGATCAAACTAAATCTGACATTGTAAAACAAGGACTCTGAAAACATATCACTAAGAGTACTTATTGGTTTTGGCTTGCCATATTTGCAAGGATTTCAGGTAGATTTTGTATTGTACATTGTGTGTGTACTTTGCATGTCAAAGACAAACAGCATAGGATGAATTTCCAAAAAATACAGGGTTTTTTACATTTGCAACATGTAAATGTTTGTACAGTACCTATATAGCCAATTGGTTTTCTGTCTCTTTCATGTTGTATATTGAGAGTTTTACTGTTGTTATGTGTTACTCTTGCTCCATTTGTACATATGCCCCTAGAATTAAGTGTCTTCAATATCAATTGACAAGGATATTTATTACATAAATGGCAAGGTTGCCTTACCAACTCCAAAGTTTGTGCTGTAAATCATCTCAGATTTGGTATGTTAAACTGAAGTTGAACTTTTTACTATACATAAAATATGGTCCTATGTGGTGGTTACTGTTTCTAGCTCTCATTTACTACTATCAGTTTTGCACAAAGGTGCAGCATTCTCTAATTTTCAGTTGAATTAGAAACTTTTAAGAAGAAATCATAATAAATAGAACTGCAAGAATAAGATTATCACATGTTGCTATAACATTTTATTTTTAATATATTCTTAAATTGTTGAAGTTACTAATGACATCATTGCTGCTTCTTGTCTTAAAACTGTGACTGTTTCATAGAATATAATACAAGAGAGATATAGGCTAATCTATGTATGTGTGGCTCTATGGACCTACACTTTTCAATGTCATACCTGTACCATAATCACAGTTTTAGGTGAGTTATGAAGAAAGTGAGTAATAAAATATTCTTTTACTGAGAAATATTAGTGGAGAAAAAACCAAATAATAAACTCTTTTTTCCCACGTGCATCTATTTTGATTAAAAATAAAACAGATATTTTTTTTAACTCAGAAAAGAATTTCAGATTGCAGAAAAAAGAAAAATTGTACTACTGCAGCCAGATCATAACGGAATCATCAATAATTTGGAGATTCACTAGAGTGTTGTGGAATGATTGAAACTGAAGCTTATGATTTGAACAAAGAAAAGCAAATATTGTTATTTTTACATGTTTCACAGTAATACCTAATAAGTCAGATATTTTCATGAGGTTCTTACCTTTTTATTTCTGAGTTCTTACATTTCTGAATCTTACATTTCTCTAGTATAATGAAGAATTTTTTTTTTTGTCAGTACTAATTAAAAAAGAAGTATCTTGAAACTCACATTTTCCTTAACCTCTATCTTCTCCTCTCTGATGAAGTACACATAGCATGGGTTGTTGTTGATTGTGCTAAAGGAAAGCAGTTTTAGCTTTCTGACATGGCTTATAAAGACAAATACTTCAACTACAAAAAGATATTTTGTATCAATTTGGTGGTACTCAAAATATCTGGAAGGATATTAATTTAAAATAATTAATACTGTTGCACTTACCAAGAAATATCTGATAATGAGATTAGATTTCTTCATGTGTTTAGTGTTAAACATGATTAAGATTTTGGAGGATGAATTAATTATGCAACTTTTTTAACACCTTGGTTTTCTTGTTATGAATATAGAATTGTTTTTACTGCAATGTAATTGCAAAGTGCATTTTACTGTTAATAAATGAAATACACTTTCAAATTGATTTCAATACTATTTCAATACTAATAATGCAATATTTGTCCATGTATTATTTTGAAGTCTTTGTTCTGTTCTAATGGTACTGCACTTCTAATTGCCCATAATTTAAAAGTAGATAAAAATTAAGGTACCTTTTTTATTTTATTTTTTTTTTTAGCAGTGAATGAAATGTGTCAACCTTCAATCTTGTTATGGATTTCATTTTAAATTCTTATGTCTAGGCTTACGCATTTTGTGTCTAGAACAGCACAAACTATCCAGAATACTTTTTTTAAATGAAGAAGATTAAAAAGACTTGTATGTGGTTCTCTCTGCTTTACTTAACTAGAGCTAATCAGCTGCTCCCCTACAAAATTTTCCATGTCATCTCCATCTGTGCCCACTTAACTCTCTGTCCTTGACTTTAGTTCCTGGGGTATATACATATACATGGGCACACATGTTTCTGTATGTGAATATGCCAAACTGGCTCTTCCTCAGTATACTCATGTTCCCGTCTACACCTCTAAAGGAGAATGTTTCTCCTCCCTTTGGAACAAGGGACATCCTTAACCACAAACTCTCTCAGTTCTCAATTTTAACTGTAATTAAAGACAATACAGCATTAAAAATTTCTACATATAAGTATTCTGTTACTTTTATCTCTATGAAAGTTTGAAGAACTTCTATTGTTTTCATAGAGACAGAGTAACCATGATTAATGCTTGGGTAGAAACAATGTGGTTTTGTTTAGTTTCTAATAATATGGTTGAATTTTGCTCTAAGTGAAAAATTCAGTGTTTTCTTAAAATGCAGCTGAAATTTTTATCCTTCAGCATAAATATACATACAAGGATTTAAACTAAAGAATATTAAAAATGGCCATGCTTCTGATAGTTGTATTTTGCTAAGAAAATCACTTTTACCTTTGATGCCTCTTTTCCTACTTGAGCCAGATTACACATGTCAGGAGTAAATTATGTTCTTCACCTTCACTGCATTTACTCAGTGAGGTACAATTATTTATTTGGTATTTGAAGACAGTTGTATTGTACAAAGGGCAATTAGTTATGTTGCCCTTTGAGTACATATTAATCAAAATCTAATGCAATTATCTAGAACTGTAATAAATATGTAAAACCTACATAAATAAGTGAAATTGTGGTGCCTTAAGGAGGTCAGCAGAATGATGATACCTAAAAGTTATTATAATTCATAATTCATCAACCAAGCCTTTTGGGTTAATTACAATAATTTATTGTAAAATATGCTAAAATTGCATGCAATTATTAATTGGAAGATTTCTTTTATTTACACTGCTGAAAAGCTTATTTAGAGACTCATCTCTCAAGTACATTTACTTATTTCTATATTTAATTATTTTATATTTTAGGTTATTCAGATAAATTTTGAAGAATTTGATCTGGAGATTGGCTATGACACACTGACAATTGGTGATGGAGGAGAAGTGGGTGATCCTAAAACTGTGCTTCAAGTGTAAGTCTTTTGCAATTAGAATTTGTATGCAATATGTGTTGAAGAATATCATTAATGTGTTTTTTATGACACCAAATAATTTTTATGATCAGGTAAATAACAAAAACTAATCTTACTGAGCTTTTAAAATTACTGAAGGTGACAGTTTAAATACATTGTTACATGTTTACTAGTCTGAAGTCAGAAAGGGATGACCCGAACATCACAAAAGAAATAGATAAGCTAAAACCAGGAATTTTAAAATACATTCATATGTAGATGTAAATTTTAAGTGCTATTTGCTCCCTTTATTTGTATTCTAAAATTAAAAATGTATGAGAACATAATTGAAAATAGATAAATGGACAATTTATACATAAACTTTACAATCTCATAGCAAGGTTAGCATGACAAAAGGTGTGCTTTCAGATCTTGACCTTTAAGTGCATGTTGACCGTTAAGATAACTCAAAAAACATGTTAATATAGTGACAAAAATTACTACAGAGGGAAGTTGAATAGGATATTACCTAAACCACATATTGCAAATAAGCACTGAGTATTGGATAAAACTTTTATAATCCATTAACATTCTCCTGGAATGTGTGAGCCCAGATATATAGATACAATCTATACAATATATAGAAACACTGATTAACTTCAGAATCCATATTTCTCAAATACTTAATTTGTTGCAATGATAATAACTGTCTCAAGAAGAAAAATTCAGAAACTTATTAGTTTGCAAAATTTTGAAGATAGTATTTTAAGTCAGTCATTATTTATTCTACAGTTACTTGAAAATATACATAACACTAATTAGTCTTACTTGTCGTCTGTCATTTTATGTAGCTCCAGTTCCATTCTGAATAAATAATTCAATATTTTATAGGATAAATGAATGCTTCAAAGTGCTTTTTTTTTTTTGTTTGTTTGGTTTTTTTTCCATACATGACTCGTTTTTTATGGGGGAAAAACCCAAAAAACCCAAAGAGACCCCATACAAAAAAACAACACCCCCCCACACACATACAAACAAAAGCGATTTATTGCTTAGAATCCATATTTTACAGGGATTGTCTAATATTTAGAAAAAAAAATTAAAGATCAAATAATATTTAGCTGTTAGTTTTCAGCAAACTGATCTCTCAACAAGTGCCTGATTTTATCATTAGTTCAAATGAGTTAGAAATTGAAACACAGATAAGATCAGAAGTAATTGTGATAAGTTTAGTACAAAATATATTAATCATAAAACAAAAGAATAGCAAGATTAGGATTCCTTAGGATTATATTCCCTGCAGTATATTTAATGTAAATGTATTAAAACAACTCAGTATCCTGTAGTTTTCCATTATTCACCATAAGAATGATATCAATAATTAGTTGGTTTGAGTACCCTAAAACTAAGGTTTACCTCTTTTTCTGTTCTAATTTTGTCTCATTAATATTCGTAATTGCAAAACTTTGAACAGAACATACAGGTTTTTCAGGATTTACAGATTTTTGTCATTAATTGCCCCTCAGTTTTATCTTTCAGAGGATAGATTGTCTGGCTGTCTAATTTCAATTAGTTTTATAATCATTCTATCCTTTCTGCATTTCATCGATTGCATTTAATATCTTTTTCAATGGTCTGGGCAAGGGTTTTGAGTGCACCCTTAGTTTGGAGACAACACCAAGTCGGACATGAGTGTTGATCTGCTGGGGGATAAAGAAAGAGGTGAAGCTCACAGGTCTGTAGTTCACCTAATCTTCCTTTTCCTCCTTTTTAAAAATTGGAGTGATGTTTCCCCTTTTCCAGTCTCCTGACTGCTATGACTTTTCAAATATGATGGTGAGTGACCTGGCAACAACATCAGCCAGTTCCCTCAGGATCTTGGGATGCATGTCTTCAGGCCCTATAGACTTGTGGTTTCACAATTTCATCAAGTGGTCTCAAACCTGCTCTTTGCTTACAGTGGGAGGGACCTTCCCCAACTCCCACACAGAGTATTGGTGACTGGAGAGAACTGAAGAGCCAGCCTGCCAGTGAAGACTTAGACAAAGACCTCATTGAGTACCTCAGCCTTCTCTAAATCCCTTGTCACCAGTTGTCACCTTGTCCCTTCTCGTTTATCAGGGGGTACACTCTCCTTGGGCTTTCTTTCCTGACCACTGTCAGAAGACTGGGCTTTGTTCCAATGTCAAGCAATGGAAGAGGCTGCCCAGGAAAGTGGTGGAGTCACCATCCCTAGAGGTGTTTGGAAGATGTGTAGATGTGGTGTTTAAGGAAATGGTTTAGTTGTAGACTTGGCAGTCCTGGCTTAACCGTCATAGGTGATGATTTCAAAGGTCTTTTCCAACCTAAGTATGCAGTTCCAGGATTTTTACCAATGAAAAGACAAGGATTTGTTCAGGTATTTCAGGTGCAATTGCTTTAGGATAATGCAAAATCTCTTCAGTGGGTTGTAGATGTGTTAATTACTACCAATAATAAATATGAGAAGTGGGGAAGTATTGTAATTTCTATTTTATTAGCAGTATCAATCATTAAAAATATATTTCAGATGATGCTGGACTTCAGTTTTGACTGTTCTTAGAAGCCTAAATTATATGCAATATCCTCTCATGTGGAAAGGACCCTTATTAACAACCAATTCACCAAGTCTCATTAAAATTTAACTGAAGTATTGTTATTGAATTACAGTAACACATTGAGGCACATGAAAATCATATTTTAAATTTTGAGTAATATGGTAAAAGAGTCCAGATTGTAATTCATTGAAGATGTTAGCATTTCATGAAAGTATTTCTGATGACAAGACTTCTGATGGAGAGAAATGATGAAATTACAATATTAAACTTGTCATAAATGTAAAGCAATTCTGAAAAAAAAATCTTTAATGAAAAAGTTAATTAGAATTTTCAAATGTTAACATATGATGAGAGAATCTGCTCTGTAAATAATTAGGTAAATAATTTTAAAGAATTATTACTATGGAGATCATGGAAAAGCAAAAAAGAAATACCCCATTAATTTACAGGGTTTTAGTATATTTTGTATAATCAGCCACAAGTATTTTTTTCTTTATTGTTTGTCAGTGAAATGATTATTCAGTGATTAGAAGTATCAACGGTAAAGTTATTTGAATGGAAATACATAACAATTACATGGAAGATGGAACATAATTGAGTACTGTAAAAAGCATGTAAATCTTTTCTTCTGTGAGCCATGCGGTCCTTGTCTGAAATATGATGCATATCAAATAAATCAGCTGTTGTATCATTTAATTTTTGGATTTTAAATTTTAAAATAATTTTCTTTCCCCCAGAAAATTGCTGAAGAATATTGGTTTGAATATGTCTGGTTTACATGGTAATCGTGTAGAAACATTTATCTTCCAATTTATCAGAGTTAATCAGGAAACCTATCCAAGTGTTTAATCTGCTAGTTTTACTGGGCCTTGCTTGATAGGAAGGTTCAAAACCAAAAACTGAAGTTAAGTGGCATTTCAATAGAATTATACTTCCTAAATTGATAACTGCAGTCCTGATTATTCCTACTCTGCTGATGTTAATCACAGAAGTAGTGAAACTCCAACGCCTTTTCAGAGCTTGCCATTAACATTCCCTTGGTGCCTATAGTTCTGAGCCATATATACATGGACCCAGCAATGTGAGTCTGTTCCAGCTTAGTGAGCCTGGCACTCAAGTAAACTTAAAACTGAATGCTATACATTTTTTGTCTGTTTGACAATATGACTAATATGAAGACATATATTAAATGTCATTACCAAGGAATAGAGGAGAAGAAGGAAAAGAAATTGTAGGTCCTCTTTCCTACGTTAGTCACAGCACTTTTCAGGATGTTTGGAAGTTTGCTTTCAGCAGCTTGGCCTGCCAGTTGCTGCAGGTGGCTTTTAGTGCAATATGCATCTGAGCACTGGTTTCTGTAACACACATTTGGAAAACCGAGTGCACAAAACATGAAACTCAAACTTTTAGTAGGCTTTAGTAGAGTGTGCACATATCCAATCTCCCAGACTGTCTCCAGCAAATGGAGAGTGTTGGAACCTTCTGAATATCCTCTATTCCAGCATTCAGGGGGAGAATGTATGTCACTAGTATATGGGAGGGGTAGTTCTGGAGTCATAGAAAACACCCTGCTGAGTGTTATAACTGTTAAGCTTTTCAATAAAAAGGGAGACTTCATAATCACATACTTCCATTTCTACTGCTGACAGTGTTCACTGTTCAGCTTTTGAAAGGGAATGTGTAAGAACCTACTTCCAGGAGAGGAATCTAGGTACTAAATCCAGGGTAGAGGAAGCCACATAAACCCACAGAAAGAAAGATAGAAAGACAGAAAGACAGAACGAAAGAAAGAAAGAAAGAAAGAAAGAAAGAAAGAAAGAAAGAAAGAAAGAAAGAAAGAAAGAAAGAAAGAAAGAAAG
>JAWWMO010000083.1:135377077-135407980 GCA_035047845.1 Dendrocincla fuliginosa | reverse complement strand
AAAGAAAGAAAGAAAGAAAGAAAGAAAGAAAGAAAGAAAGAAAGAAAGAAAGAAAGAAAGAAAGAAAGAAAGAATAATTCACAACAGCAGAATTGCATTATTATTTTAAATAATTTCCTTCACATGTCTGCTTTTTTTATGAATCTTATTGCTCTGTCACCCCTTTCCAAATATTTTACAGGGATCCCTAAGGACTTAAAACAAAGAGCAACAAGTGATTTTTTTTTTTTAATGCATTTTCAAATGGTATTATTTTCCTCATGTACCATTTAATTGGAAAGTATTGTTTGTTAAAACTGTGGATTTAAAAATATGTACTTATAATTCATTTCAGAAAATAGAAATGCTAACAGTTTTGATGGGTGTTTATCATAGGAATTATTCTGTCTGACATAATAAAGAGATTAATATTCTCAGTGTCCTTAATATTCAAAAACTGTACTGTCAGTCACAAGTGACAATTACAAAACACTGCTAGCCATTACATCAGTGTTGTTTCTGAAGAACATCCTGTTAATCTACTAATTTGGCAAAGACTGAACTCAGTGAAGACACTTTCCCTTAGTGCAGGAATGAGCAGTTAATACATTTTGGCCAGGCATTTACTTGTTCATTCTGGCAAGAGTCTTTGTAGTAGCTCCATCTGTGAACACAGATGTGGGAAACAGACATGAATTTCTCCCACAGCAGAGTATTTCATACAGAAACAAGCTAAAGAAGACCAGAGGGAAGAACTAAAATTAACTGCAAAATATATTTAAAATAGTACATTTGAAGTTTCAGCTAGCTTTAAAGAATGGTTAGAACTGCAAAAACATGAACAGTTTTCTTTCTTATACAGTCCTGTGTTTATGATCCATTTTACAAAAATGGAAAATGTTTTGGAACTTTTCATCATTCTGTTTCATATTATAAACTCTTACACAATTTGAGACAAAGTTTTGTGAAAAAAAAGCGCAATATGGCATAAAACTGCAGCTTTCCCAACATTTCCTTTTTGCTATCAATGCTATTTCATTCAGCAAAGAGAATCAACATTTGGGGTTTCACTGACTTGCACATTTTTGCAAACAATATAGTGTAAAAAAAAAGTGTAAAAAAAAAAGAAAAATCAAGGTTAGTTCTTTCTAATAAATCACTATCCTGCAATATTAGAAGGTTTTAAAGTTGTGACATTTGTTATTTTTCTTAGTGAAGGAGTAAATGTCAGGCTGTTTTTCCATTGCTGTGGTAAAGGTGATGAAGGGAGGCAAGAGAGTGCAGGGAACAAACAGACCATCATAATAGTGCTGCTGTTTAAGAATAACGTCTTCCTTTTAAATATGCAAGGTGTGTATTCCAAGGTGGGTAGTTGTATACCAGAGAAATCAGAGTAAAGCCTCATTATGGGCTTCCAGTGCCTTTGATATGCTTGCATGTACCTGAATCACGCACACAAGACCACCAGAGATGGTTCAGGATTAAGGAAGTTGCACATCTTTCTGGACCAGCAAGTGAAACAGAGATGAAATACTTCAAGACAACATGAGCTGTAGTTACATGTGTTCATAGAGTGCTATCAAATCTGCAGTCACTGGTAACTCAAGAGTGGTCTTGAATAGCCTGCCAGTAGATAAATAATTTAATGTGACCTGAATGCAATGAATGCAAAAACAAACATAGAAAAAATGCTTAATTCTTATTTAGATTCCTTACAAAAAGAAAAAAAAAAAAAGTCCAGTTACTTAATTATCTTTTTTTTTTAATCCATAGGTTGACTGGGAGCTTTGTACCTGACTTAATTGTGAGCATGAGCAATCAGATGTGGTTGCACCTTCAAACGGATGAAAGTGTGGGATCAATTGGTTTCAAGGTTAACTACAAAGGTAACAATATATCATTGGCAGCAAATATCATAGTGTATGAAAAATTAAGTGAATAGTTTGAAATGTTTTCCTTTCATATAAATGGATGTGCTCTATTTCCAGTTCTTCCAGTTTTAAAAACAGAAAAATGCAAACTGAAATGGGAAAAAAAAAAAAAATAAAAATTTGTTCTTTTAGAGCACATGAAACTCCACACTTTTTATTGGTATGTTCTTACAGCATTTGGGTTTTGGCATGTAGTTTTACCTGTATTTTCTGTTATTTACTATTGAAAAATCATTAATATTAAAATATTATATGAATATTTAAAACAAAATGTGTAAAACAAATACTTACTACATTCTTTTGAAAATCAATTATGCCTATCACAACAGAAAAAAAACCCCAAAACATTGCAAGTGAAGAGTTCAACTTTCTGCTGAGTTTTTAGTCAAGGCAAACTTGCCTAATAATGTTGTTCTTTACACTCTTAAAGTGCATAATGCACAAAAAAAACAGCTGTTTTCATTTGAGACTTCTTGGAGAACATACAGATTTTATAGAGCACAAAAGCAAAGTCAACCTGAAGTTAAAATACAAATATATATACGTATATATGCAGTTCTATATTATTAGAATTATATTTATTATTTTTATATTACATTTAACATAGGTGCATGTATTTTTTTCAAGAGGTTTTTTTTTTTTTAATTGCATATTTTCTGCCTACCACCCAAACCAGATTCTGGAAAGGGTGATTATTCATCAAAATTATTCATCAGAAAGGGAAAGAGGAAAGAGAAAAGTTAAACCAGTGACTGCGGGTATTAGAAATGGAGCTGATGTTGCTTAGGATGGGCAGATGGAGTGAATAAATGTATTGGGAGTAAAACTGCACAATATGACTCGCTGGCTTTTTTTCTGTCCATTACTTTCCTTTGGCTGCCCATGTCTATTAATCTCCATCGTTGTATGGCACGAGTGCATTTGTGCACTCTAGATATTCAAATCTTGTAGACTGATAGAAAGACCTTAGTACTCTGTTGTATGGTAGTTATTAAGAAATTTCCACATTCCAGCTTTTGAAAGGGGCAAGAAAAATGATTAGGATAAACAAGTTTAAGAATTTTTTAATATAGCAAAACTTGAAATATAGCTGAGTGAAAAAGGAAGAGTTTTAGATCTGAACTCTAAATAATTCGGGCAGCTTAAGTTGTTGATTCTATTATTTATAGGATTCTTTTCTGGTAAAATTAATTTTGCTTGCAACAATTTT
Source organism: Dendrocincla fuliginosa (assembly GCA_035047845.1). NCBI lineage: Eukaryota > Metazoa > Chordata > Aves > Passeriformes > Dendrocolaptidae > Dendrocincla > Dendrocincla fuliginosa. The sequence continues at coordinate 135,404,860 of JAWWMO010000083.1, read as the reverse complement.
ACTTTATAGAAGGCAGAGGATTATTGTCTATTCTTATAATGTACTGCTATGTCTTGTTTTATTCATGAGTTACATTTATTCTTAGAAGCTATAGTTCTGCAAGAGTAAAATTAATTGAATATGAATAGGTACAGAAGGGTACAGAAGGGCTGAACATTCACAACAGCATCTCCATATAATCAGCTTTGTGATTGCATGCCTAGATATTGAGTCTGTATTTCTTTCTTGCCCTACAATGACACTTCACACTAGTTCAATAAATAGCACTTGAATGCAACAAGTGTTCAGTGGGTGAGTACTCTGTGGTGGGGTTTGTTTGGGGGGGTTTTGTGGGTGTTTTTTGTTTGTTTGTTTGTTTTGCTTTGGTTTAGTTTTATTTTGTGGGTCCCTCTCCCCACCCACCCAACCCCAATGTAGAGTATGGAATAATTTTTTAATGTAAGTTGCCTTTGCTTTGATTGCTGAGAGGATGTGTTTATTAGGGAAATATTGGGCAATGTTCACAAAACAAAATGGGAAGTGTTGCAAGAGAAAGTCAGGTTTGAAAGGGTTGCTCTTTCTGTTGTTTTTCCTTTGTGTTTAGTTTCTTTCTGCTAATGATGGCAGGCTATGAAAACAGAATGTATAAACGGTGGTATTTTGGATTAGCAGCTTTTTTGAAATTAAGTTTTGGAATTTATGAATTGGAAGTTGAGAGAAAGTTCAATGAGCTCAACTGAGTATTTACATTAGAACAGTGCATTCAGGGCTATGATATAACCCTGAATTCTTTAATAGAATTAAAAATTGAAAATAATTTTGTCTTTTCAAAGACTTCAGAATAACTTTAAAAAATATGTTTTCTAGTAGTCACGGTCATAAGACATTTTATTTTAACTGATTTCATGAATTATTAAGAATGTATGCCAAACTTACTTGTATATCTCTTGATAAGATCAAATTCTGCTCCTTTAACTTGCCCCCTTCCACCTCACAAATTCTACTATCCAGTTAGACACTTAACTATGGCTACGACTGTATCTATTTATAGATATATATGTATTATATGTTTAGGTCTTATAAGCGTCTCCTTACAGAAAAAGGTTAAACATTAGTGTTTAAGATTAGATCCAACAGTTTGATTTTTCAACTGAATCTTCTTATCTTGTTTTAATTTTAGTGCCTTTGCTTTAGCTTTCATCATGAAACAATCTTGAAAGATATAAATTACACATTGTTTGAAGTAACTCATAAGATGCAATTTAACAACATTGGGAATAGCATTCCTTCTGTGCTCCAACTCCTAATGGACATTTTCAGGGCCTTGTAAAGCTTTTCCAAAGTAAAACTACTAAAACATAACTGAATGTACTATGGATACTGCGTATTTTATTATTTCAATTTATGGACCTGCTTATGCTGGAGTTAATTACTTGATATTGTACTCACTAACTACTTACCAACAGCTAAAATAACTTACTACTAAATGCTTTTGATGCCTAAGTATCTGTTTCAGTGCTTCTGAGACTCAGCTAACTACAGGTAGTAGAGATGTAAGTGCATCATCCCATCTAAATTGATAAAAACATTCTTCAGTCTAATTGACATTTAGATCTGAGTCCAGCAGGCATTTTTAAAAAATATAGATTGTTCCAAGTCCTACATGGAATATGACAGGAGAAACAAAAGGTTATGGGATGTTATTATCCAGTGCCCTTTACCCATTGTCCCCCAAAATGGTGTACTTGCTCAAGATGCAAGATAGAAGGTCACTTCCTTTCTGACTAGGATAGAATTGAATATGCCATATCATTTTCAATGATAGGAATGGACAAAAAAAATTAAATAGCTCTGCATTTCTCAGTTTTCAGATGAGTTTAAATATGTATTGTTACAGTAACTAGCAGTTTATTCTCATTTATGTATTTGCCATTTGAGAGAATCTAGTAAGTTTTTGTGAAATAATAAAAATATTTGTCTACTTCTACATTAAGATGTTACATATGGAGTTGTTTTATGGTTTTAATAGTTAGATCCCACAATCATTATTTAGACATAAAAAATAGATATAAGTATTGGAGAGAATAGTTTAAAGAAAATAAATTTTCATTGTTGTCATTTTTAAATTCCTTTTCCAGTATCCCATAAATAAAACTGATTAGGAAGGTAGAATAATGAATACAAGGATTAAACAGAACAGAAATACAAGCACTGCCTCAGTAGAGATATATTTTGCCTGTTATCTCATTGAGTTTGTTTGATTAGGTTGTTTTTTTTTTTGTTGTTTTGTTGGGTTTTTTTGTTTGGTTTGGTTATGGTTTGGTTTAGGGTTTTTTTATGGTTCAAATATTATAATAAATTATAATAATAATTTATTATTATTATTATTACTGTTGACAAGTTACATGAATAATTTGGATCATTCAATATTTCAGGAAATGGTGCCATATTGTTATACTAGCACTTCCATCCCCAAAGCCATGGTGAAGAGAAAAGAAGTACCTATCTAAACAGTAGTAGAGAAGCAATCTCCAACATATTCAAACACTAGAACTAAATGGTCTTCATCTATAGTTGAATAAAAAACAGCTACACACAATAAAATATAAAATAAAAAATACAAGACAAATAAAACCATGGCATAGCCTTTAAAGACTACAAACTCATTTTTGTGAAATAAGATTTTTGAGAATTGGAAATTTATTTAAATTCAGAAAAACCCTTGAGAATCTAGCAATGGAGTATTACAGTTCTTGGAAAACTATATGTGAGAATTTAAAATGCAATAGCTTTCATATACACTAGCTTCATCTTGTAACTTTGGACAAATGTGCAAGGTTAAATACTTCTTATACACCTTTTCAAAACAACTGTGTGACAGAATTTGTGGGATTAATAGTGATCATGGTGGAGATTAATAGGAAAAAAGTATTTTAAGAAATTAAATCATTAATATACACAGTACAAAACTACCCTGTATTAGCATCACACGGGAAAGCTGACCTTCTGTTTAGGTCAGATTTCAGTTCTCTGAAACAGAGGAAACTATCCTCAGGGCAGTCTAGTTCTGTTGGGTACTGATATCACACCTTTGGTTTCTGAGCTGTAGCCAAATCTGAGGGAACATTTTTTGTGTTGTGTCTCTGTTTTGTTTTAACTTAGATAACTGGCTACACACTCTTTAAAACCTTCTGATATTTCTGACCCCTACCAGGACAAAATCTGTATAATAATACATTAGACATTCTCTAATTTTAATTCTGTAAGAAAATAAAGTTGAAGAAGGTTACACTGGATGGAGTGTAATGATAAGTTGTAGAAGGGGATTGTTTAAGATGCCAAGTTAGATAGCAGTGGAGGTAAAAAGTGAATTTGAAGCAAAGTAGACTTGCTTATTCAATTTTCTGAATCGATGATCTAATTTTAGGACATGGGGTTTACACTCTGACACCCAGTATTTCAAAAGACTTCTTTTTGCTTAAAGCATGACTTTCATCTTGCTTCAACCGCTGTGGCAGCCTGGGGTAGCCTTCTGGAGTTCGTGATCCGCATTTTCATCCTATTTTCCTAGCAGTAAGCACTGAGTTGCAGACACATCTGAGGGTTTTTGTCCCAGATGGCACAGAGATATTTTTCCATGACTAACTGCCTAACAGCCTTTGCTTTTCTACTGGTGACAGGATACTGAATGATCTGAATTAGGTAGATAGTTTAATCCATTGTTGGTTCTCTATGTCTGGAAACATGAATTTCAGATGTATATGTGAAATAAGATACATTTGCCATAACACAGACTTCAGAAAGGTCTCATCTTGACAAGTTGTGAGAGTAGCTTATCTATGAAACATATGTCTTCATATTCATTCTACCAAAAAAACATGGCTGCAATTCTAGGTGTTAATATTATAGAATTATTTAAAAGAAAAAAAAAAGTTCTCAGTGAGATTGTAGGCAGTTGCACTGTGTAGTTTTGGGTTTCACAAGATGGTTGATCTGCTTTTTTAGTTAAATGCTACATAGTCTTCCTTCTACTAGAAAGGTGTAACTGAAGCTTTTGTACCTTTGACACATCATAATCGGAAATTAAATCTATGATAAATTTCTCCTTTCTGGACTGTTCAGTTTATCAATTTCAGTATATAATCTCTTTTATTTTCACTGTTATGATTTCTGTAGCCTTTGTACCTTCTCTCCTCTCTGTTTGTCGTCATGTGTTTGTTCTCTTTGTGTGTGTTTTGTGGTGCAGTAACTAGACAGGATCATAGTAATAATTTGTTTAATTGGATCCTAATACCCCCAATTCTGTTTGTTATGCATCCTAACTTTATTTTGCAGAAAGAATGATGAGCAGAGAGTCACATTAATGGCAAAAATCCCTTCAAATTATTTTAATCTGTGTGAGTGTCATGATTAGTTCAAATAAATGCAAATGCTGCTTTTTATTTAAAATATTTGAATCCTTCTTTTTGTGCAACCCCACTAAGCAATAGTTTACTAATACAGCACAACTTCCTTTGTTCTGATTCCATTTCTGCTGATAGTGTGTTATTGACAAGTTTTGTAACTCAAGATCATTTCTATTTCAGATGTCTCTTGAGCATATTGAGCAAAAGGGCATCCGTTGCAGAAACTTAGGGCACCTTTTTTGTTAACTTACTGCCAAGACGATACTTGGTGCTGCATCTTACTCTTGTGTTCTTCCTGCTTTGTTGGCCAGAATTCATTGTGACCTTTTTCTGGCTGTAGTCAGACAGTATTATCCAAATATGTCAATAATATTTTTATCTAACTCCCAACCAATATATTCAATACAAAATTTCCACTTTATAATCCCTAGATAGTAAGAATATGAGAACAGCTGTACAGAATCATAATACAGATTCATTTAACTGGTTATGAGATAAAGAAAACAGAGCAAACAGCAATATAGTGATACTTCTTCAAAATGTTTTCTTACTCCCTAACAGTTTGAAGAGACTTCCTAAATCCAATGTATTTAGAGTAAGTAAAACTTGATGGATTTTTTTTTTTTCATCCATGACTTTGTTTTCCTCTCAAGCCCACCTACTTTTTAGTCTTTTGAATATTCTATGGCAAGGACATTTCAATGAAGAAGTATTTCCTTTTGTGCACTGTAATTCTACTAGCTGCATCTGATGCCATTTTATTATTTTCCTAGAAAATAATATATAAAAAAAAATATTTAATCTCCCATTTTGCTGCTCACTCAGTTTTGCAGAACCTTTATTTCTTCACAAGTGATAGACCTCCTTGTTTTGTGTAATCTAGTGTCATCACCAAGTTTTGTTATTTCACTGTCTTTATTTTTCCATCATATCTACCAATGTGTTGTCAAACAATAACTACCCTGACATCTACTGGAAAATCAACATGGTGAAACATAAACTGTCTGGGAGGTTCCTGGAAAGTACTGACAACAACATTCTGACATGGGTACTGGAGGATCCCTCCAGGAATGGTGGAGGGATCAGCTCAGCCTCATACTTACAAACATGAAAGGTCCTGTTGGAGTTGGGAAGGTTGAGGTCAACCTTGGCTGTAGTGACCATGAGACTGTGGAATTCAGGATTGGTCGAGAGCAGCAAATATGATTATAGCCATGAAGAGTCAGGAGACCTGATGTTTCAGAGGTCTTCTTGGAAGAATCACATGGAAACAGGCCCTGGAGGGAACAGGGGTTCAAGGGTTGAAATCCAAGGATCATTTCCAATCATCCTCAAGAATTATGTATCCCAACAATCAAGAAATTAAGCAAAAGGGGCAAAGGACCTGCATAGATGAATAAGGAACTCCTGTTATTATTTCAGCATAAGTAGGAAATTCAGAGGAGATGGAAGCAGGGTCAGGCCACTTGGCTTGAATACAGAGACAGGAAAGGGCAGAGCCCATCTGGAATTAAATCCAGCCAACAATGTCAAGGACAAGAAGGGCTTCTTCAAATACATCAATAACATAAGGACAACAAAGGATTAAGTGGGTCCATTCGTAAGTGGATGGGGGAACCTGTTAACAGGATGCAGAGAGTTATCAAAAGCCTTCTTTACTTAAGTCTTCACTGACAAGACCAGTCCTCAGGGATCTCTGACGCAGGAGACCAGGGTAAAGGGGTCTTGGAAGGAAGATTTTCCCTTGGTTAAGGAGGATTGGATTAGAGTACATCTAAGCAAACCTGACTTCCACAAGACTATGGGCTGTGACAGGATGCATCCATGAGTGCTCATTCTGGAGGCCATGCTTATCCATATGGATGACAAGATGATCAGAAATCGCATGGATTCACTGAAGGTAAATCAGGCTTGACCAACCTGATTGTCTTCTACAATGAAACAACTACCTAGGTGAATGAGGGCAGAGCAGTGGATATTGTCTACCTGGACATCAGCAAGGCTTTCAACTCTCTCACAAAATCCTCATGGATAAACTCAGGAAGAGAACATGTAACTGTTTCTGCATCCTACGTAACTGTTGCCAGGCTCATGGGGGCTGGAGCCACCCCCAACAAGACATCCCCACTGCAGTGCGAGAGAAATGAAAGTAAAATTAACTCTGTGGCTGCCGCTGCTCTTTCTCTTCTCCCTGCGTGCATGGGAATAGGCCGTGCATGGGAACCTGCATGGGAACTTGGCAGAGCCAAGCCCTGCCGAGCTGCCCAGCCCCGAGAGAATCAAGCCCAGCCAAGCTGCATGGAGTCAGAGCTGAGTCAGAGCACAGCTGAGCTGCGAAGGAAGTTGGACTAGATTATCTCCAGAGATCTCTTTCAACCTTAACTATTCTGTGATTCTTTGCATGTTAGTGTTGTTTAATAGTTGCCAAGTTGATTTAAAAATGAGGTTATTTGTATTCGACAAGACTTAATTTAATATTCATATTTCTACTTAGTAGTTTTGTTTGGTTAAAAGGGAGGTGATTGTATTCATGGTGCGTGACTTATGATCATTTTTCTATATCTCCCCTCTTGTCAATGGAGAACTGGTCAGACAAGTTGTTGTGTGAAGGTGACTCCCACGACTTTTTAATTTTGTTCAATAAAACTGTAGGTCATTCTTTCTCCTTTACAACATTTAATTAAAAGCATTTAGCAATCCAACCTTTTGTGATAGTGTTATCCATAAAGGAGAGAAGAAAGATTTTTCTCTGCTCTGACCTAAGTCTACTGGGCCATATAAATACATTACATGTGGAAAGGTCATCATCTGCTATGTCCCTAAGTATTCGCTACTGCTTAAACCAGGACACTGGGCTAAATTGCTGTTACTCTGATTTGTCCTCCCCAGCATTTGCATGTGCACTTAACTCAGTCAGTTTTGTTGTCTAATGCATTAAGCATATTTGTTACAAGAGACTACTTGCATCTGATTTGGGAATACACCCAAACCTTATTGTTTATTTGTGGGAGTTAAGTTAAAACTGTGGGAGTTAAGTTAAAATAGTATCTTTCCTATCTCTAAGTGAATCTACCTCATTATTTACAATACATAATTTTTGTGTTGTCCACCAACTGGCCATGATTTTCAAGTTCAAACCTATTTCTTTTTTCCACATATTTTACACTGAGTTTGCCATGCTTGATTAGTCTCCTTTTACCACACTTGAATTTGAGTCAATGGAGGTCCTGCTCCTGGCTGCCCTGCAGCAAGTTTCTTGCAGTGGTGAAGGTCTGTGTGTGGCAGTCTCTGAAAATGTCTGCTTTCAAAAGACTGGGATGCATTTCCTGCTACATCAGCCTGTGAAAGGGTGGTAGACATAAGATTTCCATCTGTTTGCTGATGTAACATCATGACATACTGGTTTCTTAATTTCTTCATCTGTTGGCATTGAATGAAATAGAGGGCTAAAATTTATTTTACTTGTTTGGATCAAGAGTGAAGCTAGTTGTTTTGATTTGTACATTTCAGTATGTAGGATAGCTACAAGCAGGTCAGCACTATATTTAAAATACAGTGAGAACATAAATTTAAAATATATGTATGTATGTATATATGTAGGTTTTTCAAAATGTTTCCAGCTAAAACACTCCAAAGAATCAGCATAACTGGTTGAGATTTTGCACTTCTCTAACTTAGACTTCTGAGTTTTCCATATTGCCAAACATATGTCCTGAGAATATTTCTCTTTTTTTACCCCTTCATTTTCCTCCAAGTCAATAATTAATTTCTGTAAGGGCTATTATGACAGAATACAATTACATAAGCAGTGCCTTTTCACCATATATTTTCATGTTCTGAGAAACTTCTATTAATTAACTATGTTGTATTAGAGTAGACTATCATACATTTATTGCTGGCTTCTTGTTTCAGTTTGCTGTTGGTAAGAGGTTTTTGTAACACATTTCTAGAGAAAATGCCTATAAGCTCTAATGCTTTAGATTTGAGGTTAACGCCATCAGGCAGATACACAGCCACGTGCTCGCACCCCTCAGAGCAGGATGGAGGAGAGAATCGAAAGGGAAAAAGTCAGAAAACTCATGCATTGAGGTAGAGTTTAATAAGCAAGTCAAAAGCTGCACATACAAGCAGCAAGGCACTCATTCACTATTTCCCATTGGCAGGCAATTGTTTATTTCCAGGAAAGCAGGGCTCCATTACGAACAATGGTATAGGGAATGCAAACTCCAGAGCTCTGAAAGTCCCTCTTTCCCTCCTTTCCCCAGTTTTTTATTGTGGAGCATAACATCAAATTGTATAGGGTATCCCTTGGGTCAGTTGGGATCAGCTGTCCCAGCTGTGTCCCCTCCCAATTTTTTGTGCACTGACTGCCTCCTCACTGGTGGGGAGGTGAGGAACAGCAAGGAGCTTGACTCTGTGTAAGCCCTGCTCAGCAACAGGTAAAACATCAGTGTCTTATCAACACTATTTTCATCACAAATTCAAAACATACCACCATATGACCCCCTGTAAGGAAAGTTAACCCTATCCCAGACAGAACTATTACATATGATGCTTACTTCCAAAGATAGTGCACAAATAGTGCATTAATCATTACCTTGCATTAAATTAATTAATTATTTTTATTAACTGATATGTCTGTACTTTTATTTTAATGGGTGTTACTGCAAACCTTTTGGTATGATTGAACCTCATCCTATTCCCCTGGTGCTGAAGCAACAGTTTACTAAAAGCTAGTTTCTATGGCACAGAGAAAATTGTGTGAATTTCTGCTTGATGTGCCTTTTTTTTTCTTTACTTCTGTAGTTATTTTTTTGGCTGGTTGGTTGGTTGTTTTTTGGGGTTTTTTTTGTGGTTTTTTTTTTTAATTAATTTTTTTCTTATGGAAAATTATACTAAAGACCATACAAAGAAAGCTTTTAAATTAAAACAACTTTAGTATGCTGATAATTCTTGTTGGTTATCTGAAATATATATTAAACATCCCCTTACATCATTATATTTAAAATACAAATTTTTGTTTATGCTTATAAAAATTATACCTATGAAATAAAGCACTGAGTACATGCATTTTAGTAGACTTATTAGGGATGCATATGGCATAGGAAAAAAAGCTTGCATCCTTCAATTAAAAATCCATAATAATGTTATGTTATGGCTTATACTTTTGAACAGCCATTTGTATTCTTTCTCAGAACAACTGCCAGAAAGTTGTGGGTTCTTTTCTTTTATTCTTTCCCCTTTATTTCAGTCCTGCGTGGTCTGTGCATAAAAAAAAAGAAGTCATGACATATGAAAAATGCTAGAATAACACATTGTAGATCCCCAAGCTGCCACAAATCTGTTATTAAGGTGAGATGTGTCATGTGAGTTTGGATTCCTTAAAACTAAGGGAAAAATCCAATCATGAGAGAGGAAGCCTTTATCTCTGTGTTATCACATCAAAAAGTAGACCATCATCTTTCTCCTTTTTTTTTTTTTTTTAATGAAAGAATAGGATGTCTTTGGCTTCAGCATTAATCTTAATTTTTTTGGTTTTTAGCCACTCGCAGCACGTGCAAAATGCTTAAAGATTTAATTTTATCAGAAAACAAAACACCATGTAGACTGGCAAGTTCTCCAAGGTTATGTTAAGATGTCTAACCAATAAGTCTTTCCCTTATTTTCTCTAAACAACAACTCAAAATACAAAGGGTTATTATTATTATTATTACTATTATTATTATTATTACTACATCTTATGTATTTAATATCTGGTTATATCTTCTTTTGTTTGCAACTCTCCAGATTCTCCAGATGTCGTAGAAAGTCCTTCCATTTACACAAAAAGACACGAAAGGGACACTCTCTTTTGTTCTTTGCTCTTTTCCTCTCCCTTTCTCTTTCCATCTCCCTCTTACTTTCCTCTCCTTTTCTTTTTTGCTCTCCCCTGCTCTAGGCTGAAATATTTTGCATATTGAAACTCTTGCAAGTCATGTAAAAAGTGAACTTCAGCTAAGCTGATCTAAAATTCCTTGTAGCTTCAGGAACATTTGTGAAATCTGATCAAATACCTGAGAAAATGAGTGGCAAAGAAGCCCCTTAGAGAGTTCCAAGCTGATATGACAAGAAAATGTAATGATTTTACAGAAAACATGCTGTGAAATTTAGTGCTTCTGATGCAGTCTTTGGTCCCATTTACTCTGAAAATACAGTGAATATTCTGAATTAAATTTATTTTTGAGAATCTAAACTTCTGCACTTGAGGATTTAGGACTTGACATTGCTAGACTGAGATTATGATAAAGTCAGAATTTGGTATTACCTGACAGAATAATTTTTAATGTGAATTTTAATGTTAACTATGACACATTCTTTAAATAGGCCACTTGTGAGAATTAGAGAACAAATAAGTGAATTATCACTTTTTATAATGATGCTAAAAATAATAAGTTATTGCCCTCTCATGAAAACAATTAATGAAATATGTATAATATACTCTATTTACTTGTATATACAAAAGCAGTTGAAGTTTTCTCTGCCCATCCAAAACTTATGTAGTATTACATGGTTTCTGAACATTCACATCTACAATGGAGAGGAAATCTGTAACTTTCTGTTACTCCCTTTAAGCTGTCCACTATGAGAAATGTATTAACTTAGTGGAGCAAGTCACAGGCTGACAAAGATTATTAAAATGCTGGAACATCTTTCATATGAGAAGAGAATGAGATCACTTGAGCTCTTCAGACAGGACAGGAGAAGGCATAGAAGCAATTTATTCATGTGAATAAACAATTCCTGATAGGAATGAATGAAGAAGATGGTGTCAGACTCTTCTCAGCAGTAACCAGAAGAAGCAATTGGCACAAATTGAAATATATGAAATTTCATCTAGATCTAAGACAACACTCTTTGATTGTGAGGATGCTCAAGGACCAAAACATATTGCCCAGAGAGGTTGCAGAGTATCCATCTTTGGAGATCATTCAAAACTTGACCGGACATGATCCTGGGCAAACAGCTCTAGGTGACCCTGTTGAGCAGCTGGATTGGGCTAGATGGTCTCCAGAGGCCTCTTCCAAATCGAATTTTTCTGTGAATCTATGATTGTACTATTAAAAAAAAAATGATGCAAGAGACATATTTCTTGCTTCTGTATGTGGGGAAAACAAAAATTACGGGATGGTAAAAAACTTTTTCCATATGCTTTCCATGATAGTTTCTTTCTATTATTCTGATTCTAACTTCAAATATCACAAAACACCTAAAGAATTCAAGAGAATTGTCAAAATTTATAGATTATATACTTCTGAAAATAATTGGAAACAAATGTTTTTTTTTGGTTTGTTTGTTTGTTTTTTTCAAGCAGGAAAAAAGCAAGGATTTTGAAGTGTACTTTATGTAATTTCTTTATAATCTTTTCTGGTTCTAAATTGCTTGTCATAAATCTGGTTATAAAAACATTTTCTATCAGTCCAGTGTCCCTTGGATACAATTTTCTGTGGTTTAGTTTTGACACATCAAAACTACCAGGAAAATACCTGTTCCTTTATGGTTTGTATGAACCAAAGTATTATATTTTCCCTTTACTATGGAATAAGAAATAAGACTCTCAAATGGGAACATGTTTCGATATTTAAAAAAAAAAAAAAAAAAGAAAAACAAAAACTTGCATATGCAAACATATTTTTCCAGTTGGATAGTCTAGAAGAATTATATGTATATGCAATTTCAATTATTTGTCAGATTGAACAGTGTGCCATTTTGGCCAGCTTGTAGATAGTGAGCAACTGGGAGCCAGTTCCTGGAACAGTACACATGAAGGTACAAGTGCATCATGAAGGTAAAACTGAATGAAGTTGTTGAGTCTATGGTGAAAGCTTTGTTAATGCTGATTGAGGGGTGATGGAGACAGCTAAAGAAAGAAGGGCACAGGTGACTTCTCAGCTAAGCTGAGTCTGGGGACACAGTTTTAAACTATTTATAACTGGGACTTACCAGAGAAGCACTTGAGATTGCCATGTCTTGGAAGTTTAAATTGTTTCAAGAAACTTCAATGATACAGAAATACAATTAAGGCAATTGTTTTAATTTTTGCAAATTATATTTTTTTTCTTTTTAAATGGAACTGCAGAGGCAATAGATAGTAGGGTACTTCTGGTTGGTTGGTTGGTTGGGGTTTTTTTATGATTACCAAAATTGGAAAAGCACCTTAAAAAATCATAGGGAAGAATATCAATTAAATCTGCACTCTAAATTACTTGGGAAAATTTAGAAACGTGAGCATGTGCCTGTAAACTAACAAATCTTGATTATTGTGTTTGTTAGTCACTTAAGACAACTGTTTGGGTTGTTACAGAGACCAATTTGAGAAGAAAATGAACTTTACAAAATAGATATAACAATTATCAATTATCAATATCTATAACAATAGATATAACAATTATCTTAATTAAACTGTAATTAAAGAGATATTATGACAATTTTTTCCGAGTATTTAATGTAAATTACTGAGCAAATACAGAAGTTAGCCTGATGAATTTAATTACAGGAAATTAAACAAATGAGTTCACAAGTCAACCTGAGAAGGTGATTTCAGTTGGCACGTAATGATAATGGGATTTGGAAGATCTGTTGCTGATGTTATTTAAGGCTCAACTGAATTCTTGTAAATAGGAGTGCAAAATGAACTTGTTCCAAATTTAAAGAAGGAACTTCAAAAATATGTGCTTGGTGAAATTTTGAACACCTCATCCCTAAAATCTTCTTCAAATCCAAAAATTATTCCTCCTTGAGAGGAAGAATTTCGGAGAGGTGATCTGAAGAAACTAGGATGATGAGAGCTGTGTCATCCAGACATAGCCAAAGGAAGGGCTACAAGAGCAGCTTGTGCTTCAGTGGAATCTGTTGATATATTCATTTCTTCTTTGTCTAATTCACATTTTAAGTCTAGCATTCAGATTGTCTAATTAACACAGAGGAACCTTATTAACAATACAGATAAGGTGGCACATAACCTTACTAATATCTGCTCCCTTTCGCTGAAGTGATGCTCACCTCTCCAGTGTCTCCTTGTGCCCTAACATTACCACCTGCCTTCCTCTTGCAGAGGGCACTGGGGAGGGATGTACTACAATTTATCAGCATCCTGAGGTCAATGCTTGAAGATTGTGATGGTCCTAGTGGAACTCTCTTTTCCTTTGGGTCTTCTTAGGGAGTTATCCTTACATACTTCTTCAAACAGTCAGGCTGTTTGTGGTTGAGGGCTTTTATGTGTTTTGTTTGTTGTTTTTTTTTTTCTTTTTTTGATTCCCAATTACTGTTTTGAACTTGCAGAATACACCCCTGCTCATTTCCATGAATGCCAAATGAATATTTGAATATTCACAATGTCTATCCCATTAGTCAGAGCTTCCCTACTTATGATGGTCACAGAACTTAATCTCAGACAGGGTAAGTAAAAGGTCACACCTTTACCAAACAACTGCTGTTTGGGCTCAAACCAACTAAAAGCAGGTCTGGCCAAGGCAAACCCAGCCAAACACTGAATCCTGCTGTGGCAGATCATTGCAATGCTTGTGCCCTTCTAATGTTAGTGGGGTAGAAATTGTATTTACTGCACTATATAACTTGCCTAAAATGAGACTTAAAATGTTTTCCTAGATTTGGGGTCAGAACCTGTGATTCTCTCCAGGTTGTTGTTTACATGATGCTAATAAATAGACCATATTTAATCTTTATTCAAGGTTTTGTAATGAATAAGTGTCTGAATTAGTTATGTGGAAAACAAGTGATGTCAAATTCATTCTTTATTCAGTCTGAGAGGATAAAAAACATAATCGATATTTCTATTTCACATGTCATGAGTTATGGATAAGGGAAAGGCCAGACAAGTGGTAAAGGTCACTATAATTAAAGAAAGAAATTACTTTTTTTATAGATCAGGTTCACAGTAAATATAGAAAATGATTGCATTAACAATGAGGAGTTTCAAAGGGGGCAAAATTATGCTTGACTGAAAAGTACTGACATATAAAAACAAACTTTTTTTTGATAGTACCATCGTCAGTAGTAATGAAGGGAAAAAAAAGACAGCTTTCAGTTTATAATTTTGGCTGAATTTAGGGAAAAAAATAAGTCACTTTCTTGTTGGTAAGTCCTAGAGGCTGTCACAAATTTATTATTTATTGCATACAGCCATGCTTTATATATATATATATATAAAACTTAAAACAGGTATAAGTGTAATAGCTGTAGGTAATGCACATAGCTGCATTAATAAATTATATAATAAGCTTAACTGTTAAAAGTATGAAAAAAACCTGGAGCATAAGTGTTATGGTTGCTTTTTACATGACTACTGTAGATGATATTTAAGTTAAAAAATACCTTCTTCTATGATGATAGAAACCACTATGGCTATCTAAATAATCCTGTGTTGCAAACTGTTTGTTCAAAATTACTGTGCTAATATCTTTTTCCCTCAAATTGCTTATTTTTCACCCACACTCCATATCTCCATGTGCTTAACCACATAAATGTATAGTAAGAAACAGACAAATTAAATGGAAAAGAATCCTGAAAACGTGCATTGTGTTAGTGTATCTATAAAATGGGGAAATACCTTACACTTGGATGGTAAGAAGATACTGCGTATCCTGTTAGCATGGCAATTACTACTGTTAACTTTTTATAGCAACCTAAAGGACACCTGTAATCTGACAGTCCAGCCGCCGGCTTCATAAAATGAAAGCATGGTCACAGTGTAATAAATAACATTTGGCATAGCAGTATGGTGCATTATTTCCTACTTTTGCATTGCTTTTAAAAAGACTAAAAGCTGCACATGACAGAATTTAAGCCCTGGGCATGGCTTTTTAGCAAAATAAAAAAGTGTCTCTAAAATACAACCACCAAGAAATAAAAATAATCCAAAAGCTTCAAGGCACCTTTTCTACAACTTTGTAGAAACCAAATCACTTCATCTAGTGTGACATATGTACTGTAATATATAGTGTGCCAAATCAATTAAATTGCTAATTGTCTGTTTTTAAGAAAAACAGATGGTGGGTCAAACTGTAGTCACTTTCAACAATTTTAGGTCCTACACCTATTGGTGATATGCTCATATTACCCAGCAGGGAGTTGAAAAAAGATTGTCAATGCCTTTTTCAATCTGCTTGCTTTTCCTCCCACCTCTGTTTTTAGGAGTATTTAAAACTGTGGGTTTGTTTTGTGGGTTTTTCTACAAGTATTTTTTTTTTCTGATTACTTATCCAAAATGCAGCTGTAGGTTAGAAATAATCATATAAAGACGTAGAGTAGTGACTGGAAGTTTGCCAGTTTTGATCTCTTCCACCAGTTATTAAGGATTATAAAATTAATTGGCTTTTACATGGCCTTATTACTCAGCTAACTGGTGCCTGGAAATCTTTTCCTCATAATTCTATAGTTCATTTATTTCTTTTGCAATAACCTAATGATGACAGTATTTAGGGCACCTGGCTAGATATGTGGACCATAATTAAAGTAATGAAATTTTTGGTGTGTAGTCAATTTTTAAGGGTTTTCTTCTCTCTGTTCTCTAAGTAGTGCCTAGTTATTACCCTCCATGCCAGGAGAGCATTTTCTTACAGTAGAAACATCAGGATTGGAAAAGACCCTCAAGATCAACTAATCCATCCGTCAATCCAGCACTACCACTGTATTCCCTAAACTGCTGAATACATCACCCAGCACCAGATTCAGACAACTCTTGAATACCTCCAGGGGTGGTGACTCCGCCACCTCCCTGGGCAACCCATTCCAGTGCCTGACTGTCCAGACAGTGAATTTTTTTTTTTTTTCCTTTTTTTGTAATATCTAGTCTGAATCTCACATGTCTCATTTTAAGGCCATTTCCTCTTGTCCTCTCACTGCAAGCACAGCAGAAGAGCCCAGTCTCTACCTCATGATTTCCTTTCATGTAGTTGTAGAAAGCAATGAGGTCCCCCCTGAGCTTCCTCTTCTGCAGACAGAACAAACCCAGCTCCCTCAGCCGTTCCTCATAAGCCATGTTTTCTAGACCCGTCACAAGTTGCCCCTGTTGCCCTTCACTAGACACACTCCAGTACTTCAATGTTCTTTTTAAAGTGAGGAGCCCAAAACTGAACACAGTACTTGAGGTGTGGGTTCACCAATACCAAGTGTGGTTCTTCCTCCACATGACCTCTTCTTTCATAGGTATGTCTGCTAAAATAGAACAATCTGTTAGGTAAGTTCTGGAGTAAATACTTTCATTTAAGTATTATCCTAATAAGACTAGAAAGCTGAAAAGGTACAAAGAATTATAATCCATTAGTGTTAAGCTTTGTGCGGGTAGTCTATAGAGACCCAACACAAAACTAGCGAACTCCTTTTGTCTTTGTGGTTAGCAAACCAGAGCTAACCTTAACAAAAGAAACATCATGCCATGGTCTTCCTCACGTCTGTAAGCCTCCTGTTTCCAGTGAATCCAATACTACTGAAGAAACTTAGTATCTCACCACAGCATCTTGGTATTTTCTTCAAAATAAGTAGAAATTTTTCAGAAATATCATGGATGCATTTTTGTCCTTTTTCTTCTGTTTCTTTTTTCCCTCATAAATATTTTTTCCATTATTTTCCCTAAAAGGCTATTAAATATGTTATTAAAGAGGTTTTAAAATTGCATCTCTATTTTTAATTACGGTGGTGTAGATATATTTTTAATTCAACAAGGTGTGGGAGGGGAAGTCCAGACATAGTCAGTAACTTAAAAAGAAAAAAGAAAAAAAAAACCGAAAAGCAAACAAAGTTGTTCTTTGCACAAATTGTGTTATTTAATCCTGAGACCTTTGTTGCCTAAGATAGCGTATCAATTGGATCCTGAATGGATTTATGCCCATAGATGATTTGGTCATAAAGTCAGCATTTCTATCTCTAGTTCTCAATCTTTAATGCAGTCAAAATAAGTATATCTAAATCTGCTACCTCTGTGCTAAGGAATGTACATGTTATCACCTATGATGTAAATCTGTTTACAAAAATGTTCATTTCCCTATTTTTTTTTCAGTTATGATGCTTTTGAAAACCCATGTTTATTGTAGGTTTCTTGTTGTTTGCTGACACATTTAGTAGTTCTGTTTTATTGATTTATTTTTCTGGAACATGCCAAGTAAGACTCCTTTTATAAAATTGTCTTAATTCGAGGGTATGGTAGAATTGAAGCCTAGATTGATTCACTGCAGGGAGGTAAAGAAGATTACAAAGACTTTGGTGCTGTGTTGTGCTCCAAGCTGATAGTGAAGAGGAATCACAGAAACATGTGGGCCCAGTGCAGGTGCAATTTCACATCACTCCAGTCCCTCTTCCACCATTACTGAACTACCAGTAATATACTTGATGTATATAAGAAATCAGTGTGGTTCAATGATAGGTTTTGTTGCCACAGAAACCTCTTTTAATGAGCAGATTGCTTAGTGTATTTCCAGTAGAAATTTGCTTTGTATCCAAGTTTATTTTCTTCAGTGAAAAACATGTATACACACAGTTTCCCTGTGGGATAAGAGCTTCAGTCACTTGACTAAAGGAAAAAATGGGTAGCTAGTTTGATGGTGTTTTCTTAGCTTTTTTTCAGCTTTTAATGGCAACTTATGAGTTTTAAGAATTTTTCTGTGAAATGTTTAGTGGCAGATATTAAGTTTTCTAGAAATTATGACATTTGATTTAATTTCAAATTATTTTAATTTCATTAAAATGGTTGGTAGCAAGTGAAGGTCAGTGTAGGGGAAAGTCAGCTCCTCCTAAAGTAATGGAGTTAGTGTGAACAATCAAATTTAGACTTGAGGAGTTTCATAGATCTGTCATCTTCAGAAGCAGGGGTGGCACTCCATCCTAAAGCACAACCTCTCCAATTCATATTGTAGTTGTGGAATGGAAAATGTTAGAGACAAGGTGAATTAGCAGTCAAAGGCAGATCACAAAGTGTGTTATGCAGAGAAGTGCTCCATGTCCACCTATCTTGCAGAACTGAAATTGACTGGGAGTTTTAGTGAAGTATTTAAGTGTGGGTAACATCCCATGAGATATCTTCTGAAAGGATCCAAGAATAAATGTCACTCTTTAGACTTCTCATTTTTCATGATTTCCAGTGTTATCTCATTTTTATTACTTTCCTACTTCAAGCACCACTTACACCACTACTTTCAGTTATGGCACTGAGCTGATTATTGATGAAGTGAACATTTATTTTTCTTGGTAAGTGGTTCCAAATCTTGGAGATCCCATTGTCATTTGCATTAGTCAGCTTTTTCAAGTGAAAGTTTGGCCTGTTCAATACTGCCATCATGAGTTTGATTTAACACTCACATTTATGAAATTAAATAAATGAATAGGAACATATTTTTGTCAGCAAGACTTGCTAAACTTGCTGTTGAGTAACTGGCATCTGCTAGAATTTATTCGACTTGCACTTTTTTCTAATACTTATCAGTCTTCCAATAGGCAAAACAGTTTCCAGCTGTAGAACTCAAAGATTCCCAAATTTAATTCCTCTGTCCATAGAGGTTCCCTTGAACAAAGGACATTTCTTACTTCTTTTGCTAGCTTAATTAAAATACTCTTCACATAGGGGGTGGAATTATGTCTTGCAAAATTTGTAAGTGACATTGAGGACTAACTTATGATATTATGTCTTTCCTTCTGTCACCTTTCTTCAGTTCATTTTCAGGTTTCCATTAGATGACAATGGATATATACATGTTATGTTCTTAATCTCTAAACCCATAGTGAGCCAAATTTTCATTCAGCCTCTTCAATCTATGAATTTAAGTCAATGAGACTTAGGAATCCCAGTTTAGCTTCTATATCTGGAAATTGTAGGGAGCTGTCTCTAAATAAAACTCATTGTAATAGAATGTTATAGAGTATAACCTAAGTGCACTACTCAGCACTTACATGGTTTCTGGCTGGTTTTAAATCTGTTGTTTTGGTTTAGACTTGCTGTGGGTGTGTTTGCAATCAAAAGAAACAGTAAAAGCATTTAAAGGAATTCCAAGGAATGCAAGGGAATCTAACTTATCTGAATTTAAATGTCTTTCTTGGTAATTATGAAGGGAGTAGTTTTGTTTAGAAGGTGAAGAGGAAGGCATGCTATTTCTTGGAATTTATTGTTTTATATGCTTTTCCCTACTTTATCATTGAGGCCATTTTCTGCTTGTAGTTTCCTTGTGATGACTCTGTGGCTGTTGTAAATGTTAATGACCTGACATTAAAACTGCAGGTATGATGCTTATTTTAGTTTTTCCTGATCCCTACTTTAGTTCCAATGGATTTTTCTGTTATGTGGTCTCTCAAAAAATTAAGCACATGATTTTTTTAGTTTTTGCTTTTGAAAAATGTATGATCCATGGTTAAGCAGTTCTTCTAGCAAATGAAGAAGATTTTCAGGCTGCATGATTTCTGAAGTACTTCACAGATTCTGCTTAAAAAATAATCAGTTAATCTACTTAGCTTCCATGGAAACATGGAGAAGTTAAAAACTGTGGTGGCTCTTTGATAGGTGTTAGGCATGGTAATATTCTTGCCTGACAACCTTTTTGGCAAAATTGGGATGCTCTGAAAAAATTAAAAACCTGGCCATAAAAAAAGCATATGAAAACCCAAAAGCCTATTTTTATTTGAATTTTGTTCCTCTGTAGGGTTTAACTAGATGATAACTAATATCTTTTATACTAGCATAAGCATACTCAAAGTTAATTGAATAGCAATGTTTTGAAAGCAAGACGATTTGTTGTTTAGATAACTGTCACCAATAAACCATCTAATTTAAATGTGAGTGGGATTGGCTGTGTGCTCATTCTCTTAAGATTTTGATATGTTTAGATTAGTTTCTGATATAAAAGTATCTCTTTCATGATTTTTTGAAAAAAGTATTTCTGTCTAGAAAATGAAGTTCAATTGTACTTAATATTTTAAATTCTGGCTGAGTTCATAATTATGTCTTTCAGGTATTTGAAATGACCTCTTCATTTTAGTAAGTAGCTAACACATATACCTAAGACTATTTTATAAGTCAGAGTAATTCATGTGGAAAGGAAAACATGAATCAGAAACCTGTTTAGTCTCTGAAATCTTCTGTTATTTTGGTATCTGGATCGTGTTTGAGAGACACACCTGCAAAGGCCCCATTGGTCCTTTTCCACTCTGCTGGAATCAGGATTTCTCCACAATTGTTTAACATCGGATCTGTGGTTCAGTCTGTGCTGCAGTAGTTCATTTTCAAAAACTGCTAAAGAAATGTGGTATGATGGAGGTGAAAAGCTTATCTAAACAGTATGTTGTGTTTCTGCCTTTAGCTTAACCTAGCTATAGAGTACATCAAATTCAAGAACTGTGGAGTAGATTTTTTTAGACGGTAGTATTTTTGCAAAGTCAATTTTTCAAAAATTAGGAAGTGTCACAATGTAAGTTACTAGTGAAAGCATAATTCAGCCTCTGTGCACAGATTCATTAACATACTCATTAATTACACAGTCACACAATAATTTCCTTAGGCTCCCTGCGTTGTTCATTGCATTGAGAGAATGTTGCCTTGAATGCGTAGCAGCCATTTAATATTTTTAATTTTATCATCCAAGTGTTGGCCTTTGCCTTATTTACTGCACACTCTTTAAAGCCTGCAAGAGGTACACAATGATCCTGTATCAGTTTTAGGGTACATATGACCTTATTTTCTAATCATAACAAAGATTGTAATAATTTTTTCTCTACTTCAAGAAAAAAGAAATCAATATCCTAGTGTTATTTGAGGAGAAAATGAGGTAATAATAAATCAGAATTAGTGGCAAAACTACTCTTGTCCTTTCTTATTGCGTGATGCACAACTCAGTCTTCCCTGCTGCTAACCAGATTGCAATATTTGGTGAGGTATTGCATCTCTCATTTATTTTCCTGGTGTTTTTTATTGCTCACACCTTTTTATTTTCAGGTACCAGATCTCAACCTAGACACTCTATAAATGAAATTCCCATGAGAGGTGGCTAAATGTTAAAATTGTGGTTTTTCAATCTCTCTGGGCATATAAATTAATTGTTAGGCTCTATTTAATGGTGTAAGCATTTCTTTCACATCACAGCCTGCAACTTTTTAAATTCTTCGCGTGACATCTTTAACTGTAACAGCATGCTCTTTTCCCCAAGTATCTCAGATAACATTTTACTAGTTGCTTTCTCTTCTGTGTTGGTAACATCTCAAAAATTGACGTCAAGCTGTTTTATAAACAGTCCAAATTTTGCACTGACAGAAATAAAACTGTGTTCACCAAAAAAATAGTATTTGAGCAACTGCTATAAAAAAAATTTACTCCATCAACATTTTCCCTACAATAACCCTTTCAGACTTTTTTTTGATAATACAGATTTAACACCTAATTGTCAACAATTCAACACCTGTTGATCTGCCTGCCTAGCAGTATCTCTTTGGGACAAAGGGATTCTGACTTTTTTGTGTTGCAGGTATCTGTTATCTTGCCTATATGCTTCTTTCTCAGACTAAGCTTGCAGGAGCAAAGAGTAACACATCATATTAACTTGACAGCTCCTCCAAATTTAGTTGTCCTTCAGGTGCTTTTCAATAACTCCCAGAATAGTCTTGTCCTTAGTTTTACCAGTCACTGAAATGAACTGACAAGCCTATAGTTTCCAGGTTCATGCCTTTTTGCCCTTCTTGAAAATTGGGATGCATTAGCCAACTTCCGGTCAGCTGGGACCTCTCCAGATTCCCAAGACCATTCAAAAATCATTGAGAGAGGTTTCACCATGATGTCAGTCTGTTCTTTGAGTATTCTTAGATAAATCCTATCATGTCCCACAGACTTATACGGACCTGCAGCAGCAGATCCCAGACAAGATTGTGGTTTACTGGGACTTTATCATCATTGCTGTCATGTACCTCCAGCTCAGAGCAATAGGAACTCATAGCCCATAATCAGTGTTTAAGGCTAAGGCAAAGGAAGCATTTAATATCTCTGCCTTCTCTATGCCCCTGTTTGTGAGGTGACCATCTTCCTTCTGTATGGGAATGGTGTTATTTTTGCTTTGCTATTTTCTTTGGAAGCATTTAAAAAAGCTCTTTTTCCTATTCCCCATAGTACTGGCCAGCTTCAACTCTAATTGAGCACATGAATTTTCTTCCTACAGTGGCGAACAACATCTCTGTATTCCTCCCATGTCACCCAACCTTGCTCCTGCCATACACTTTCTTTTTTCACCTTATCTCTAGAAGATGTTCCCTGTCCCACCAAGCCAGCATTGTGCCTTTCCTGCTTGACTTCCAGTACTTTGAAATTGCCTGCTCCTGTGCTCTTAGGAAGTAGCACTTAATAAATGACCAGCACTGGTGAATCCCAGCACCTTCAAAAGCATCTGCTCTCCTCATGTCTAGAGCTAAAGTTTTGCTGTCACCAGAAATTTTAAACCCAATTGCTTCATTGTCACTGGGGCCAAGATTGCCACTTCTCCCACAAGCCCCAGTCTGGGGCAACAAATTAAAGAGGGCACCTTTCCTAGTCATTTCCCTTAGTACCTGTACCAAGAAGTGATCAACCAGTGTTTTAGAATCTTCTGGACCTGTTTGTACCAGCTGTGGAGTATTCATAGTTAACATCTGGTGAGTTGAATTCCCCAATTTCAATTTGGTTGGAGAGACAGCCTTGATGCTGCACCAGGACTGCTCAACAGGAGCCAAAACCCTGGTGTGTCATCAATATGTTCCAGGTACGAATAAAAGCACAGCACTATGAGGTCTGCAATGGAAAGGTGTTTCAATTCTAGCCAGGCCAAATGCACTCCACATTGTTTCTTGTTGGTGTAGAGTGTCTTGCACTGTTTTCTCTTGAGACTTTTCCATGTCAAAGCTGGGAATAGTTTATTCTGCTGCATTAGAAAATAGCTTGTTCCCAAATTACATTTTTAGAAAATTCTCTTTGTGTATGTGCATCAAAGTGATAGCTAAGAGGGAATTTAATTCCTTCCTAGAAAAGAACGATATCATGCCATTGTTCTGAAAAGTGTGAACTCATGGGGGAAGTAAAAAATTTTCTGACGCATGGGGGAAGTAAAAAATTTTCTGATGCATGTCTTACAGAATTGGAAAAATCCCAAAGAATACTGCTCTGATTATTAATCCCTGCAGGTGTAATGATGTAACTCAAATATTTTTTTGGGGGGAAAAAAAAGAGTTTTAAAATGCTCTTTACAGTTTTGTAACACTTAGTGAACATCCAAGAAGCTTATCCTAAAACTTCCTTGACAACCTTTGTATTATTTTGGCATAAAATTTCACTATCTTTATTTTAATTTGTGCTGTGGGCATCTACATAAATATTTTATCCTAAAATACACATATTTAATTTTGCTTAGTGTTATCATTCTTTTACTGCTTTACCTAAGGTTGTCCTTCAGCAGCCTAACTCCATTGCAACTAAGTTTTAAGGCTGGAAAGAAATATTATTCACCTGTATTAATAATTTGGTACATTTTAACAGTAATCTCTAACTTTAGAATGTTTCTTGACTTCCTGTTATTTTCTAGTAGAGGAAGAAATTCCTAGATATAATTTAACAAGAAACCTTTGACAATGTAGAATGCCAAATTGCAGTGAATGTCTTTCAAGCTGTTCCTTCTGAATTTTCATTTTGTAAGCTTTCTTTCAAAACACTTCTGAGGCTTTCAAGTTCTGCATTAGCTTGAGAGTAGCAGAGTGACATGCTGCTGGAACAACTCTCATTTTCAGAAAACTGTCCAGTTCTAAGGATGTGAACTTTGAATCTTTGTTAGCTATCTAACAGTGGGCTCTTTTCAATACAATGCTTGGAAGATTGGAACTATACTGTAGCAGATGAGGTAGTGACAGAAAAACTACTTCTGACCTTTTATGGTAAGGCAAAAATCAAGTGTGTCATACCATGCCTGTTAAAAACTATCCCTAAATATGATAAAGGAGCAGATTGTAAAGACAGTACAGTCACTAGGTCTTGCATGAGACTGAAAAGTAAACAATTTTTATCAGCTTTGGATTGAACATCCAGTTCTGACAATGAGGGTACTTGCTGGATAATTGCTATTTTGTTCTAAGTTCGTTGATTTATTGAGGTCCAGATGTATTATAGCCACTAGCACATGACTTGGAATAATAAATCTACAATTATCTCCTGCTACTTTGTTGGGAAAACTCGTAATGTACTCTCAGTGTTTTAGCAGAAGCAGCACAAGTTGTTTGAGATTGTTAGGATACCTTGTCATGTAGTCATGCTATTTCTCTTGAATCAGAAAGAGTTAATAAGAAATTATAGTTGCTCTCTTGACTGTGCTTGTAACATTTATCACTATTTCAATATCATCCATGCTTCTGAGAAAGAGAACAGATTTCTAAGTGCTATTCAGCTTTACTTTTTCATTCCATCATGTGCATCCTACTTTCATAAGTAAATGAAAATGGTAATAGGGAGCTTAAAGTAATCTTTATGGCCAGCAGGCTATTAACATTTTCATTTCCTTGAATTCTTTTAGCTGGGCTGTCAAGTCATGTATGCACAATTTCAATAAAAGCTA
Source organism: Dendrocincla fuliginosa (assembly GCA_035047845.1). Taxonomy (NCBI): domain Eukaryota; kingdom Metazoa; phylum Chordata; class Aves; order Passeriformes; family Dendrocolaptidae; genus Dendrocincla; species Dendrocincla fuliginosa. Next base: position 135,379,884 of record JAWWMO010000083.1, on the reverse strand, counting down.
TTGCATCTTCAAGTGCTTTGAGATATTTCCTCTAAATGCAAGATTTTCATAGTATCATACTATGGTTTTGGTTGGAAGGGACCTTAAAGATCGTCTGGTGCCAACCGCCCCACCATGACCAGGGATGCCACCGAGTAGATCAAGTTTCTCAGGGCCCCATCCAATATGTCATTACAGAAGAGTTGCAGAGCTGGTGCAGGTTGAAAACGTGTGCCTTGATATTGTAAGACATTGACAGATTTGAGAGGTTCTACAGATAATGTATAACTAGCTGCAAATAGTTACTAATGTAACTAGCTGCAAATAGATTTACAGTTGTCACAGACAAACTCTGTTTGTGTCAAGTGATGCATTCCTAATGATAGCTTCAACAGTCTTGGGTCTGGACTTCTATCTGCACACATTTATCATTAAAGAAGAAAAATAAAGCTCTATTCATAACAAAAGGGTCAAAATTATCTGTACAACTCTGACTGCCATTGTGCCAGAAAAAAATCCCCTGAATTAGTTCATTTTCATTTATATGACCTTCAAAAGCATACTGACTGATGGAGATGAAGCGTTTTAATCTATTGAAACACTCTATTTTCCTGAAGATTTTCTAAAGATGATTAGTCAAATCATCACTGACACAAATGGGATTCCTGTTACTGCTCACATTATTAAAATAGTGTATGGTATGTTTTTATCATAACATGGAATATGTTGCAAACATCAAAGGACCACATTCTCTACAGCTTCAATTTCTTTATGATGATTAAAGACATGCTTATATTTTTCTCATTGAAATCAAATGATTTAGTATATAGAGGAAAGCCATTATTATATTAAAATGGGAAAAGCCCCATTCACTTAAATAAAGATGACTCAGGCACAGTAGTTATAGAATTTATGTAACTGCTATTAAATGGATTTTAGGCTTAATACTACCTTGAAGGTTATTGCAGACATTTCTGCATATGGTGACTGCCCATTCACATTTTTATTTCCTTTTGACAGGTCAAGAAGTAACTGCTGGTTTAAGGGATATTCTGTATATTTGCTCTCAAACTATTCATGTAAAGGATTGCAGATTTAGATAAGATTCCTTGGTATTATTTTTCCATTTATTCTTCCTTGATAGTGCCTAATATCTGTAGTTCCACAAAGAAGGCTAACAATGTTGTCTTCTATTAAGTGTTGTATTAAGGGACAGCTGCTGAAATTCATAGATGTTTTCTCTTTAACAAAAATAGTTTAATTTTTAAAGTATGTGCTGATATAGCACTCCAGAATGTCAATTTATATTTTACCCTTTAAAATAAAAAAGTTACATAAAGCTTTCCTCAAATTATTCAGTGATCCATCTTTAGTCAGCTGAAGTCAGGTACATTAAGGAAAAGCCATCCCAAATTAGGTAACAATGCCCAAATATAGTTTCTCCAGACTGAAGTAGCTGTGTTAATGAAAGGAATGTAACATACCTCCTTCAGACCCATTCTCTAGAGTCTTGATAGAGGAAAATTAGCTGAAGAGGAAAGGTGTAGTAGATTAAAAGCAAGCAAATCTGGAATTAACAAAATATTGGGATTTAGCGGTATTTCAACAGAAATTTAGGAAATACCCAGTTTTTGTGAACTTTTACATGAATGAGAAGTCCCATGGTGCTTTTAAATTGTTTTGTGTGGATAGAGTTCTACATAACACTTTATTTTCTAAACCTAAATTAAGAGAGTAACTTATTTTATTGGAGATGCAGTTATTATGTAAAGCCCAAGACGGCTCATTCATTAGCTGGGCCAGGTTATTGCTGGCTGAGTAGTAAATAACTCAGCTTTAAGATAGAGAACATGGTCCTGAATAGGGAGAGAAGGAATTATGCATATCCATAAAGTCTGTAAGTACCTAAAAATACATAAGAGAACATAATTAGGAAATATTTTATGCTGATAGTAGAAAAGATGAATCATGCAATAAAAGTCATGCTGATATAATTGCTATCCCTCTGAAAAATCTATTGTCATGGAAAATGGTGAAACTTTTTTCTTTATATTAGAAATGTTAAGAGCCTGTGATATGTATAAAATATTACTTTTGATTGTGTCTGATACTGTTTTCCCATGCCATTCTCTGAGGAACCTCATCTGACTTTCCCGTAACTAACCTTAGACCAATTATCCTCTGTCAATTAATTATATTTTTTTTTTTCTTTGTGAAATGTTCACATTCTGGCTCATCAATTTATATGATCAGGAAATGAGAAGTAACCTGACAATTGGCATGATTCAGCAAGGGTGAAGAAGGTTATCACCCCCCACATGGTAGGGAAAGAACAGCTCTTTTTTTATATTTTTTTTCTGCCCATAGAATTTCACTAGCTGACTCTATACCCTTGAATGACAGTTCTGTATAACACGTTATAGACTAAACATCTAGTGAATTCATATAGTGACAAGACTGTATGCATAAATCCTCCTCCTCCTCTCCTTTCCTCCCTTTACATACCTATTTCCTCTGTAATGGAGCACAAAGAAGGTGCTACAAAACACTACTGTGTGTCTCACCTGGAGCAGTCAGGCACAGCAGCAGGTCCTGTGGAGTGCAGCTTCTTCGAGTTTTACTACAGGCATTGTTCCATACTGTTTTTATTCGAAATCAGTGCAAGATTCATTCCCTATCCTCACATTTGCTAGTTGCTAGAAAAATAACCACACCACATGTTAGAGGAGATTTTTCTTTTCCATCTTTTAGGCACACAAGGGGGAAAAAAAACCCAAAAACAAACAAACAAAAAAAACCCCATAAAACCCAACCAAACAACCCCCCCC
>JAWWMO010000083.1:135356872-135376977 GCA_035047845.1 Dendrocincla fuliginosa | reverse complement strand
TTTTTTTTTTACATATTTTAGTAAAAAAAGGTTTAAAAAAAACCAAAAAACAAAAAAACAAAAAAAACCCCATAAAACCCAACAAAAAAACCCCCCCCCCAAAAAAAAAAAAAAACACAAACCAAAAAAAAGGAAACAAAAAAAAAACAAAACCCCAAACAAACAAACATAATAAAAAAACAAACAAACAAAAAACTACAAAAAAAAACCCAAAAAAAACAAACAAACAAAAAAAACCCCAAAACCTATTGTGGTCAGAATTGAGACTAAGAAAATCACACCAGTTGTTCTGGGTGTTAGGTTAAGTCTAGGTGAGTGGATAAGGTGCAAATTATTTTATATATATTTGGACTTCCCGAATCATGAAATCTGTAGATAAAAATCTGATCATTAATATGAAATAAAGGCATTGATAACCTTTAAAATATAACTGAAAAAACACTGTTCATTTGGAAATGAACTCCCATCCTTTGTTGATAAAAACACTCATACTTTAACAGGAACAGGTAATAGATAAAACTATTGCTTTTATTTGAAGATACATATAAACCTTGTAATATTTAGAAGGTATTATCTGTTAGGTGATTCAAATTTCTGTTTTGTTTAATTGATAATTGCAATACCTAAACCCTATTAAAAATAAATGTAACCAGTCTCCAACCCAGTCCACTGAAATTGGTCCAAAACTGCTTGTCTGCTATGTATCTTTGAGATTATATTTCTTGACTATACATACTATGAAGACATATGGCAAATTTGCCAATTGTTTATATTATTTATCATCCTGATTAACACTGAGACATATGTATGTTCTTGACTAATAAGTTACTAATTTTTATTTTCCCGCTTCCTGCTTTTTGAGTGCATTTTCTCCTTATGATTTAAGTTCTAATTTTCAAGCTAAAGGAGATGCAGTGGATGTTAGGTACTCACCAAAGTGGTTTTCTTACTCCACTCCCCTGCAGGGCAGTGGAGATTAAATATGACAAAAAAACCTTATTGGTAAAGTTAAGGGCAGATTGCCAGTTACCATCATGGGCTAAACAGACTTCACTTGGGGAAATTAATTTAATTTACTGCCAGTCAAAATCGAAGCAGAATAATAAGAAATAAAACCCCAAATCTTTAAATACCTGCTCCCCACCTCTTCCTTCTTATTGGGTTTAACTTTACCCCAGAATTCTCTCCCTCCTGCCCACACGTGGTGCAGGGGGACAGGGAATAGAAACTGTGGTCAGTTCATCAAGTATTGTCTCTGCTGTTGCTTCCTCTTCAAGGGGAGAACTCAGTTTTCCCCTGCTCCAGCATGGACTCCCTCCCATGGGAGACAGTCTTTCACCTTCTCCAAAATGGTTCTTCCTACAGTCTACAGTTCTTCACAAACTGCTCCATCATAGGTCCTTTTCATGGGGTGGAGTCCTTCAGGAACAGAGTGCTCCAGCACAAATCTCCTGCGGGGTCACAAGTGCTGCCAGCAAACCTGATCCAGAGTGGGGTTCTCTCTCCATGGGGCCACAGGTCCTGCCAGGAACCTGCTCCAGTGTGGTCTTCCCGCAGGATCACAGCCTCCTTCAGGCCTCCGGGTGGCTGCAGGTGCTCCAGGGGCTCCACTGTGGACCTCCATGGACTGTGGGGCACAGCTGCCTCACCATGGTCTGCACCACAGACTGTAGGGTGTGCAGGGTAGGAATCCCTGCTGTCATGTATGAAGCACATTCTTCCCCTCCTTCCTCATGGGCCTTGGTCAGGCAGAGCGTTTTCTCTCACATACTCTCACTCCAGCTGCAGTTTGTTGAGCTTCTCCCTGGCCCTGCTCCCCCCATTCCTAAACACATTTTCCCAGAGGTGCTACCCCTGTGGCTGATGGGCTCATCCTTGGCCAGCAACAAGTCTGTCTTCTAGTCAGCTGGCACTGGCTCTGTCAGACATGAGGGAAGCTTCTAGCAGCTTTTCACAGAATCACCCTGTAGCCCCTCCACTATCAAAATCTTACCACATAAACCCAATACAGATGATTATACAGGTGGTTCCTTGGCCTTTGGAAGCAAAAGTTATACAAATTGTTTCCCTTACTGGAGATATTCAAGAACTGTCTGGATATAATCCTGTGCAATGCGCTCTAGGATGACTCTGCCTGAGCAGGGAAGCTGGACAGATGACCCATTGAGGTCCATTCCAGCTTTACCCATTCTGTCATTCTGTGATTTTGTAAAATATATAATGCCTTATTTTCCCAACTTTTTGAATAAGCAAATCCTGTATTAGGAACACTGGCACAGCAATTTCACAGTCAGATATATGTATTCAGTAATGTGTGTATAAATTGTACATACCCTAATGTTTCAAGGTGGGATTATATAGATTTTTCTGCATTATCTTGTGAAATGAAAAAAGTGTGTCAGCAGATGAGGCTGAATGTCTGTAGCTTTGCCATAACGAATTCAAATATCAAACAGCCAGCTTCATCCTTTTTAAATCATATACTTAAACTGCTTTTTTTCACATACTAGTATTTAGTTAACCCAGTGTTCTTTATTTCAAGAAATAGTACGTAATGAATTCAATTGCTATTTTACTAATGACTAAACAAATCTAGTTGTATGTCATATTTCCATTGATATGGCCAGTAAAACAAATAATGGGCATTATTCTAAAATGTTGCTAAAGTAAAGCATGATTGATTTGGTGTTTCTCTGAAGGATTATAGATTTTAAATATCTGCTGAAACGATAACAAGTCTTCAGTATTGTACTTTTCCACTGTGCACCAGTGATCTCTCTTCTTTCAGTTTTGTTTTCCTTGTTACCACATTCTTATCTTTTATTTTCCCTTGAGTTACAGAAGGGAAAAGACAGACAAGTTACCCCTGCAAGCCTTAACTGCAGTGTGAGTCTGTCAAAATGCGTTTGTGTAGTAAGTGACCATTTCTTCTCCCCAAGGCACCATTTAGTCACCTCCAAAATGGGCCTGTCCTTCACAAAGACAGAGAGTAAGAGAAAAAGAATATTCCTGTCTTGCTATCCTTCTACTAGTGTCTTCTGTAGCCTTGGGCTCTTCCTCAGTGCATCACTGGTTAGAAATCTGCAAAACCTTTGAGAGCAATATTCAAAAATAAGGATAATTTAAAAGAAAATGAGATGGTAACCTTAATTTTCTTAATATTATTCTTTTATTTTCCACTTTGATATGTTTTCTATATATTTATTGTTAGAAAATACTTTGGCAATTGCTAACTTAATTTAGTGCTGTGCAGCCACAAACTACAAATCTGTATATTGTTCCCAAAGTGAGTATCCAAAATAGTCTCAACAGGAGTTAGTCTTTAAAAAAAACGATATATCTCTAACATCACCAGAAATCATGCCTCCTTTTACTGTTAATGTCCTTCTTTCTGAAAAAAAATCTGAAACCAAAATGGATTCTTTTTTTTTTTGTGTGTCTCAAAAGCCTTAAACCATGAAAGAACACTCCTGATTCATTGTTAACACATTTAGCAAATTTTATTAATGGTTAGACATTTTTTTCTCCTTAAATAAGGCTAAAAAAAAAAAAAGTGGATTATTTAACAGGAATAATATTAGCTCAAGGTGTTGTGGGTTTTTTGGGGGGTTTTGTGTTTTGTTTGTTTTTTTTTTTCCCCTTCCTTAGACATAAATAGCAATATTCATCTTTTTTATTACAGATTTATAAGACAGTGGTAGTGACCACAGGAAAAGAAATATCCATCTTGTTGTAGCTAAAATGAAGTGCAAATCACAAAAAGCAGACTAAATCATAAAAAAGAACAAAAATCAATATGTAATCTAAAGAAACTGAAATGTAAAATAAAACACAAAAATTTACTTTTGACTTTTCAAGGTACCCATTATATATAATAAACATTCCAAATGCTTATACTATGCGATAGCCTGTAGAAATACTGTTTCCACTAAAATATACTCTATAACAGTTTCTGCTGTGAATTGCAACTTCTTTTTTACATGCACATTATAGGAAAGAAGGTACTGTAATTAGTGACATTTTAGTCCAACTAAAACATTAAGCAGTGGACTCTTACACAGTTTTATTGGTAGGAATTCAAGTTATATTCCTGAAGAGCAGCCCATATGCCTTCTATTTGTCCTCACTATTTGGTGCTAACATGCTGAAATTTCCAATTTTGTAGTTGTGGAGGCTTTTAAAGTCTGAATTGTGGCATTAATAATTGAGCCATCTGAAAATTTTCTTTTTTTTTTTTTTTCTCCTAATCTTAAAACTAATGTAAATTATTTTTATTTACCATAAATTAATTATTTATAGTGAAGGACTAGTATGAGTTTATCAAAAAGAGAGGCTCTGCCAAGCTCTGAACCTAACTTCTTAGTAGTTTTTGATACAAATACGCATCAAGGGAAGCTGAAACTCAAGTGGTAGAGCTAGCAGTAAAAAATGTGAATATAACTTACACCTTAATGAATTCAAACAAATATGAATTAGTGGTATTTCCTAAAATCATGTTATTTAAGATGTGATTATCTGACAAATGCCCAGGAGAAAGCATGTTTGTTTCCTCTCTGTTTTAAAGGAAGTTTGCTAACATTCTCTTAACACTCTAAAAGCTATTTACACTTCAATAAAAAAACCCAAACAGCATCAACAAAATCCCAAAGAGATAAAAAAAAAGAAGAAAACCAAACCAAAACAAACCCTATCATTTCCGCTCCTATGGATAACTGAGTAATTACAAAAATATTCTATTTCAAATTCAGAGAACTGTTGCTAATACAATATTTACGGAGTATGTAAGAGTGTTGCAAGCAACGGAAGAAGGAAAGATTTAAAGTACTGAAGGAAATATTTGCTATAAATGTAAATGGATGCAAGTGAGGTTTAGGGATGGTTTATTTCATTTAAACCTTTTATTCATATAACATTTTGTTCAACTTAATTTTGTTTATGAGAGCAAATTCAATATAAAGCTATAGACGTAAGCCCTCAAATACAGTAATCACATAGGACAAAGAATTTTTTTTTCCAGCTAGCTCCCGTAAACAACAATAGTCTACCTAATAATTTTTTGCATGTAGAAACAGTTCCTTTAAGTCCTAATAGGAATAGCTCAGCTATATATCTTTTCAAAATTGACAAAAAGCATGGAAACTCTCATTTTTTACAATGAAATAAAAATTAGAGAGAGCCATTAGCCTAGCTACATAAGAACAGTAACCCCAAAGGAGACTAAATTTAAGTAGGTATAAACACATTTACTGTCTAGCATATGTTGTTTGAGAAAATTGCAGTAAGTTACTTGATGTAATCACTTGTTGGAAAACTAGCTTATAGAATGCACTTGTTTTCCTAAATGAAATGTGAAGTGACTTAGACACTTAGAATAGTATTAATCTACTAGGACAGCCTAGGAAAACTTCCTATTTCTTTGGCTGTTAAAAACTGAATAGTTCTGTAGGTTTGACATTAACAGTCTCACCAAGACTGAAGATAAGAGAAGAGAGTTTGTGTGTTCTTTGGTGTATCTTAGATTGTTTCTTCAGGATGGCTATAAATTTTAACAGAAGTCTGTGATCTCAGGAAAGTTTGAACTTGGTTTATCTTTTTAAAAAATATTAATTCTATTATTTTTTTCCTAGAATTGTTTGGAAAAATACAAATAAAGTAATAAGAAAAGTTCATGAGGTTTGTGCTTATTATTAAAGGATTTGTTGGTTTTGTTTTTTCTCTAACCAAACAGAATAATAAAGGCTCTTAAAACTGTGAAATCTTATTTTTAAAAAATCTTCAACACTTTTTCATTTCCTTGTTAAAATGGAGTGTTCTTTATTCGCTTCTTGTCACGTTTTATTTGTACCAAACTACCATCTATGGAAATGTAAAAAAGATAGTAGTAAGACCTTTTAAGAAAAATTTTGGAACTGTCATGTAGGGATGTTTGTTGCTATTATTACATGTAGTAAATTAATTTTATGTTTAAGATTTATATCCTTTTTACAGTTAGTATCTCTCATGAGTGTAATTTCTGATAGTTGGACTAGATAAAGAAAAAAAAATGTCTGAATTTCCATTACTTCCATATTTCCTCTCTTTGTAGATCATGAGTGCGTTCCTAAGTTTATCTTGAGCACAATATTTTCTTTACAAGTTTCTAATCACAACAGGCTGCACTCAAGGGTGCTAAAACTACTGGTCAATCTCCTTCCAAGGCCACTTTCCCATTGTCTTTGGTGGTTTGTCAAGCTTAGGAGAGATACACAGAGACTGGAAAAATGTTTTATGACGAAAAGCTTGACCTATACAATTGCAGGCTGCCCTTTATTTCCGTTCTTGGGGAAATCACAGATCAAGTCTTTTTGGAAGCCCTTTTCTGGTATGTGAAGAAAGTGATTGTGAAAAGCAGGTTTATCAATGCTAAACCACATCTGACCAAGCTGTTTGCTCCTTTATAAGTTACTTGGTCACTGGCTAAGGGGACAGCAATGGATGTTGCCTATCTCAGCCTTACCAAAGGCTGTCCACTCATCTAGAGTTGAATATGTGAATATGTCTTGACTTGAATGCAAGACTTCTTGCAGAGAAGTCCATAACCATATGGAAGACAAAAGACAAAAGCAAAACAAAACACTGAATCAAAACCAACCACACAAAAATCCCCAACAAAACAACCAAGGTCCCCAAACCAAATATTACTTCTCCACAGACAAAAATTACCCCACAGGCTGGATGATAGGATAGCGGGTAGTAGTAAATGGGCCATACTGTGCTGGAGGCCTGCAGAAGTAGGGTCTAATATCAGCCTGTCAGTATCTATGAGGAGGTTATTGAGAAGACACAGCCAGGCTCTTGGCATCGGTACATGATGGAAGGCTGGGGGTACAATGGACCTAAGTCAGAACAAGACTAGAGATAAGGAAAAACTATTTTTTTACCATGCAGACAGTCAATAAGAGGAATGGATTTACCATAACAGTCTTCATCCTGGAAGGTTTTTTAGGCGCAACTGGATAAATCCCTGAGCAACATGGTCTTAGCTCAGAGCTAGGCCTCCCTTGAACAGGAGCCTAGAGACCTTCGGAGGTTCCATCCAGGAGATCTCAGGGAGGGGATCAAGTAAGCCAAGGCACAGCTGGAGATGAACTTGACTAAGGAATGAATAATATCAATGAAGATTTCTTTAGGTACATAAGGAAACAAAAGTACATGGAAAAAACTGTACTTGCAATGAGTAAACCAAGACACCTGACTGCAACTAACAAGGAGAAGGCTGAAGTACTCAAAAAAATCTTTTTGCCTTGCACTTCACTGGCAGGTGCTCTAGCCACACCACATACCTCACAGAATAGGAGCGTGGACTGGGAGAATGAAGTGCCACATAGGAGAAGACCCAGGTTAAAGACCATCTAAGGAACCTGAAGGTGTACAAGTTAATGGGACCTGATGATGTATCTGAGGGTACTGAAGGAACTGACATATGAAGTTGCTAAGCCACTACCCATCATCTTTGAAACATTGTGGTAGACTGGTAAAGTTCCCAGTGAGTGGAAATGGGAAAACATAACCCCCATTTTTAAAAAGTGAAAAAGGGAGACCCAGGCAACTACAGACCACTCAGTCTCACTTCTATGCCTGGCAAGATCACGGAGCAGATCCTCCTGGAAACTCTGCTAAGTAACATATAAAATAAGGAAGTGATTGGTGACAGCCAAATGGCTTCAGTACAGGCAAATTGTTCCTGACAAATTTGAACTTATTCTACATTGGTGTTACAGTTTGATGAATAAAGGAAATTCAACAGCACCAAGTGCAAGGTCCTGCATCTGGCTCAGGGCAATCATAAATATGACTACAGAGTATATTAAGAACAGACCAGCAGATTTCAGCAGATAAGGATTTGAGGATATTGATGGATGAAAAACTGACATGACCTGAACATGTGCTCTTCCAGAGCAGGAAGTCAATTGAATATTAGGCTGCATCAAAAAAGCATGGTCAGCAGGTCAAGGGAGGTGATTGTCCCCCTTTACTCCACTTGCAGGAGACCCCACTTGAAGTACTGCATCCAGCTCTGGGGCTTCTGGCATAAAAAAACCCCATGAACCTGGTAGCGTGGGTCCAGAGGAGAGCCATGAAGATGATCAGAGGGCTGGGGCACCAGTCCTATGAAGAAAGGCTAAGAGATTTGATGTTATTTAGCTTGGAGAAGACTGGGGAGATCTTCCAGCAGTCTTCCAGCACTTAGAGGGCTTACAGGGAAGATGAGGAGGGGCTCTTTATCATGGAGTGCAGTGCTAGGATGAGGGGTAATGTGTTTAAAATGAAAGAAGGTAGATTTACGCTGGATATAGGGAAGACATCTTTCATGATGAAGTGATACACTGGAATAGGTTTCCTAGAGAAGATGTAGATGTCCTATAATTCAGAGTAATCAAAGTTAGATTGGAGAGCACTTTTAGTAATCTGATCTAGTGGAAGATGTCCCTGGCTATGGCAGAAGGGGTGGAACTAGAGGATCGTTAAGGTCCCTTGCAACTCATACCTATGGTTCTAGCTTGAATTGCCCTGTGAACTTCTGACAGGCATATGAGTGGAAATTCTTTTTAGAGGATAGCTCCATGCCTCTAACTACCACCGAAAGTTCAGAACAGGATGAAATTTGAGAGAATACAATATCTCTAACAGTTGTAGAAATAGGAGAGAATCATTCAGATTCCTTACAGTTAGGACTACTGAGGTAAAATGTTGAGTATAGCCAAGTATTTTTTGCATGTGTTTACATAATGCGTGTGTATATAAATTCGTATATATACTTACATATTTATGTCTAGCCTCTTTTTACTGTGGGCAATTCTTCTTCTGTCACTGCTCTATTTCTTTGCCATATCATTGGTTCATCAGTTTGACCTGTATTGAAACATGGACAGGTTTCTACCTTTTAAGAACTCATGTACTACTGGTGATATTTTACTTAATGTTATTATTGTCCAAAATTTTACAAAATAAAATAGGGTAGAAATACTTTTTCCTCATATCCTTTTAATTTCAAGTATTCTATAAACACTAAGAGTTCTGATTTTTCTAAAACCCTGTAGTGTTTTAACCCTAGCCAACAACTAAGCACCGCACAACCACTTGCCCGTTCCCCATGGTGGGATTCCTTACTCAGAATTTTCTCCTTAAGAAGCTTGAGCATAGAATCAGACTCAGTGGTGTATTTTGGCAACTGTTCTTATGTAGATGATTCCAAGTTGCTTAGAATTTTCTAGATGCCAGCATATACCTGCAGGGAGTTTGTTTTATTCTTCTACATATAAATTTTCTTCCTTATTTCAACAGAAATTGAAAAGGAAAGCTGTGGGGATCCTGGAACACCGTTGTATGGTATCAGAGAAGGGGATGGATTTTCTAATCGTGATGTTTTAAGGTTTGAGTGTCAGTTTGGATTTGAATTAATTGGAGAGAAATCTATCATTTGCCAAGAAAACAACCAGTGGTCTGCAAACATACCAATCTGTATTTGTATGTACCAAATATTTTCTTATTATTATTTTTAAGACATAACATTATGATAAGTTTTTACTTATAGGTAATAATTTGTGTGATTGATTTCAGAGTTAGCACAATGCAATTAACAGAATGAATTTACTTTGGCTCAGTGGTGGATTTGCCTGATGATTATGCCCAAGACAAGTTCTAGAACTGCTAAAATATTTTTTTTCTCTTATAGTGACTATTAAAGCAGTTGTCTTTATGTGATTTGATAAAGTGTTTTATTATTGACGCCTTTTTTTTTTTTTTTTAGGATTCTTTAGATTTTATATGTATTGTGCAATTTTTATAGGTAGTCTTATATGTTAATATATTACCTTACATTAGAAATTGCTGAATTGAAATCAAGGTTTTAAATTATTTACATTTTTTGTATGTATTATATATGAATACCTTTTAGCACTTAAATTATCATAGACATTTATGGCTCTCTTCCAGTTGCATTATGCAGAATAAGTAAAACTAATGTTGCAATACGTATTAGTGACAGCACCTCTCTTAAATTTTCCACTAAAATGGTATAGATCAAATATATGCAGAGTACAATCAGTTGCTTTCATCTCTGCTACTCAGTTTATTATAGCTTAACTGAATTAGTTGAATATAAAACATTATCCTGATAGCAACAAAACATCTCTGTTGTGTGTCTGAGGCTTGTTAATTTCTAGTGCCTCTGAACAAATGATAAGGGCACTATTGACTTTCTGCCCCTTTAATGTGCTCAGTGGGAGGTCTGCTCATCTAAATAGTTCCCTACAAGAGAAAATTAGTGGTGCCCAGTGATTGTTATCATGGGTAAATTGCAAGGATTGTCATGGATTTCCCATCCAACAAGGATGGTCTTTATTTCTTGGGGCTCTTCTTGGGACGTAGTTTTACTGAGAGGAAGGAAATACAAAGATTTTTTTTTTTTAAAAAAAAAGGCAAACAACCAATTTCCAGATTCACAAATCATTACAAATAATGAATTATTCAGTTGAGGTAATCAGCAAGTTTTAGCTGATTAGCTCTTGCAAAAATTTAGCACTAAAATAAATCCTTTTGGAAATGCTTTATTCTGTTATCTAATCTCTCTGTCTCTCTCTCTTTTTTGGCAGTTCCTTGCCTTTCCAACTTCACTGCACCGATGGGAACAGTTCTTTCACCTGATTACCCAGAGGGATATGGAAATAATTTAAACTGTATCTGGACAATAATTTCAGACCCTGGGAGCCGAATCCATCTGTCCTTTAATGACTTTGACTTGGAATCTCAGTTTGACTTCCTTGCAGTTAAAGATGGTGACTCTCCAGATTCTCCCGTAATAGGAACATTTACTGGTGCTGAAGTTCCTTCCCATCTTACCAGTAATGGTCATATTTTGCGTCTGGAATTTCAAGCTGACCATTCAATGTCAGGACGTGGATTTAACATCACTTATAACAGTGAGTAATAGTATTTTTTTTAATTATTATTATTGTGGTTGTGTTTTTTTCTCAACATACAGTTTAGGAGATAGGCATAAGTATGTAAACATACTGCTATGGTAGTACACCTTCATCCAGGAGTATGCCTTCAAATTCCTAATTTTGGTGTCTGGATTGTCATAAAAATTTTTTGCTAGGGCTGAAAATAGGTGTATAGTTCTCATTTGTTGCTTTGGAGATAAATATGTGCATATTTCTTTCGAAGACTCACAAACTGGGCAAGTTTCAAATTGTAACATGACTTTACTAAATTTGCTGATAGAGCAGTTTGTGCTACATATTATTAATCACCATCATTACATGTACAAAATAGTTGTTCTTGAAAACTCATATGCTAGTTTAGCTGTGAACGTGTGTATTATTCTAGAGCTGATGGCTGCAGTGTATGCTAGCTCCTAGTCACTGCAGTTAGAGTGAGCAGCCATAGGAGTTCTTAGGTATGTCAAACCACAAATGGTTTGTCTTCTTCTTCTCTGTTTTTCCTTACGTACATTTACTGACAGCATAATTATAACTGAAGGTGATATTAAATATCTTCTCCAATACTAAATCCCAGTAGTTCTTACCCACCTTAGTTTTTTCCTGGAGAAACTGCTACATTTCTTCTGAAGGTCACATGAAGAGCTATCAAGTTATTTGGCATTTATCCCACACCAAAACCCAGGCAGGATATTTTCTCAGCTAGGGCAGACATGATGCAATTTGTAAGGCCACAGCATGAATAACTGCACAATACAGTGTGAAACTTTCCTGGGAGCATATGCAACATTAAATTTCACCACTCCAGCAGTGAAATGAGGAGACCTGGGTCTAGCTAAGTTGTTCCTTTTGGACAGCTGGAAGGAAACTGGAGGGAGAGGAAACTGAAGTTCCAGTGTTGCTGCTGTGTGTAGAGGATGGTAGGGATCAGAGTGTCTATTGGGAGATTCATATCCTCCAACCAGACTTTCTCTGTCTCATCTGCTTCACATATTTGGATCTGTTTGCTTGTTTTGTTTCCTTTTCTTTCGGATTGTAGAGGTAGCTTTCTGTGCCAACAGACAGACAAGATAAGCAAAATATGGTGGGTATTTTGATATTCCCAAAAGTCTGATGTCAGGAGTAACTAATACCTTTCCTGTCTTTTTCCCTCGTATCTATGAGTATATATAATTCTGGGGGCTTATTTAAGTTGTAAGAGAATGTTCAACTGCATGATTTCAAGGAGAGGTCTATATCTAGATCTCCCCTTCCCAGAAGAATGTGTTACCTGCATACCTTTGTAGAATAAAAAAAATAATCTTTGTTTAAGATGTTTTTCTCTAAAATATCCATGCCAAAACACTGAAGAAGATCCATTAAACTACAGAGGAAATGAGATTAAGGGAGGTTTGCCATTGAGGGACTCAGAATCCACATTTTTTGCCAAAGAATGTTAAGAATTCATATTATTTTCATAATATTTCATAATATTAAACTCCCCTGTGGATTTGTACTTTTCTGACATCATCTTTCACTCTCCATCTTCGATTTTTCTCTCTCTCTTTTGTTTTGTTTTGGTTTAGGTTGTCAGTCTTTCAGAGAAGTGTTTATTAAGACGTAGAGATGAGTTGACACCAGATTATTCTGCAAATGTTCTTCTTCCAATATTGTCTTATAGTTCAGCTCTCAGCCCTCTATCTTAACTGCTTCATCCTCAGATCAATTCTCACAAATGTAGAGCGTAAGCATAAAGGAAATGTGGTGGCTTCTGATTGGTTTTTATACGTATAAGTTATCATTCCTAACTAAATTTTGAGTGGTGGCTAGATATCTTTAGTACTGTAACTAATTATTGGAGAGTCAAGGGTTATTCAGAACTACTGAAATATAAAATCACTTATAATGGAAGTGAGATATTGAATCCATGTTTCTTTACAGAAGTTGTAACATTTGCTCTATGTTTTCTTCTGTTTCGTGTTCTTTTAACATATTTAAGAGTGCTGCTTACTTAAAAGTTTCCCTGTGGTGTGATCAATGCTGCCAAGCCTGAATTTAGTGATGAGTAAAACAAAATCAATTATTGGAGAATCTAAGGGAGTCTTCTTGGACAAAAAATAGGCCTGTGTATAAATGGATATTCTCAAGTCATCCAATTTTGCAGAACTGGAACTAAATATAGCTCAGTTAAAGTAATGTTTATATTAAAAATGAAAGATGCAGATGATTAGCATAGAATAATTCTTATATTTATTTTTTTATCTTGAAATACAACAATTCATGAAACACTGTCAAAACTTCAGATTTAATATTTCAGTGCCATAGAAATATACCTATCAAATAAATTCTGATCCTTTAAACAATCCACAGAATTCCTTCAGTACGTGGTGGTCTGATCATGATACCTCTCAATTAGCAGTCATTTAAAGTATGCACTGATAGTACATGGTACAACTTTAATTTTTATAAAGAAACAACCCTCCAATATTAACTTTTACCAGTTGTATAATGGAACCAACTAACTCTGAAAAGAATTAATTTAAAGAAGTGCTTTCTATATTTGAGTAGTTTAAGACATTTATATTTTTATTTCTTTTCATGAGTGTAAGCTAGAATATAGGTGTTCATGTGTTTGTTAAACTCAGGACTAACATCTACTTCAAAAGCAAATTTAACTCCACAAAATGTGTCTACTATTTCTTCAGTAAAGAGAACTGTAATCTGATAAATTGCAGGAGTAATCTTTCAATAGTAAATAGTTTAAGGGCAAGAGAGATGATAAAAAAAGAACTGGTAGAATTTCACTCTGTCTTACCATTTGTAACCACAAAGTTAATTAAAAATATCCATTTTCTGCTAACAATACAGTTGGTTTATTTCAAAGCTATCAGTCTCTTTTTGCCCCCTTCAAGGGTAGAAATAGTATGTCACAGAAACAGTAAAACTTTATCACTTCTCTAAAAAGAATGTAGGCTACTACTGTAAATAGCTTCATTGATGCTTTTGAAGTATAGAATGGAGAAGAATAAAACTGAGTTATTATTACATAATTTGACTATTCAATGGCATTTCTCAGAAACTATTTTAGCCCCGTATTTATTTTTATTACAGCAACATATGTGGTCTCAGATAATTATTTTCCTTCCAGTATAATTAAACATAAATTAGACTTCTGTTGCAAATTAAATTTTGGGACAAGACCATAGAAAAGTATGACTTGAAAATGGATGATGGAGAGACCGTTGAAATAACCAAAGGAATAGGAACTCCAAAGGCTGTGATTTTCAGCTTGGAGCATGGAACAGAAGCATATTTTACTGGGTACAGCAGAGCACAGGAACAGAGGAACCTGAAATTGCATTGGTGTAAGTTGCTATAGAACTGCATATTTACACCTGGTTCCTTGTTCCCCTTAATTTCCTAAGCCCAGGAACTGTTAATGATATTTCTGGTCTCTGTGAAGGTGTTTATATAAAGTCAGTCATCCCCTAAGCTTCCCTCTAATAAGCTATATGCATTGAACTCCTCAATTTAAGGTAAAGTATGAGCCTTTTATCATATTTGTGTCTCCTTTATGAATGCTTCCCACTTTTTCTGCATCTTTGTTTAATTACAGAGAACAGAACTAGAGATAGTATCTGAATATAGTCACATACATTGCAAGCAATAAATCTATATAGTCTCTCAGCTTCAGTATAGATCTTCTGGTTCAGGTTAGGACAGACAAAATGCTGTGTGACAATTGGAGACATGGAGGGGAATTCCCATGATAGAGGGGTTAATGGAGACTAAAAGTTGTGAGGTCCTCCATAGGCAGACATTTCACAAGACAGACTTATGCCAACCTCCCTTGGATTGATGTGGGTAGGTGTTTTGAGGTGGAGAGCATCTTCCAGATTGTCTGATTCATGCTAGCTGGTGGACTGCTTTGAGCTGTTACTCATTGATTGGGGTGTAGGTGGTGCTGGGCAAATATTTCTGTGTAAGTTTAGAGCTGCTGTTTCTCTCAGCTATACAGATATTTTTTGTTGCTCTTTTGATAAAACCTATTTAATTGTGCTTTATCTAGCAAAAGTTACAACCTTAGGAGTTGCATAGCAGCCTGCCAAAGGTCCAACTGTGGGCCTCTGACATCAGTCTAATTAATTCAGTGATTTCAGCTCAGTAGAGCAAAACATTAACAATCCCACATGCTGGGTTTATAGCTAAAGACTGCTTTTAGTGTATTTTAGTGATGTGAGAGGGTATGTTCATCACAGCACATTTTTCCTGGCACTCTCTCCTGCTAGACTTTCTCAGTCTCAGTACTTCTCAAGGTAGAATTCTTTAAACTGTAATGTTCTACAAAGAAGTATGAGTTTACATGTACTGAAAAAGCCACCAGTTGTTTTCATAGATTTAAATAATATTTCACAAAAAATTGGAGTATGAAGTATTTCTTTGTTATTTGATATTTTCTTAACTTTTGTTCCTTCTCTGATACTTTCCTCTGAAAGGATTACCTTTATTAGCTATTGCTAGATTTATCAGCTAAAACTCTTCAGAGGGCAATCCACCGAAACAGTCAATTGTACCAATGGACCACTCCTTTCTGGTGTTATTTGCAAAGACTTTTTAAAGCAGACTTATACTGGATGTGTTCTGATTAACTTCAGTTCTGCCCTCCTGTCTCATGAGATCTCGGCAGTTCCTCCCCTGCACATTTTTGTTAATTATTATTTTTTATTTTAATGCAAAATGCATGCTTCAACATCCTGAGTAAATATTAGACTTAATATCAGAATATCATCATCAACCTGATCTATGATTTTGCTTCCTGACATTTTTCCAGATATTGCTTAATATACCTCTATGGTCATGGCAGTTGATGAGTATATGTGTCAAGAAAACTTGATCTCCTCTTTACATATAAAAGTTCATAAGAAGCTATGGTTTCTTGATTTATTGTTCGTGAGTAAAATAGTAATATAATTAAGGAT
This sequence comes from Dendrocincla fuliginosa, assembly GCA_035047845.1. Classification (NCBI taxonomy): domain Eukaryota; kingdom Metazoa; phylum Chordata; class Aves; order Passeriformes; family Dendrocolaptidae; genus Dendrocincla; species Dendrocincla fuliginosa. Next base: position 135,361,037 of record JAWWMO010000083.1, on the reverse strand, counting down.
ATACTCATGTGTGTAAGACTTGTGTATAATAGTACAGCTCCACCATGAAAATTTTTAGAAGTATCAGCAGACTGAATTTTGCTCATCAAATAATGCAACTGCAGCCAGCCTAGGCTAAGACAGTGACTGCTGTTGCTGGGAAAGGTTGTCTTTCACTACCTTGTCTCCCAAAGCCATTCTGTACAGTACAATTGATAGGAGCAGCCATAGCAGCAGTTCCTGAGCTGAAATATAGAGCAATGAATTGATTTTGCAGCCTTAATAAACTAGTGTCATACGCAGCAAGCTAAACCCAGAGTCAACATTTATCTACATTTACGGTTAACAATATTCAAAATCTATCTCTGTGTTATCTGAAGGTAGTAAGAAAAACAGACACTCAATCCCCTCCCTAAAAGTGGTGACTGTGCATAAATTATTGGGAAAGTTTTTGTAACCCCTATGAAAAAGTATGGGCTTGCATAATTTTTAAGGCCATTTTTGAATGGTAGACAACTATTCAATGGAAACACTATTTTCGTTCCCAATATATGTGGTGTTTCCTAAGTCAAAATGTCAATAAATAAATGCTCTCTTTTGTCCGTTGCTATGATTTGTAATACCTCTGTAATGCAACATCTGAGAAATCTTTTTGCTAAACTAATGAAATATTACTTTTTCAGGAATTTTGTGGGGGCATTGGGATATGGTTTGTCTAACAAAAACATTAGTCAAACTGCAAAAAAAATACAAAGTAAAAATCATCCTTTTAAGACATAGTCCTTTTTGATGTCTCCATATGTAAACAAATTTATGAAGATATGATTTGCAACCATCAAATGTGATGAAGGTGGATGTAGTGCTTGTAGTGTTCTCACTGAAAAATCAATATTTTAAAAAATGTAATATTAAAAAATATAAAGTATAGGTACAGTATTCATCATAAATAAACCATCAAAATATAATAACTATAATTTAATGATATTGACCAAAATATGACTGCTCATTTCTGGTAGGAAGATGATCTTCCTTATCCAGGTGTAAAGGTGTGTTCTGTAGTAAAAGGCATGGACAAGCTTTGTTATAGTATCTAGATGTATACAAGTAAATTAAATTATGCCACTTTATCTATACACATGAAATTTTGGAAGGATTTTACATACTAGGAATTTCTTTGACCTTAAACAAAATGTTATGTTTAAAGTTTAAAGTTTTTTTTCTTTTGCCAACAAACTTGCTTTTGTCACTGTTCGTGACCATTCAGTACAGGAAACAAGATAAGCTATGGTGGTATTAGGCACGCTGAGGTCAGTGTGTCTCAAATGGTGTGATGGTGAATTGGATATACCAAAGATGACTAAAGTTATTATATCATAGATGCTTGCCCTGCCTTTCTGAAGGATGCTTCTGGCCCATTGTAACATTAGATAGGCTGGACTGTTGGAAAGGAGAACTCAGCCATCACTGAAATCTGCCAGCACCTAGCTGTCCAAGATGAGATTCATGCTGGTATAACTTTATATTTTAAGCAATTTTTTGTACTGGTGTATGTTTTCTGCTGTTGATCGATTTTTTATTTCTTATTATTTCCTTTGTTTCCTAATATAAATTGTTTGTTCTTACTTGCAGAACAAAATCCTATAAATGTCTTGTTCCTTGTAAGAGTTATCATACTATTCTCTCTCCCTGCCCTCCTTTTTTTTTCCTTCTCTTAAAAAGCATTTGGACATAACGAGTGCCCAGATCCTGGGGTGCCAATTAATGCTCGGCGTTTTGGTGACAACTTTCAGCTGGGGAGCTCAATTTCTGTGATATGTGAGGAAGGATTTATTAAAACGCAAGGAACTGAAACAATTACTTGCATGCTAATGGATGGAAAAGTAATGTGGAGTGGTCCTATTCCTAAGTGTGGAGGTACGTATACTATTTTTTTCTGGTTAAGGAGAATTTGATATAATGTGTTTTTGTTAGCAAATGAAGTTCATGTTTTTGCTGATAGGTAGCACAAAGCTCCTGTAAAACCTAGTCCTTAATAAAGGAGTGTAGTAAGGTATGAGTTTTTATTATAAACCTGTCTGCAGAAATGAAGTTTTCTTACAGCTTTTATAAAGACAGAAGAAAAACACCGGCAAAAATGGCATATACATCAGTAATGTAAGCACTGCTATATAGCCTCTGTAACGATGAAGGCTCATCTAAGGAACCTATTAGAACTGGAATGGGAATATTTTACACTGTTCATACTTTCAGGTAGCTCTTATTTGGTACTGGAGGAACTGTCAGTTCCTGAAGACATTTTATCTTGAAAGAATCACTCCTGTTTTGGTTTGTTTCACTTCTTTTTTAAAAATGTATTTATTTGACTTGAAAAAAAAAAAAAAGGTGTTTAAAGCAATGAGTGTCAGTGCTAGAAAAGCACACATAATATTAATCTCTGCAGTTTTGAATTCCAGTTCAATCAGTATCATGATTGGCCTAGTTAATACCTAGGAGTAAGAAAAATCAGGGAAGAAGAAAAATAAGAAAATCCTTCTGTTTTCACTGAACTTTATTTTATTATATTGAAGTCTTCTGTTCCTCAAGTTTGATATTTAAATCTCTTGTCAACTTGCCACTCAAGGTTCTTAAGTAGTCAAGAAGTCTGGGGGTTTTTGGAGGGTTTTGTTGATTTTTTTTTTTTCACCCAGTTTCATATAGAAGGTTTTTTCAACGTGCAGCTATTGACTGCCTACTTCAAACAGACAAACAATTTAAAATTATTTCAGTGCTCAGTGATGTTTATTAATACAAAATCAGATTAGAAGAAGATACTGATCTCTTTTTGGGGTTTTTGGCCATGGTGTTTAAAACTGTTCAAGATGTTTCAGCTCTCTGCTGCAGTCCTTTTTATAGTGATTAAATACTTCAGACATCACAACCCAGTGTTAAGCATATTTCCTTGGACTTGTTTATACTAATGGGTGTTAAAATATAACTTTTTGCTTCATTAATTGTCTATATCCTAAGAACTCCTTTCCTAAAGGGGAAAAGTTAATCCCATTTCTTACAATGATTATATTTAATCAATAATTATATAATCTCTGATTTATGGTTTGTGAGTTTTTATTTTAAACAAAATCTTAGATCTTATTTTCACTAACTGCCTTCGTGACAAAATTTGCATAATTTTAATACATTAATATGACTGTTTATAGTATCCTTTGCCTCCAGTTTAATTTCTGTGATAAATTATTATTGTTTCATACATATAAGGTGGGCCAGTTTTACTGGACAAGAGTAGCATAGGCTATAATGCCTCTGCATTATTACAAGATTCATGGGGCTGTACAACACTGCTAATAAAATATAAAGTTGTATTTTCAATGTTACATTAAAAATTTAAATTAGTGGGAATATCTTTGTAGTGTCAGTCTGTGAACTGACACTAATCTGATCCATAGGTCATCTGAGACTCTGAATGGAAAATATATTGGAATCCTAAAGGTTCAGACAAGGTTATATTTATATATTTTTATCAGCTGTAGAATTAGATTTTTTTTCAAATTTAAGATAAAATTAGAAGACAAATGAACATATTTTCAAACTAATAATGTAATTTGGTCTGTTAGGGTGTTCAACATTTTTAGTGATTGTCTACACATTTGCCTGTACTACATGGTTGTTTCATATAAACTCTATGCAGACTTCATAACTTCATTGTCATTTATATCAAGTCAAAGGCATAACTTCCATATACTGACTAGGAGAATGTGACCACTGTGCAGTTTTTATTCGACTTCAGAAATGTCAGCAATTACAATATATACCAGGGAGCTATTTAGTAATAAACGGTGCAGATGGTCAGGGCCAGCATACTCATTTTTCAGGACAATCCTGACCAGCCTCTTCTGGGGCTTCCTCCCAGCCCTGCCCATGGCCCAGGATCCTATTTCAGCTCAGCCTGAGGCTGTTCATTGAGCAATACTCATCCAACAACTCTCAGCAATGCTGCAAGAGTGCTGGTCTCCAGACCTCTTCTCAGATGTTCTCAATGTGCCCATGTGTCTTTCCGATTTGATCTCAGACCTAACCCGCCAAATTGCATCCCATGGTCACTTTGTTGACACAGCCCCTTTCCCTGTAACCAGTCAGCTCCTGTTTACCTTGCTCAGGTGGAGTTGGATCTGTCTGTGAAGGCACTAACTCA
>JAWWMO010000083.1:135346330-135356772 GCA_035047845.1 Dendrocincla fuliginosa | reverse complement strand
CTGAGGCTGTTCATTGAGCAATACTCATCCAACAACTCTCAGCAATGCTGCAAGAGTGCTGGTCTCCAGACCTCTTCCCAGATGTTCTCAATGTGCCCATGTGTCTTTCCGATTTGATCTCAGACCTAACCCACCAAATTGCATTCCATGGTCCCTTTCCCTGTAACCAGTCAGCTCCTGTTTACCTTGCTCAGGTGGAGTTGGATCTGTCTGTGAAGGCACTAACTCAGTGTATGTGTGAGTATGTGTGCACATGTCATCGTCCTTGGCTTCTGGCTTCTCTTCTCTAGTGAAGTCTTGCTCTGTGATGATTTTGAAGTTGGAGTTCCTGTCCTTGTGCCTTTCATCCTTCCTATGTGAGGGTTATATGGAGTATTTTCCCATAATCTCTTGTAACACTATGCTGTTGTACCTGTGCTGAAGCTCTAATCTTGGTCTTCCTGCATAACTCCTGTAATGCTTAATATCCTGCGATTCTGTAGCATTGGTGATAAGCACTTGAAAAAAAAAAAACCACCCAAAACCCCAAAACATGTCTAAAACTATGAATCTACAAGGCATTCAGTGATTAGCCTGTCATCCTTAAAGCTTTATTCACACTCACATACAGAAATTTCCTGTCTCAACCCCTACACCATACTATAAAAAGAAATAAATACAAATGACTTCGTGAGATCAAACTAAGATTGGCTTCAGTACTCCTTGTGTTTGACAAAGAGATTCTGGTTGATGGCAACCTCTAGTTATGTTATATTTCTAGGATTTTGTTTCAAACACACAGACACTGGGAATGAATCTGTCAGGCAACCATCAAATATAGCTGGAAAAAAGAACAGGGGATAAAAATCAATGTAAAAAAGGACAGGGAAACAACCTTTGTCAAGATGATAGTTTTATTTTCTGGGAAAAAAAAAAAGAGTCTTTTTAAAATAAGCCAAATAGTCCAGCTCTTCTGAAGGGAAGGACTCCGAGGCCTAGGAAATCAGGTTGTGATGGTGAAAGTCAAATGAAAAAAATCTATTGAACCTCACATTGCAAACATTGGGAAGAACCATAACCAGGGGATGGGTAAGAAAGATTTCTCTCTCATAACAGAGATTTTTTTGCTGTATTATAAATATAATCTTTAATGGTATTATGAAAATTTGGTGAGAAGATGGAACACTGTACAAGTTTAACAATAACGTATTCTAACTATGGTAGTAAACTGTCTCAAAATGTGGCTGTCTGGCATTTTTTATATATTTTGTAGTTTATAGGCTCTGTATACATTATGTTTGTATATAAGTGGCTATATACAATAAAATATAGGAATGTGGAATGTGGAATGCATCAACCTGGTTGTTGACGTAAATATGAGTTTAAATACTTTGTTGTTTGAATGGTTCTGTTTGGTGGAAGTAGTATGAAAAACAGACTTTCAGGTAAAAAGTGAGAAATCCCATTTTAAAATCACCAGTGATGAAAACATGAAGTCTAAATCTGCATATTTGTTTGCAGCATATTGAATTCTGAAATCTACATGGCTTTTAGAAACCCATTGTTTTCCCCCACACAATAGGGGAAAGATGGTCTATTATGTCCTTAAACCCACCCCCCACCAAACCTATTTACCACAGCTCATCATTTGGATATAGGAGCTTGGTAACCTTCTAAGAAAAATCAGTGTCAGACAAATGTATGATAATTCATGGTCTTCAATTTGAAATTGGGTCAAAGAGAGCAAAATTAATCTATTTTGTAGTGGAGAAGTACAGAATAATATAGGCAATGGTATGTTCTGTGCCAGTACCAGTATGGGGAGACTCTCACAAGGGGAGAGCAGAGAGGAAAAATCACCTACTGCTGACCATACTTCTTTTGGCAGAGAGCAGCATACAATTGGGCTGCAACTGCACATTGTTGGCTCATGCCATCTACCAACATCCACAAGTCTCTCTCTGCAGGACTGTTTTCAATCCATCATCTTCAAAAGGTGTATCTCATTTGCTTTGGAAGTGTATATTGAAGTGTTTTGGTAAGAAGCCAAGTGTTTTCCCTGTGTTTAGAACTTAAAGAAGCTTATTAGTTCTTTTCTAAGATACTTTATTCAACAATAAAAGAAAACTTTAAGCAAAAATGGAAACCTTTGCCTAAATATAGATGTCTATGATGTAAATAAATATGTGTATGTTTCTATTGAGTCTGGCAAAGAAACAAAGAAAGCTTATCTTTCTCTTTACAAAATGAAATTGGGGGAAAAAAATGCAGATTGATTATGTCACCTGTGTACTGTCATACACAAGTTTCACCAAGTTTGAGGCTGGTGAAATCCACAGTAATTTGGTGAATTATTTTCAGAAAAGTGTAATAAAATTAAAAATAAACAAATATGTTCATAAAGAAGCAAAACCCAAGATTTTCCTTTAGAAAATGGTTTAGTCCCTGAAGGTTAAGATCCTGAGGAGCTCACCAATTCGTATTTGGGCTGGATCAAATCCTTGATTAGCAATTAAGTAAAGAATAGCAATAAGCCAGTGATAACCATAAACTGGTCATGATTCACAGTTCTGTGAATTTATTTACTCCAAGTATTTAGTATCATAGGAACCGAAAAAGTATTTAAGCATATCATTATAGAATGCTAAGTGTTGGAAGGGACCTTAAAGATCATCTAGTTCCATCACCCCTGTTGTGGTCAGGGGTGCCATTCAGTAGATCATGTTGCTCCATCAAATTTGGCCTTGAACAATTCCAAAGATAGGGCCATCTGCAGACTTGCTGAGGGTGCACTTGATCTCACTATGTCGTTAACAAAGATATTGCAGAGTACCAGTCCCAAGATAGAGCCCTGATGGATACCACTCCTTAGCAATCTGAAGAAATAATATTTTCCTAGTGTCTCTAAGTTACCATGTAGCCTACCTGATTATTATGGATGAAAAGTTCATATGTACATACACTGAAGGGTTTGTTTTTTTTTTTCTCTTGATATCTAGATATTGTAAATTGCTAGAAAAATATTATGATTTGTTACTTATTTTAAAAATGTTGATCACTTCTAGTGATGGAATTACTGTATTTCTTATGTAGCTCCGTATAATTCTGTGAATTAATTTCTCTAGGGAATATCAATCTACAACTGAAAACAAATAAAGAAAAGCATGCCAAGTACTCCTACTGGCTTTCCTTCACCCATCCATCCACACCATGGAGGAGATGATCTTGCAAAAGTGTGATGGCATAATGCACTTGACTTTCATATGCATGTAAATTGATCAGATGAAATGGGTTTGCATTCAAGCATGAAATTAAAAACCCACACAAAGCTTTTCAAGACTAAAACTTAAAAGATCTGTCCTTAAGCAGTATTAGTTTTATGGTTCTTACTCTAGCAACCTGTGAGATTACATCTTCGGGATAGACTAGCACTCTACATAGCCAAAATCAGCTTCAGTCAAACCTAATTGTTGCCTCTGAGAATGTCTATTCTGCCCTATGACTGTCTTGACAATGATGAGCTAATGTAAAGTTCCCTCATTTTGTACCATATTTTCTTCAGCTATTTGTTAACTCAGAGCATGGTGCTAACAGTGACAAAGGCATGGGTTTGATCTCTGTATGGACCATTCACTTAGGAGTTGGACTCAGTGATCCTTGTGGGTCCCTGCCAGCTAAGAATATTCTGTGATTCTGGTCTAATGGAAGGTGTTCCCGCCCACAGCAGGTGGAGTCAGTACTTGATTTCAGAATTGTTATGAAAGAAATGCTCTTCATCTTTGTGGAGATTATTCCTGTAATTAATACTAATTAATACACCATTAAACCATTGAAATATTTTAAATATGATTAGCAACAACTTTGGATTCAGCAATGTTTTAATACATTTTTTATAGCTTATATTTACTCACTTTCGCTAAGAGAAAAACTATATGTTATTTCTAGTAATTCTGCTTGCACAGTATTTATGTATATTTATATACATTTTCCAAGTGCTTAAAAAATATCAACTAGTCTTAGAAGAATGGTAAGTATTCATTTTTCATGAATGAGGAATATGAATGGCCAACATGACAAGCAAGATGTATATGGTGTAACAGTGGATTTATGTCAGTTGAAATAACACTTCACTGCTTTCTATACACAAAACTTTTTGAAGTTTTTTTTTTGAAATCTCTCTGCTCACAATTAAAAGCAAAAACTAATGACACATTGTAAAAGTTATGTTTTGGTTTATGTCCTTTATTGCAGGAAAATAGATTGTACTGTGAGGATACGGTAGGGGAAAAACCCCCAAAACAAACAACTTTGTCAAAATTATTGAAGTTTATTTTTTTTAAGGTTTTAATTCAGTTATCTCCATCTAATTCTGAACACCATAGAATATATTTGCTTTGAAGCCTTTTTGAATCTTCCTGCAACTGGAATTTTAAAATTTGTTTATTATAGTTGTCCTATATTGAAAGTGATAATGGTGAATTACATATAATATGTCTGTGTTATTTACCTTTCTCTTTTTTTATTTTTAGCTCCATGTGGTGGGCATTTTTCATCTCCCAGTGGAGTAATTCTCTCTCCAGGCTGGCCAGGGTATTATAAAGATTCCTTGAATTGTGAATGGGTCATAGAAGCTGAACCAGGACACTCTATCAAAATTACATTTGAAAGGTCTTTGCTAATGTTTTTCTTACTTAATGTTTTCCAGTTTTTTCCCCAGAAGCAGGATTTATTAGCTTTGTCATAATATTAACTTGCACTATCACTAAAATCAAGCAGTTGTATTATCAGGTAGGACTTTCCAAAACTCCATCAGAGCATGAATTTTATCTTCAGTGAAATTTCTACTTTGATGTGCTGAAAAGATGTTAAAATTTCTTCCCTCCTACACATATTTAAGCATATCTTACTGAGTTAAAATTTTTGTGGTTTTAAAGATTATCTTGCTTAATTTGCTCATAACCATAGTGCTAGGATGACTTATAATTACAGTAATTTTTTTTTCCTCTCAAAACTATAAAACCTTAAACTCTGAAAATATGAATCAGCTGTGAAAACTGTATTGAATTAATTCATGTTTTTGTCCATTTTGAATATTTAACTATCAAATATGCTTATTTTTTTCTGTGAAAGGACTGTGTGCTCTCAGGATGGAGTTCCAATTTCCCTAAATTACTCCAGTATTCTACTTTTCTTACATTACTGTCTGTTACTAAGGTCCCTTCGTGATTCTAAGGACTGAAAAGCATTGAGCACCTTACATTTCTCATGTAGCAAGATATTGGCATTTTATTTAAGCTCTTTATCAGAAAGCAAAACAAAAAATGCAAAGAATGCTGTTCTACATATTTTCAAGGATGTTTTAGATTATTTTTAATTGTAAATATTAATAAAATTTTATGACAAACCAGGAAAAAATGCCTTTGATGATCAAAGTTATAGTGCACAAATATCATGGAAGTACTTTTCAGGTGGTATTTACACAGCATATTTTGATGACTCCTGGTCACACTTGACCTAAAAGAAAAGATATTTATTCATTTTAATACAATTCAGAAGTTGTTTATAGCGGGATAAGACATAGCAAAATTCCTCATTGTGATAAGACTGTTTAAAACTTTTTCTAATATTACTGCTTAGACTATAATAAAGTGATCACGGAACATTATATACAGTCAGACAAGTAATATGGACATTTCAAAGGTATTTCCTATCCTTAACAAGCTAGTCTTCCAAAATCATTATTGCTGTTTGTCACTTAAAATAAAAACTCACCAAACTATCTCCCAATTTGAATGCAACAAAAAGGTGAATAACTCCCTCTTACAGTAATTAATCAAAACTCATTTTAGTTGAAAATTAAGAGAAAATTATTCTTTCTTGTCTTGTAAATGAAAATGAGCAATTTAAAAAAAATGAACCATCATTAACCTAAATTTTTGAAAAGAAAGTTATGATTTCAAATAGTTTATTTTGAATTCAGCAATCCATTAGATGACACATTTGATGTGGACAGTCATTTCAAAGTGAAAAGTATTTGCCTTTATATTTGTGAAGTGCTATGCCAGCTGCATTTTCTTTCTTTGCACCTGAGTTTTATTAAAGATGACATTTTCTTGTGTACCTTTTTTGTTTGTAATGCATTAACGCCTTGTCATGAAATTGCACAACCTCTATTCCTCTTGTAAGTAAGAGCAATAAGAACAGACGTGGTCTCTTCAGATCACAGAGAGAGCTTCTGTCCTCTTTATGACACTCCTTTTCTACTGCTGCTCGATTTTGAGACTCTTGACACTTGCCATAAATTGGGCTGGTAAGCATGTTGCTCAGATGCAGCAATCAGAGAGACCCCATTCACATACAGAGGTGTGTGCTCTTATGCATCACTGTGTAGAAGCACATATAAAAACCCATCTATGTGTGTTTACAGAGATGCACTTAGATATACATGGATGTAAAGAAAAAGTTATTCCATAATCATATAATTAACTAGATCTTTATAGTGCACTGAAAGAAAACATTTTGTAGACTACTGTTATGCTTTTTACTTAGACTTTATTATTTTTCACACCTACATTCTAAGTCATTTATAAATTAGCTATTTAAAGACTTATTCAAGTCTTGGCTATCCTGGTTCTGCTCCTCCTTGCAAATCTTCAACTGCACTTTCTTAAGACAAAAGGATAATTTTGTTTAAATTTACACTTTTAATACTGTAGCCAAATGGCTTTCCCATATGATTAAAAAATAAAAACTCTCATATTTTGCCCAGCTTTTACATTTTACTTTTGTCCTGAAAAATGCATATACATATATATATACATATACATATACATATACATATACATATACATATACATATATGTATACGTATACGTATACGTATACTTATACATAGACATAGACATAGACATCAAAATACATATACTTTTGCCTTTATCAGAGCAAATACCAAAACTTCTACAATATGAGTAGTTATTTGAAAGAATTTTAATTTCTCAGTCAGGCAGAAATATTCATTTCTAGAACTTTCATATCCTTTTTGGATTTTCTAAGAGGAAGGGAACCATTTGTACTAATACACATTTCCTGCAGAGTGACACCTTAACATTGCATCAGTTTCCCACTTGCAGAGTAGTTTATTTCCTTTTAATCTCCCATCTTCCTACACCTCTCTTACATCATTGAGTAGGTGCAAGGTACTGCATTCCATGATTGTATGCCAAAGTGATCCTGTGCCAAGGAACCAGAGACATACACAAAAGAAAGAGATCTACAGACAGTGAATAAAAATAGCTATTAATTTTTGTGCTTTCAGTATGTAAAAATATTTTATTCATGTTTTGCTTTATGATTGTGCATGCATACTTTAAAAATTATTCCTGTTCTACAGGCATAAATAAGATAGATAATCTTCTGGCATTTTGTTATAAATCAGTATCTTTTTAGGCTCAATTGAAATGACAGAAGTGATAAATGGCAGTGCCATTCTTCATTGTAATGAAGTGTTTATCATGTAGCCTAATTATGAGTATTTAAATCCAAGGGATGCTGATAGCAAACTACTGATTGGAGCACTAGTCATATTTGTCTGATGAGTATACACTGTGCAGCAGGATATCCTGACTTCTCATGGAGTTGATAGGAAGTCTCTTAGAAGGCAGCTAATATTAAGGCAGCTTTATTCAAGATCTCTTCTAAAAATTTTGTGTCGCCTCCTATGTTACACTTGTTAACTTGTTTCACTTCTACACTGCTTCTGAGTCCTCCATAAGAAAAGGTCTTATAAAACAATTATAACATCCAGATTATTTAAGAATATTGATCAGTTAAAGTAGGAAAGGACATTGGAATCATCTTACATGAACACATAGTATTTCTTATTCAGTTTCCTATAAACTCCTACTGTTTTCTCACACCAGAGAAAACCCAGGTGACATGTAAATACATAAGTTGTGCATTAAGAGGAAAAAAATATATAAGCATCACACTTATAAATTAAATTTGATGATCTGTTTTTGAGCCAAAGGACCAAGCAAAGGCATTGTACATAATTCTCCTTTTAAATTTCTTTCAGTTTATCTCACTTAAAAATGGTTCTTAATATTTTTTCTTTGTGATTATTAATTTTTTCAATCTCTATATTTTTCTGCTTTTTATGGTGGTGTAAGTAGTCTTTGAACACAAAGTACTCATGAGAGGGTTTCATTTATGTCTTTGGAGATTCAACTCATTTTCAACATGACTTGACTAACCTGATAGTTGCATTACATTTATAATGTTCTTGCCTTTTTTGCACCTTCTCTCTCAAGTATGTTTTTGATAAAGGGACTAAGAAAGCAGAGCAAGACTATTTCCAAGATTTCTTTTGTTTTGTATGAATTACTGGAGGGGGGGGGGGAAGTATTAGAAAAAGCAAGTTATTGCCTAGTAGGTTTTTAGAAACATACCAGTTTGAGTTCATGTGGGAACTAACAAAGCCTGAAATTTTCAGTTTTCCTACTTCTAGGATTATCCCCCTTCATTTCTCTTACTCCCTATTCCTTTATTTCCATGCTCTTCTATAAGTTATTTCATGGGAGTGGAACACTGATAAAAGAAAACACAAGCCTTGGAGATTTAATTTGTCTTTTCGTCTTTTGCCAGATCTTTATGCTGAGACTCATGGGGCATAAATATTGAAATACCGAGTTCCTCAGTGCACTGGTATTAGTCATGCAGTTCTTTGACTGGATGTCACAAAGCTGAATCAGGAATCTAAGTAAATCAGAGAGAGAGGAGTTTCTGAAGGGTCCTTGGAAAATCCTGCTGTTAATTGTTGCTTTTTAATTATGAAAGGGTGTTTCAATAATCCATCAGAGTCCCTTATAGAAGAGTATGGTTGATCTAAGGACTGTCATTGCAATAGAGAAACCATTGTCAAAATACCAAGCAGTTGTTTGGAATTGATGACAGCATTTAAAACAAGACAAGTGAAGAGATACTTGGCAGTACTGTCAACACTCAGATTTTCCTTGACAGGGACAGCACACATGCTGCCTTTAAATAGTTGTCTTGTTTCCTGGTGTTTTCTAAATAGGATTTTTGGTTGTGCTTTGTTTGTTTGTTTGTTTGTTTGTTTTTTCTTTCCATAACTTTTGTCACTGCTTTGGACTGAGTCTCAGCTGGCATAAAGCCACTGGAGTCTCAGAGCAGACTCAAATAACTCTGTCCCTGCTTATAGATGATTTTAAAGCTAGAAACTCAGAGTATATTTCTTTGATAATATGAAGTACCTTGATGATATTTGTGCCAAATGGTATAGATGAAGTAAATGAGTGGATCAACATATCCTCTATATACTTAATTATTCAAAAACCCCATAATTTTGTGTTATAAAATAGCATATTCAAGTAATCTTTATTAACTAACTGTGTTTCTGGCTTTTGTTTCCTACAATACAAACCAGCTCAAGACATAACCTTATATCTCATCTTGCTAAGGCATTAACCTGAAATTTTATCATTGTATTAATTATATAGGATAATTAGTATTATTGTATTGATGTTGTAAAATAGATTTGTGGAGAAAAAATATTATCAGGAAAGGAGCATAGTTTTAAAATATGGGTTTATTGAATTTAACTGCCTCATTAAATTTATGCCTTTGGGTGTTTCCTCAATTCCAGATTTCAGACCGAACTCAATTATGATGTTTTGGAAGTTCATGATGGACCAAACTTATTATCTCCACTTCTTGGATCTTACAATGGTACACAGGTCCCTCAGTTTCTGTTTAGCAGTAGCAATTTCATGTATCTTCTCTTTACAACTGATAACAGTCGTTCTAACAATGGATTCAAGATTCACTATGAAAGTAAGTAATCCTGGATTGTATTATTTGATTTTTCCTCCCTCTCAATGCTTATCCTACTCATAAGTATATAAAGATTTACAGATGCTATCTTGAGTAAATTCCTGTTATTTCTTAATCTGAGAAGGATTTAGTTATGTTAAACTGCAAAAGGGATGACCAGTAATTTTACCTAGAATTTAATGTAATTTATGTACTGCTCTGTGCTTTAGGAATCAAAAGATGGCAATGGGAAAAAAAATGCCTTTCTTCTGGATGCTTGTGGTACTTTAGTTTTCTTGGTTTTGGTTTAGGCCTTCCTTGATAGCAAGGTCATAGCTAATGAAGTATTCCACACCGTTCCTTCACATAATCAGGTGTATATAAAGACAGGAGGAAGGTTTCCTCCCTCCTTTTGTCTTTTGCCTTTTGCTCTCTTCTCTCTCTTGTTCGTGTGCTTGGAGGACATCAGCAAACCGTGCCGGCCTAGCTCTTATCTCTGTGGGCTGAGGCCTATCGGAGAAGCTGCTGTCCCAGCCCTACGGAGGGGAAGGACCAGTTTTCTCTTAAGGGGAGTTTGGTGAGAATTGATTGTATTAGTTACTTATTGAGCTTTTCCCTGAGTTTACGAGTGT
>JAWWMO010000083.1:135320478-135340470 GCA_035047845.1 Dendrocincla fuliginosa | reverse complement strand
CACCTGGGAGGGACAGGTTGTTGTCCCTTGTTTGCTTTGGTAAGACATAGCAGAGTGGCTCAGGGGGTTTGGCTGGATACAGCCGGGAATGAAATGAAAGGGACGCCTTTCGGATTAATTTACTCTGCATGTTTTGAAGTGGTGGTGCTTGGAAAACAGCTCTCATGGTATTCCTGAGGCCGTGAGTTCACCCTAGCACCGGTCTTTTCTATCTGTTACTTATCAACACATGTTGTACTCTTTTACACTTTTTATATTTTATACTCCTTTATATTCTGTACCCCAACACCCTATAGGTAAAAGAACTCTTCTCTGCTTTACCCACATAAAGTTGTCTTGGAAAGTTTTTTTCCCCTTTCCTTACGGCAACCCTTATCATGTCCTTTCTATTTGATTATTATAAGAAAATTTTGCTTTTAAATTTTGAATATATGTGAGGAAACCTATTCTACATAGCATATGAATTATTGTATTAGTCCCATTAAAAAGTACAGGAAGATTAATGTAGAAGTTAGTTACCTAGTTAAGAGTTTAAAGTTCACTTTATTCTCTTCATTGTAACACGAATTCTAATAGATAATAATTATTATTCATTATTTGGATTAAAAATAAATATTGCCATTCCACCTGTTCTTCATTTACCTAAGAAAATTTGTAAATAGAAGGAAAAATGTTGAAGCAAGATAGAACACATTTAATGTTTATATTGAAAACCCCTAGATATCCAATCGAATTAGAAAATGTGACTTATGCATAACCATGATGGACATATTCAGGAAATATAGCAGAGGTGTTGTGCCATTTCTGTTGGCATCTCTAAGATAAATATAATACTTTTATTACAATGCAGTTGTTAAAAAAGCTGCTGCAAATATTCAGTGTGGTAGAGGCCAAAGCTAGAAATCGATAACTTATCTTGGTCTATTTAGATTTAAATAAGAAGATAAAAATGCAAGTTTATATTGTGAGTAATCTAGGCTACACAAGTTTCTATTAAGATAATCTCTTGTGTATTATAACTCAAGTCGAAGGTCTCTTTCTGGAAGCTGATTATGATAATTTGATGTCCATATTGTTAATTTACCACTACTGAGCTGCATCCCATTTTAAGATTGCATCTTCTGTAATTAGGGAAGACAAATTGCTGGAGTTTCTTGGTCTATGAAGCACAATATATAAGATTCAAAATCTAACTCGCTGTTTCAATAATTTGAAACTACATTTTATATGTCACTTTTATTATCAAATTGCACAGTAAATGAAAATCACCTTAAAGTTACATTTTCAGTTGGAAGTTAGAGTTAATTAAGCAAATGAATGTAATGAGACCTCTGTGTGTTTGTGCATATATGTATTTATTTAGAGTTATCTATATACACAAACACATTTGCATATAAATAGGTTTTACATTTTGTTTCTCTGTGCTTCTTTCTGAACTAGCATATAGTATGTCTTTTGCAATGATACTTGAAACCTAAAACTAACCATTATTACTAATCAATTATAATTGTGTGTGTTCTCTTCCCATCACCTCTGAAAAACAAATAGTTTTCAGTTATTAGTACTTACAACAAACCTAACCTACTGAAAAAAAAGCTTTTTTTTTTCTTTTAAAGGCTTCTCTTCTTATGAGTATTTTATCTTTTCTGAAAAAATTGAGACACATCATTGTATATTAGTGTCTGAGTTGTGGTTCATGATCCATGGCTGGTATCTTGAAAAATCTTTATATAAGAAAATGATAGGTGATATAAATTGAAAATGAGAAAAATATTAATTTCCAAGCTATCACCACCTTCAATCAGGCTAAAAAAGTAAAACCCTATGTTTTTGGGTTTTTTAGTTTTCTTTATTTCATTACTAGTGAACACCATTTGTAGAAATACATGGATAGATGTATTTGTGTATATATATATTTATCTATTTAACCTGTGTTATTTCTTCTTGCTTTACTAAAATAACTCATACATTCTCTTGGTAGTTCTGTCCTTTTTGGATATGGTGAATCCCTTCTTCTCACATCCAGATATCTTGACATTTCATATTTTTGCTATATATAATTCTGAGGCTGACTTGTGTTACAACAAAATACATTAGTTTTACACAGATAATAAATTTTATTCATAGGTCTTGGGTGACAGAGAACATAATTAGTGGTTGTTGAGTTTTATTGCATGGTATAAAACACAAAATCTGAGAGGGTTTTCTGTGAATATGTTTTAAGTGAGCTATACAGGATGACCCCTGCAGGAAGAGTACAGACTGACTTCTTCAGTAAAATACACATATGTTAGAACAGAAGACATGAAAGTAAAATGGAAAAAAACCCCACCAAACATCTATGAACAAAAATGTCATAATCTAATGTGAAGCATCCTAGCAATGTTTCTGTAGTATAGCTGCCAAGACAAGACAGACAGGTAAGAACTTGCAATTGCTAATACAGTGATCATAGAGACGGAAAATATATCTTACAGAAGCAGATTAAGAAAACCTGTCTCATTTAACTGATCCAAAATCATAGATTCTTACATGGTTTGCCAGCCTTCCAAAGTGAGACCCTACGAGGGAATAGAACATAATGACAGTTTAGCAGAAGAACAAATGTGTAAAAAATGCACCATGAATAAATGTAGGCTAGAAATTATCAGGCTATTTCTAGTATTGCAAAGTTTGTTTCCTATAACAGTTTTGTAGTAGCATGAAATATAGTCTGAAATGGAACTTCACAATTTTATGAATGACACAAGTCAAGTGTTTTCACTACAGTTACTTGTGTATTTCAGGGATGAAGCATGGCCTGCATGTCTCCCACTGAGAAACTTATGGGTAGCCTGATGAAATCTTCTGAACTTGTTTGGGGCAAAATTATTTTTAATCTATATAGGGTCACTTTTCAAGCTAGGTTTGCTTGCTGTCACTCTTTCCAGTGATTGATCATGCTACTCAGCTAAATAATTTGCAGCAAAAGAAACAGTAAATAATCAACCCAACATTGTAAGAATTTATTTCACCTGAACAACTGATGTAGTCACTGAACTCCACTATTAAGTTCTTCTTTCATAGTTATCCAAAACTTGCTTCTTAAATTGTCACATCATTTCTGATCACCGCAGTGCTGTAGATACTTTATATTTCCATGTACCTAACTGTATTCCATACAGAAAGGTGCACTTTTATATTTTGTTTTCTTTATTTTTTTGTTCTTTTTCTTTTCTATTATTATTTTCCCCCTATTTGGAAAACATGACAGTTGAGGCAAAAATTAGGCATGTCTTAATTCAGCTTCTCTGCTTGCATAAAAAAGAAATTATTAATTACTGTGTTAACAACACAATATTCCATTTTCCACATAAGAACTCTAAAATAGTGCTTCAGTTATTTGCTTAAGAATTCATTCTCCTGTTGCTCTTTCCTAGCCTCCATCTCTGTATAACTAGATAAAGTGGAAGAAAGGTTTCCTGCAGAATCTGGAAATATGTGTGTGTACTGTTTGCTGGTTTTGTGTTTATTTTCATGTCTTTCTGTTTTCCTTTGCACTCTGAAAAACAGTTTGATACTAGTAGTGATATTATATGCTTGGGCTGTTTGCCATCTTATCAGGGCCAGTACACATTTTCTATTTCAGATTTGTCAACTTGGCTTTATTTTCTAAAATGCTGGGCCCTTGATGCCTGTTTTTGCCATCTGCTAGCCTTCACAGAGTCACATGCCTGATGGCATGCCACGGATGTTTTATCACCACTTGCATTCCTGAAAGGTTTTCCAAACATCCACTGTAAAATATAGTTTTTGTTTGGTCTATTTTATATGGTTATAAAAACTGATTGTATTTTCTTATTTAATGGATGAAGTAGATAGCTACCATCAGAAGCTCCAGTAATATGCTGTCACAGCCATGATTTTGTTTTGCTAATATCTAAATATAGCAAGATGAGGTGGTAAGTGGACAGTATTTACCTTTACTGTCTCTTCATCAGAGAAGTGAGGAGGAAAATTAATATGGAAATTATTTGCCTGTGGCAACAATAAAGAGATTGGGCAATTGTGGTCCTAGAATGCCCTGTTTCAGCCTGGATTTGCAAATTTTCATCTTACAACTAGGCCAAAAATTCTAGAATGTTGGCAGGAGAAAGTGCATAGAAGACAATCAAGAGGCTCTCCAGACAAGTAAGTAGGTTTTAAACAAAAAAATAGTTAGAATGATCAAACAGATTGTAGGCGAAATTAGGCAGTGTTAGTTCTAGAATGCAGGATGAAGTTCAATTTCTGATTTATAAGAAAACTGTAATTAAATGTATACTTCTTTTCATTCAGTGTCCTGAAGAGAGCGATGGCACGCAGTGCCATAACCTCATTATGAAAAATTATTGACTTTTATAAAAACATTCCACAGTGCTATCAAAATGTCTGAAAAATGCATGTACAAAAGTACAAAATGCATGTACAAAGTACATTCTGGATATTCTCTTGATTCGCTGTCTGGCTTTTTCTCAAATCCGTTTTGAATGTACATCTACAAGGAGAAAATTATGACACGGCAATATATTCATTCTTAATATGTAACATTGATAGCAAAGGCAAAAATGGGTATAAACTCCAATCATTTACCCCACCAATGTATATCAGAAATTGCCATAAGTATCAGGATATATTAGAAGAAACATAATGTAATGTACATGTTACATAATGTAACAAATTGCAGAACACCTTTCTCCTGAGGAAGTATGTAGATGTTTGAGCATATACTGAAAGACCAAACTTCTCCTACCTTTAGGATTCTTACTGTTGAGTGTTGCATCAGTAGTTGCTTCTGATTTTGCAGGAGGAATAGGAGCAGGTTAAACCAGTTAGTGCAGTGGGGCAACATCTCCCAGAACGAGGCATTGCTCCTCCAGTGTGTGCCAGGCTCCTTCCCTCACTGCCACTGCTGTGGCAGCAGGCTGGGAAGCACAGACACAGGCAATAAATAGGGGAAGGACAGCTTGTAATAAGGAGAAGTGGGATTGATAGTTGTATCAACAGGAATTACAGACAAGTAGCTGCCACTTATATACCTCTAAAACTACCTTTCAAGAACTTTAACACCTGCTAAGGAGAAAATCTTGCTATTAAATACAGGAATGCTGAATACTGACTTTGATTAAGGTGAGGGTGCAAAGAAACTATGGCTGACACCAATAAAAACTCTGAAAGGACATTGGTTGAGGGCTTGACTACTTATGGCTGAAAAGGGAGAGTTTGTGTTAAATACTTTGGAAGGAGTTCTCATATGGAGAACTGCAGTTTTACTAAAACAGTCTGTATTATTTGACCTACTGGTGACAATAAATAATTCACTGTTCTTCTTTATCCTAAAATATTTCTACAAAATAATTTTGGTAATACATGTAATTAGGCTAAGAAAAATAAAAGATTTAGAGGTTTGTAATCTTGATTAAAAAAAAAAAGAAAAATGAAACTACTCATTTCTCTTATAATGTATGTCCTTCTGAGATAATCTATATTCCGAGAACTATGATGTAATAGCGTGCTTGTACTAAGTATTAGTAACTGTTATTGATATATGATAATTCTAAGGTAAAAGACTATTACTAAAAATGAGTTAATTATTTTTTTTTATTTCAAAAGCTCTGGAATTGCAAATAGACAATTAAACTGTAATGGTGAATTGTGAAGTTATTTTTTGCCAGTGTTGTAATGACTAAAATTTTGTATTTTGTATTAATTCAAGCTGTAATTTAATATTTGTACCACTCAATTACCAATTATTTCTATAAAATTTCTATTGAAACTTTAGAAAGGTTTATTCTTCTGTTGGCAGTTGTCATTATCACTTGCATTATAGATATAAATGCATACCAAATAATCATATACAAGAAAGCATGTTATGCTTCCTTGCAAAAATATTTTAAGTAAGGAATTCTTCAATGGCGAGCTCCACTATATACCATTTTAATTCCACCACCTTGGCTTCTGGCTCAAGTGATGTTGTTTGGCTCTGAGTCTCCAGAAAACATGAAAAAACAGCTAAGGAAGCTTGATTTTAATTTTCTTATGCCTTTTAAACACATATTATTTATTCATTGATCTCTTTTTATATTGTGTAAAAATGTAGTTATAGCTGAAATTGTTAAATAGTCTGAACAACTAATTTTAGGCATTTTTAAATACCTAATTTTTTAAGTTATAATTTTTTAAAAAAAATGTTTTCTTATATTTTCTCCCTTCTGCAAGTTTTCTATATATTATTATTAATGCTGTTGTTGTTATTTTCTTTGTTGTGTTTAGCTTTATGTGGTGGAGATGTTAGAGGACCTAGTGGAACAATTTTATCCCCAGGTTATCCTGATCTATATCCAAATTCACTGAATTGCACATGGACTGTGGATGTTACCCATGGAAAAGGTAAATAAATCCTTTTCTCTTTTTTCACTTTTTTTTTATATATAAATATATATATATATAAGTTCAGTATTCCTGTGCTGTAGATGTAGACCTAGGTTAGCAGCAAAGCACTCAGAACTGTATTGTTGATTGCTGATTTTTGGTTTCATTTATTTTTATTGTAATAGCTCCCAGAATTCCATAATAGACTAGGCCCTTGTGCTTCCCACAAAATGGAAAGTCAATGAGAAAGAATTATATAATGACTGATCACAGACACTGAAGGCCAGGAGGCTTTTAAGAAATTTTTGAGGCAGATTTCGGGAAAAAGATGTAATACTGCTTTTAACTCTTCTCCATGAGCTTGAAAAATGGACACAAATGGAAGCTGGTATTTCCAAGTAGCAAAGTTTCCTTGAAATAATGTGTCCTAGTTGCTTTCAGGTGAAAGGGTTTGGTACTAGATGAGAAGAGATGGGTCATACTTTTAGGGTTTTGTTGGTATTTTATATTAAATATGGGAGTACTTACTTATACTCTTGTACTATGAGTGGAAAGAGCTAGAGAAGTATAAGATTTAATGTTACAGAAGGAGACGCGTAGAGGTAAGTGTCATAAAAGAAAATGAATCCAAAAACTGCAAGCTGATTAGAGCACAAAAAGGAGAATGACATTGTAACACTGGAAAGAATACCAGAAAAAGAATGAAAGGGAGAAGAAAGAAGACTAGTTCAATTTTGAATTTCATCAGTTTTCTCTGTGAGGGTATGAAAAATGTGGCAAAGTATACTGATGATGTGTTCCTCTAAGTAAGAGTTATTGATAGCATAAAAATAAGACTTCTGATATAGAGAACTGTGCTCATCTATGATCCCCTTACTCCATCTTGCAAAAATAGTGTGGTAGTTCCTCATCTAGGTGTTAAATCACTCTGACTGGTTGTTCCATTTAAAACTCCTTAAAGTGTTAAAGTGGCAAAGTGTATCTCTCAAAATTATTGCTCCAGCTGTTCCATAGTCTCTCTTACTACCAAGTGATGCTATTGCGTCAATATAATTTGATTCTAAATATCCACAGTGAAAAAGCATCCTGAAGTTACCGATCTTACATCAGATGCTACATTTGCCCATATTACTTCTAGGTATAATACATGGCTTTTAGAGTTGCAGGAATATAAGGTTCTTTGAATCTTCTGATCTTCTGGATGAGCAAGAAAGATTAATGCAATGTGTAAAGAAACTGTTAGACCTGTAGTCATTTATCTCGCACCCTGTCTGAAAAGCCATTGGATGGCTTTTCACAAGCTTTATAGTCTCAGAATTGAAGAAAAGTAACAGAGATTGGTAAGAGTTAACTTCATGGAGTAATTCATGACAGAAAATTTTGTGAATTCTACAGTAAGCATGAGCTCAGATTAAGGCACAAAGTTTCTTGAAAGGCATTTTATTAACACTTCTATTTTCTTAAATTAAAAATGGGATTATGAAAAAAAATCTTTGAGGTGTTTTGGTTTTTTTTTCTTATTAGAAAATTAGTAGGTTTTTATTTTATTATTTATTTATCTTTTTTTCTTAAAACCTCAGTGAAAGAAGTACTTGAAAGTTGGAATCAATAAAAGCTGAAATTCTCAACATTATGATATTTTATGTGTGGCTGTTAAAAAACCACACTGTATAAAATGGATCTCCTGAGAAAACAAATTTACAGACTTATACAGGGAAAGACAGCAGCAGTACAAAAATAGACATTTATAAGCACATATACACTGATATGTATGTGCATATATATACACATACACACATATATATTGGCATTCTTGTTTGATTCAATTTCACACAGTGTACAGGCAGGAGGCAGAGCGGCTGGAAAGCTGCTCAGTGGGAAAAAGACCTGGGGGTGCTGGTGGACAGCCTAATGAACATGATCCAGCAGTGTGCCCAGCTGGCCAAGAAGGCCAGTGGCATTCTGGCTTGCATTAGAAATAGCATGGCCTGCAGATCCAGGGCAGTGATTGTCCCCCTGTACACAGCTCTGGTGAGGCCACACCTTGAATCCTGTGTTTGATTCGGGGCCCTTCACTAAAAGAAAGACATTGAAGTGCCAATGATTGGACATTAGGAAAAACCTCCTTTATGGGAGGGGTTATCAAGCTTTGGAACAGGCTGCTCAGGGAAGTGACATCCCTGGACATATTTGAAAGACGTGTAGATGTCGCACTTAAGGACATGTTTTAGTGGTGAACTTGGCAGTGCGGGATTAGGTGGTTGGACTTAATGATCTTAGAGGTCTTTTCCACCGTAGATGATGTATGAGTCTGTAAGTTTTATATTATCATATGGAAATGTTATTAAGGAAAAACATTAAGTATGAATGCAATGTTGCAATTTAACTTAGGCATTTTGATTTATGCTGCTCAAAGAACTGCTGGAATCAACTGCAGAGTGAGGATTTTCTGGGAGCAGGAAATAGTGTATGAACTCATATTTTGTACTTGTTGGCAAAAGCTATTAAAACTTCATGTTCTTCCTATTGTACTGAATAAAGAAGATAGCCTTCCTTTTATGACAATAAGTGAAAGTTTACTTAATTTAACTTTAAATCAATCAGTAAACTTCTATGTCTGAGTGAGGCTACTTCTGTATTTAAAGGACAAATGCATGTATCTTCAGGTTATGAGTCATCTCACATGAAAAATTATCTAAAGTAGATGGAATGTCACTTTGTAACTTTATGTTACAACTCCTTGCTGCTATTACATAATAGTAGCCAATTAAATGTGTAGATTTAGTTAACTTGTGTATTTTATGTCTGGATATGCTGTACCATCAGGAAGAACAGTTTCTGTATTTGTACACGCATAACATTATGTGCAATATAAAGACACAAGTTTTTAATTTTACTCTTCAAGCCTACCTAAAGTTTTAGAATTCTGAAATGTTTGTGTGGACCAGAATTATGTTTCCTGAGTGCTCATTAAAACTAGATATATTTTTTTTAATTATTTTTTGAAAATTTTTTAGCTAGAGAATGGTACATGTATTTTAAATATAACTAATATGTCTACTAATTGCTATTATTTATGCAGAAGAGAGGAAATATTTATCATGACAATAATTATTTTGTTTTGTCTGTGATTAACATGCAATTCAATATATGGTGAAATTAAATTTGTGGAGTATCAGTGGTATGTTTTACACCATTTATTAATAAAACAGTTAATTTACCCATCCCCCCACGGTCTGGATTGTAATACTGAGAAACAACATTTTAGAGTGTTATGTCTTCCTGTCTTTATTTCATGTTTTAAATATTCCCCTTATAAAGAAAGAGGCACATGAGGCAGAATGAGAAGGAATCTACCTGAGCGTATCTTTTAAAATTCTTCCCTGGAGAAGACACAATCTGTCACACAGCATATATTAATGTGATTAGAATATTTCTGAAGAAAAATAAATTGTACTGCTACTGCTGGGAAATACTTTTGGGTTTTGCTTAGAAATGTCATGGCAGTCTGGAAAATTGATTGAAACATTCCCTTGAGTTAAACTTCGAGTTTGGTGTTTGAACAATATTAAATGAAGCTCAGCTGTGATTCACAGGAATTTCATTATTTTGGGTTACTACCATAAAATTTTCATTGGCATATCTGATTTTGTTGTTGCAGTATGCTTGCGTGCATAGAAGGGGACAACATTATGGAGTACAGTAAACACAGCAAATATGACCTGAATTTCAGTCTCATTATGTACCTATCAATGGGTTTTTTTAAAGAGCAACTTTTTTCATGTGAGATCAACACTGCCATATAAAGCTAAGTTATCCCCTCCTGCCATTTAAGAGCTTATAAATTCCAAAACTAAATTTGTATATATTATCTCAAAAGATATGCAATCTCAATTCCAATCTCAATTCCAAAATTGTCTGATTTTTGGCATTTTTTTTCACAAAATTTGAGAGAATAAAAAGAATAATCAAAGCAGATGAATGGCTTTTCTCATGAAATTAATTAAGGATTTTTAAAATCCAAAATAAATTGTTTTGATTATTTATTTTTTTTCCTAGGCATAAAATACAATCTCATCAAGTAATTTCTAGATCAGTGCTACTAAGTAAGGATGCATTTTTCTGGGTCTAGGGGAGTATGCGATGTGTGCTGAGTTATGAGAAGGAGGTATCTACCTGAAAAAGCTGAATAGTTCTCCATCCTCTTTAACCAGGCTCCATAGATAAAGAAAGGTCTCCAAGATCCAAGGGATTTCTCTCATTGCTCCCATCTCTATGTCCAGCTGATTGCAAGCCTAAGCATGTATTCCAAAGATGCCAATATATGCATGCATATATACGGCTGGTCACACAGTCTAACATGGGCAGAGGCAAGTGTCTTATTGGCATACACAGAAGTACCAACACCACTGAAACAGACATGAACTCCACAGGCAGCCAAATCCTGTTTCTCTTTTTGGGTTGGTGGGAAAAGGAGTTTGCTAGAAGTGACACAGTCACACACGTATATGCATGTGCTTCTACACCTTTCCATATCCAGACCCAGGAGCTGGACCCCAGATCCCACTCCTATCAGGTGCTGCCCACCCTGTGACCAATGGCCCCTTTTCCTGTTGGCCTCTGTTCTCATCCTGCTCACCAGGCAACCCATATTAATGTTCACTAGTGGTCACATATGTGCTCACACTCTAGACAAAAGACATGCTTGCACACTGGTCAGGAAGAGAATTTTAAAATAAAACAGGACAGGCTACAGTGGTTAGGGACAGGGATTAGTGAGGGAGGCATAATCTTTTCATCTCTTTTCCCTTTTTCTCTCTTACCTAGCATGATCCCCACCCTTATCTTCACTTGGCCCACAAAATACCACAAAAACTTTTGCAGTCTGTAACTACCATTTAAAAAAAAAAAAAAAAATCATCTTCAGTTTTACATAATCTCAAGTATTCCCTCAAATACTCTATGGTATCCTAATTTTCATGAGACCCAAGACAATATGCTTTCCTCCATTTTAAGCAGTTACTAAGTTCTGATTGAACTGTTTTAAGATTACAGTGATATATTTCATTTCCCATCAGTCAGAAATTAAGAGTTCTGGTCTTTGGTTTTTGTTAGTATCTTCACTAAATCCTGTTCATTAAACCTTGTGCATGTGTGCATACTATTCATTACTTCCCTCATTTCTTGTCTTTGCTTCCTGTACCAAAAGGTCCTTGACTAGTTCATAAACCAAGTGTCCTTGCATGCCAGATACTCTTTCAAGCTGTATTTCTTAGGTGTGATTGAGTTGCACTAACATAAATATTTAATGCCATTCAGACAACATCAGGAATATTGTAAAAAAGCCCCACTACAAGACAATTGTACTGAGAGCTTCTAAAGCTTCACATGAAGTCTAGAAAAGGTAACCTACAACACCTAAAGTGGCATGAGTTTGCTGTGTTTAGACAGCTGAGTCAAGCACCTTATATATAATTTGGTTGTTATTATCCTGTTTGGGAAGCAAAGGGCTGGTGGTGAGGGGAGGAGTGGTGAAGATGGGGGTGACGGATGCAGTATTGGGGCTCTAGGAAGGGGAAGTATTTGTTTGTTTCTTGATTGAATGTATTGAAATGTATTGTATTAAAAATCTGTTGTCCATGAGAGTACCCAAAGATCTTCATCGACCATGTTAATCTGCAATCACATGAATGGATCTTCCTAAGTATTACATCATCAGATGTATTTGGTAGAGCCTGAATCATTGGTTTATAACTGACAAGACAAAACTGAAAATAGTATTACACTAGAGGTCTCAGTAATCACTTCAGCTAGCTAATGGATTCTCTGGTTTCCTGGCTTTTCTGAGCATTCTACCCAGAGATCATGGTCTAGCTCTTAGAAATGCAGAACTGATTTAATTGTGTGTTTTGATCTTTAAGTATATTTATTGCAATTGTGTTCCAGGCTGTATCTTCTAGATGTGTGATTTATATCTGATGCCTGGCAAAAAATCATACTGTTGAAGTATGCTACATCTTATTAAAAAAAACTTCTCTTTTTTTGGGTGGAAGTGCAGCTGTTATGTGCCATTAGAATATAATGTCATATATTTTATAACCTTTCCTTTCACTGCTGCTGTACAAGGATACTGGTGACTGTAAGAAAGAAGGTTTACCTTTCCCATTCTACCATAAACAGTTTGTAGTTTTGAACATACGTAGTACATAATTGGATTTTACATGAAAATTCAAGCACGTGTCTTTGAATTCTAGAAATCAAAGATCCAGCTAAAGGCAGAAGTCAAAGGTGGTGTCAAAACAAAAAGACCTGTTGCAAAGATACTTTAAAATCAGGAGAGATACTAATTTTTTAGAAAACTTTTCTTAATTTTGTGAATGATATAATAACGAAATGTGTGAATTTTAACCTTGGCTTAATTATGCTGATGTTAGTAGGGTGATATGCAAATCTACTTCTACTTTATTTAATAGGAGTGCAGTTCACCTTCTACACCTTTCACCTGGAGGATCACCATGACTACTTACTAATAACGGAGAATGGGAGTTTCACGCAGCCATTAGCACGCCTGACTGGCTCAGAGCTTCCTTCACCAATCAATGCTGGTCTCTATGGAAATTTCAGGGCTCAGTTGCGCTTTATTTCAGACTTTTCAATATCATATGAAGGATTTAATATTTCTTTCTCTGGTAAGAAAATACCTGGCTCCTGGAAAAGTTTTGGGTTTGATTTGCTTTTTCCCCTGTATTTTATATAAAGGAAAACAAACAAACAAACAAAAAACAGTTAAAAATTGAAGGGATTTTGATGACTACACATACTGAATTAAATACAAGTTGTTTCTTAAGCACAATAATTTCAAAACAAGCAAACCTTCATGCCTCTATAGAGACAGAGAACACATTTCTGCTACAGGGTAAATAAGATGGCAGTAAGCTGTAAGACATATTATCAAAGGACAGAAGGAAACAGAACTATTCTAATTTCAGTTAGTGAAATTCCAGATAAGCCAGTGTCTATTATTTAGGTTTTTGCTCTGAATTTTTGTTTTATGTACCTGAGATATTTATGGCCCTTAAAAGAGTGATAAATCATGTTGTGTTATGTATCTTTAAAACACTGTGAATATATTCATCTTTCGTTTTGATGTAAGATAAATAATTGTTTTAAAACATTCATTTTAAACATTCGTTTTAAAGTCTGAAGTCTGTATTGATAGATAGGTGGAAATTTACAGAAATTACTAGACTGCAAGATTACAAAATACGACTGGTAGAAAACCTCTTGTTCTCACTCGTACAAGCTGATTTGCTGTCTTGTTTTCAGAGTATAATCTTGAACCTTGTGAAGATCCTGGGATTCCACAATTTGGTAACAGAATAGGATTGAATTTTGGAGTGGGAGATATTCTGACATTCTCCTGTTCATCTGGATATCGTTTAGAAGGAGCTTCAGAGGTTATTTGTCTTGGTGGTGGACGACGAGTATGGAGTGCACCTCTTCCAAGGTGTGTGGGTACGTGGTCAGCTGCTTTCATTTGCTTGTATGTGTAGTCATTGTCCATGGACTTGCAGATTTACAGCATGGAAAAGCATGGTAATACACCTCTTACTTTTTTATGTACTCTCATATCCTCCATATCTCCATAGTCATTTTTTTTTTTTTAACCTTTTCTTAATATATTTAGTATTATAACTATCAAAGGACTTCACAGTCTATACTTGAAAGCAATTCAAATCAAGGGCACAATGCTTTGTCTTCTTATTTCGATTAACAGCTTAGGAAACCTGGGTATAAATTTAAATCAGCATTTAGCCGTTCAGTTGTCTAATAATTGAATTCTTTTTGCTAATGCAAACTTCCAGGTGATACCTGGGTTACAAAATGTAAATGAAGTTAGAGCACTTAGACCAGATTTATTTCATAAAACTTGGTCCATGTACAGGAGTACAGTCAACCCAGGCTTCCTATACAGGAACCATATCCTCAGGCTATCCTTAGAACAGTTGTTCTGATTTTAAAATTATAGTTAAGATAACTGAGAGAAAACGGTTTCTCTCTACTCACTATAGAGGTAGTCTATGTATGTAGATTTGACTAGCCTCTTAATGGCTAAAGAGTGTTATTTGACCTGAATTATTCCACAATTATTTGTTTTAAATTATATTTGTTTTAAAAGATCTCTAAAAAGTGGGATAGTTACTTAAGTGTCTCTATTATTTTTAATTTATTCAAGAGTATATATTTTTTGAAATTCATTGAAGAGTATGTGCTATATGGAAGGGTTTACACATGAAAACATCTGTATCGCTGTGCATTTGAAATATTTTATTTTTTCATACTAAATTGTTTGATAGTAAATTGTGTTTATATTTATACATATTAATACAATTTATAATTGTATTTATAATACGTTGTATTTCAGATGCTGATTGCATAATAACTATGCATTGATTATATGTTTCCTCTTATTCTTAGTTACCATATCATAATTTTTATGTACAAACTATTCATACACTTACCTTGGTATAAGAAAAATCATAAATTTAGCATATGCATAAGCAACATTCATGTTGCTCACCTAAAGAAAAGATGGTTTAGAAGCTGAGTCAGAGCAATGGCTGAATACAAGTTATTTTTTTGTTGAGATTGATACATTTTTAACCATAAAAATAATAATGAATGCATGCACAGTTGTGAAGACAGGTTAAATTTCAGTAATACATTTCTAGAAGTTTTAGTATACTGAAAACAAATTGGTAAATTATCAGTGAAAAGGAACTTGCACAGCAGCATAAACGAAAATAAAATTGCTATTTAGTTGTCATGACATAGAAAATAATGTTTATGTTTGGCTGGTGGGGGAAGAGAAAAGCAGTAACACAAGGAATAAATTATTTTCTAGTCAATGTGTTTTCTCCTTACCTTTGAAAAGGAAATATAGTCTCCAGTAGAATGACTTAATCAACATTTTCCTCCTGATAAATATCAAGCCTTCGTTAATGTTATGCTTAATTTATATGCTGTAATAATGAAATTCAAACAAGTGGAGTGTAGAAATTCCTGTTGACCACTTATAATGGATTTAAACTTTATGTATTGTTACCGCGCCTCTTGTTTGGTGTTTTCTGTCAAAATGATTAATGAGCTTGAATGCTCCTGATATCATTTACACCTTCACATACACACAACATCAATTGGGAACCAACCATTTCTCATGGTATTTGTGTTCAGCTTGTCAATGCAAGAATAAAATGGAAGAAAGACAGATGAAATAAAAGTTTAGTGGAAGGCCAAGCATCTGTTTCTGGATGAAATAAAGGCCAATGTCCTGAGTCTTGAAACAGAGTAGTCAATCATAATCGATTCTAAACCAAATAATTTGCCAGTGAATTAGAAGCTGTCTTTCCTTTTCTTATTTGGAAGCTGAATAAATAATTGTTATTTCTTGACTAATGTTATAATTATTTAATTTATGAAGATAATCTTAAAAAATAATTTGACTTAAAAAATGAAATTTTGAAATCAGGAATTATTAAATGAAAAATAATGTTCAACAATTTTTTTTAACTGAAATTTAAAGCTGAATTGCTCAAATAATGGCATTATCTCTATTCCATAGGGCTTGGTGTTGTGCTGAAACAATTTTTATAAAAAGCTTTTTTTTTTCCTAAAGAAGCATAAAGATTTTTCATATTTCTGTTCACCATTCAGCACATTGTGGGGTAGATGTCTGTAGTCACTCACTGAGCAAGCACTTTTTGGTGGTAACTGAAACTTTGGTATGTTATCCACACACTATTTTGGTTCAAAAAACTGAAGCACACACTATATGAGTCACTAGGAATTAACTCCATCACAGCCAACAGTATGAACTGTTAATAAATGAATTTATCTAAAGAGTAAAGAAAAGAGTCCACAATCTTTAACTTGCTTGCTTTGAACTTCTCCATGGACAGTGAAGAAAATTCTCTTTTTGACTCTAAGTAATAGATTCTTAAAAAAAATACTTTTGGTATGTATGAATGGCTGTTCACATTTGACTTTTTTTAGAAGCAAAATCTAAGCTCTGGGTGGTCGTAAGGAATCGAGATTTTCATCAGTATGGTGGAGGCTTGTCTCCAGCTTTTAAAACAGAGTAGAGGTCTCATCTTAGGTTTGTGAATATGGAGTTGTTTTCATAGAGTTGTAGCCCCTCTGAAATGGTTCTGGTGCATTCAGAGTTCAGGTGTCTTTCCCTAGTTCTCTTTTTAATTTTCAATGCCATAGTTAGGTTACAAAAAAGCAGTTTGAATTTTCCTGTAATTTTGCCACAGACAAGGAAAAAAAAAAAAAAGGGAAATTATTATTGCTCTAAAGGAAAAATTAAAAAAATAAATAAAAATAAACATTTTATAAACAATAATGGAATGAAGATGATTAAAGATCTGTTAGAATACTGTCATTCCTTAGTTTCTTGATTTATTTTCATGCTACATTCCAAAGGCAAAGTGGTCTCTATTATGTCAGGAATTCTTGTGTCTTTGTGTCTTCTTCTTTTTTTTTTTTTTTTTTTTTTTTTGGTTTGGTTTGGTTTGGTTTGGTTTTTTTTTTGGTTTTTGTTTTTTTTTGTTTTGTTTTGTTTTTTTTTTTGCTCATATGCTACTTTCATTTCTTCTTATGACATTTTCTGTCCATTTTTCTCAGTAGGTCCTAAAGAGCCTCTGGTGTTCTGAACTTACAGCTTTCCAAGGAGCTATGCCCCCCTCGCCATTATTGAAAGCAGACAAACAAACATAAAAATCTACAAGCAAATTCATTCATTTCTGTCATGTTGCATACTTTTCAGATAGTATTTTACATGACTTTTTGCTGGTAAAGATTTTTGCCAAGGTGTTCACTGATGTAGCTTCTTTACCAAACTTGAGTTAGGGTACTTTTCAGGGAATACATGGGGAGAAAAAAACCAAAAGTGTCTGAAAGGATCTATTTTATGAAAGCAAAAATAAAGTCAGTGTTGACTGAAGCATAATTATGTAACCAATGAAGTGACGGTTCTACCTCGGATACATTGATAGCAAGATC
Organism: Dendrocincla fuliginosa; assembly: GCA_035047845.1. Taxonomy (NCBI): domain Eukaryota; kingdom Metazoa; phylum Chordata; class Aves; order Passeriformes; family Dendrocolaptidae; genus Dendrocincla; species Dendrocincla fuliginosa. The sequence goes on along the minus strand of JAWWMO010000083.1, from coordinate 135,323,016 downwards.
CTTAATTAGTGGGAGAGGCATTAGCATATCTTATGCTATCTTATCTGCCTATCTTATTCTTATGTTATTAAGAGTCTTGCTGCATAGCAATATCTATTTCTGTGAATACAAAAAAAAAAATAAGACAAAGGTTGCTTTTATTGTATTTTGTTTGGAAAAATGTCATTTTCGCCAGTTTTGAGATTTTTTTTTTTTAATATGTGGAGTGTTTTGGCAGCATGAATTCTGAATTTAAGGGCTGTGATATCCACTTATAAATGTCATCGACTCATCTTAGAACAAACTAATCCTAATCTTCTTCTATTTTTAAGAAGTAAATTTATTCCTTTAAATATTTCTCCTATCATGTCTGAATATGTTGTATGTCTGTTATTTTCTTCAGGGATAGGATGTCCGGGAAAAAGCAAAATACAGTCTTTGAGGGCTCACCATATGTTAGTATAATAGTACCATAATATGCTAAACACTTTCTTAGCATTTCTTATTTATTTTAATATTTTACATCAACTTTTAATTGATAATCCTGTTCACTGTGTGGAAATTTTCACCACGTTCAAGCAGGTCTTGAGTTATCCAGTGGAGGGTTTTTTTTTTGGTTTTCATGGTTTGGAATAATTTTGGGTTTTGCCAGGTTTTTTTTTTATAAGAATGCTAAGTAAGTTTAAAGAAAAATCATGCACATTGGTGCTTTAAATTCTCCTAATATGGCATATGGTTTTGTTGATACAATTTACCAAGGTGAAAGCCTCTTCATCATGCTGTTTCTTTATCCTCTTTTTGTTGATTGCAGTGCACGAGCATGTTTTCTGAAGTATTTGGGGCTCCTGTCCATTTCTTGTAAACTGACACTATTAGTTATGATTAATATTATTAACGTACTAAGAATAGGGGGCTTTATTTAGCCATTGACCATTTGGCTATGGATGTGGAACCATCATCATGTTGCAAAATTATGTGTAGTCTGAAGTACAGGACTTTTGCAGATCTGGAAATACTGTCTTTCATTAAAACATAAGTGATGTCTTTTATTTTGAAGGAATATAAAATAAAAGTAAACCCACTCTTCTTACTGATCAAAGAAGGCAATGTTCTTTTCATTTTCTTCATCAGCATAGGTTTCCTTATAATTAAACCTGTCAGAATACCAAAACCATCTGGAAAACCTGTGACGACCTTCTTGCTCATGCTATTCACAGAAAGAAATCTTCAGTAACAACTTAATCCTGTCAGGATTTTCATGTTATCCTCTATTTTGCTGTCTTGTTTTGACAAGAGTCTATTTTCCGGTTTATGCCAGCCATCAGTTGAAGAATTAGAAATTCTAAAGGCTAACAGCTTTATAAGAGACAGTTGGAGAGCACTGGATTTAGATGCAGTTTCGGAAGTAACTGTTGATTTACAGTCTAATACAAAGTTTGTTAAAGATAAAGTCCTTTTTTAGAATGCTTCCACTTATTTGTCCAGTCAAGCTGTAGCAATACCAATAACAGCCTTTCAAAATACAGAACTGCTAGATGTAGCTCTTATCTTTTGATTCCAAGGAACTGTATTGAAGTAAGTGGTTTCACTCTGGCTGAATTTCAATCTTTAGTCACACATCATGTCGTTGGTGTTTTTTGTTTTGTTTTTTATTATTATTTTTTTAATTTCAAAATTATTTATGGTGAGCATTGTAATATTCTCCTAATATTTTTAAAAAAAAAAAGCTATTTAATTCATTAAAGAATTGTGTTTGAATGGTTAAGTTACCAAACAGATACATTTCATTCCTTGGTTACATTAATGCCATTTTGCATGATTACAGAATTTAAATACACTAATAAACAGCAGTTTATAACTCATCTGTTTTATTATGAAAATGTGCAGTAAACACATATTCATTGCCAAAAACAGATCAGTCTTTTATTATAAATATATTCACCATAAAAGCTTTTACCTTTCATTATTTTTCTTTTAGATTACTTTCCTTTCTAATACTAAAATGTTTCTGTATTTCTTCCAAAGTCTGGAAGCAGTGATTTACTTCAATCTTATTGTTACATCCCTGTATGTTATGTGAGGTTGAATTAAAGTCTTTGGGAAAACATAGCTGGATGAAAAATAGTTTTTCCTTATTTTTTTTTTCCTACAAGAAAAGTGTATAGAGTATGTGTAAATTTCAGCAGAAACAAGTAGATTTTTTAAAAAATGCAAAATTTTGTAATGAAAAATAATAAATTTCATCTCTGTTGTACAGGGAATGTTACTAAAATGAAATATTAAGACAGTAAATAAATATTTGTAAATTTTGATAACAGCCCTAAGTATGTTTTAAAGTATTGTTACAGACTCTCTGCTCCTCTGCAATTTTTCCTTTACTTCTGAAATAATGTTTTGTCACTTCTTTTCAATCTTCTATGTATCCCTCTTTACACATTTTCCCTTAATTTTTTACTGGTTTGCCTCCCTTATTATCTGCCACTCACTGTAATGTCTGTTAAAATTATTTTCCAAACACTTTAAATAAATTATGTATCTTTAATATTTGGATTTATATTA
>JAWWMO010000083.1:135273406-135310457 GCA_035047845.1 Dendrocincla fuliginosa | reverse complement strand
TGGTCATCAATATCTAAACTTTACTGCTTTGTATCAAATCATCCAGGGAGCCATGCCCCTGCTTTCTCAACCATTCCCCAACATGACAGGAAAAGTGTAATATGGTAGTCTGTCTAATAAAACTGTTAATGAAGTATGTGTGGGGACATTCTAACATGAAGAAAATTTGCATCATTGTGTGGCTTATTGGAAGTTCTGGTGAGGCATTGAGAATAGTTGGTGTAACGTATTAACAGTTTCCTTTGGTTAATTAATACTGACGCACATATAACAGAAAATTAATTACACTTATAAAGTGTTTAAAAATAAAATAAATCCTGAATCCTTATGTATTATTAGTTATAAGTAGCTTGGTGAAATTAGGAGAAAGAATATCAAATTCAAGCTGGGTTTTCTTTAAGTCTGCCATGATGTAAATATCTCTGCTGGATAGTAATAATTCTGAAATGGGTGTTTCCCTTTCAGTTACTAAAACAAAGCTCAGTACATTTTAGATTAATTTTTAGAGGGGTGGGGGTGGGTGGGTTTGTTTGGTTTTGTTGATTTGTTTTAGGTAGGGATATTTTAGTTTTTTGTTGTGGTGATTTTGGTTTTTATGTCTGACTTGTTTACTGATCTCAGTATAGTTTTACAGAAGTTTTCTAAAACATATAAGAAATCTATTTTAATACTGCTATATATATTTTGAAATTGCTTTTTATTTGATAAACACTAATTGCACCTTTTTTTCCATTCTCTATTTTCTTATTTTTACTCCATTTAAGGACATCGACATTTAAACTGAAATTTATTTTGAATTTTTTTGTTTGTGTCAGTAAAAAAAAAGGAATGATGCCAAGTCATTTTGTTGTGCATCTTAAACTGCTACACAATTATTTACTCATTACAGATAGCTATAAATCACTTTTTTTTTTTTCAGCATATCATTAAATGTAAAGTCTTTGTTATTACTAAAGACATGAGGATTTCTGGAAAATAGGATTTGTGTGTGTAAGCCATTCTCACAGATGGGGAACAGGCATCATAATACTTCACATTCACTTTGTTGCCGTACTGCTATTGCTGGTGTATTTGTTTTGATTTTGTTCTGATGAAGATTCCTTTTTACAAATACAAGCCTTAATTACATTTGTAATTAATACAATTAGATCTTATTTAGAACTGCAGACAATTCTGTATTCTTTACTAAAGCTTTACAATTTTCCTACATTGCAATTTGAAAATTATTCTGAGGTCAATTTACTGATTTACAAGTGAATTTTTTCATAAACCCCATTTATCAAAGTTTTAGTTATTGTAGAAGTCAATAAATAAATCCTACAGGACATAATGGTTGGCTATGGGTTTTTCTTCAGGAATTACAGGAATGCAACAACCTGTGATATTTTAAAGCAACCAAATTTATAGGGAAATTTTCTGAGAATTATTTAAAGATTGTTCTTCATATTTAGTAGTCTGATATAAGTTTCAGGTTCAAATGTGGAAAACAACAACACTTAAGGAAAAATAAATAATAAAAATGCTTTATTCCAATTTTCATATAGATTACATTGCTCTTTCAATTTACAGAAGCAGTTGCTAAATTTATTTCCTAGTTTTCTTTTACTTTATAGTAATATTTGAACCTTTTTTCACATGGAAGAAAACCACCACAGGTTTATATAAGAAGCCAAAGTTAGGGATATGTGAGCTTTTCTATTATCCTCTCTCAGTGACATGAGACATCTATCTATGCAAGACAAGTATTTGCTGATAGGCTGTGATCAGCATTACGATACAGGCAGGGAAAGAGAAGGCACAGAGATTTAAAAAGACTGAGCTGATATGGCAACTCTGCTCACTTCTATTGTTACTCAAAAAAAGGAATTGACATATTTTAAGCTCTGATTTTGAAAAATCACCAAAATTAAGTCAACTTAACTCAAGAGAGGTAAATAATATATCCAAATAGTACTCTGGGTTGACTTGCAATAGATCTCTCTTGACAGAGCTGTCCTCCCTCTTAATGGAGATGTATAGAATTGTTTTGTAAATAAAATATATATTTTTATTTCTTCAAACCAGTAAAATTCACTTTTTTTTTTTTACAGATCTATGATGGCAAAGACAACACTGCCCACCTACTGGGAGCGTATACTGGGGCATCGTTAAGGGGCTTGACACTAAGCAGTACTTCAAACCATTTGTGGTTGGAATTTAACTCAGACATGGAGGGCACTGATGAAGGTTTTCAGCTTGTGTATACCAGTAAGTGTTTGAAAAAAACAGTAGTAATATACTTATGATTTAAAGGAATGAAAATTCTTTGCTCATTAGGAACAAATCACTTATCAAAACAATATACTTTCATAACAGTACCTTAAAAGCCCCAAAACATGTAGCATACTGAAACCTTGATTTGATAGTCATTTGCACACTCTGATACTTGAATCACTGTCCTTTTTCTAAAGTGTTATTTTGAAGTCTTTTTCAGTGTTGGAAAGCGTAAAAAAAAATAGGGTAAGTTTCAGTTAATTGTATTAAAACATAGAAGTATTGAAGTTTGGGAGTAGTTTTTAAATGTGTAGCCAAAACACTTTGTTGCATGGAGATATTTCATAAGTAAAGGACATTCTCGCCTTAAGCTTCGTGTCCAATACTGACTTTGCATTTGTGCCTGAACTTACATTATTGTTAAAAATAATCCAATTTGGAACCAAACTGACAAAGAAAGGTTCCTAACAAAAACTTCTTACCTGTATGTGGACTGACAAATTAAACTGTAAAGATGAGGAGAGTAAATCCTGTTCAGATCTCTGGCTTATTTGGCATATGGAAACAGATATACACACCTATTTTATCAAGTGTCAGCTTCTGAAAATGTATGTGATTGTTCCATGTGACTATTGACATGTAGTGTGTATGGCTTTTCTTTTTTTTTTTTTTGGTGTAATTATTTCATCATCACTGAATATAAAGTGAATTTTTGTCAACCAGGACAGTATTATAAGGTAATTTTGCAATGCAGCTATCTACATTCTTTTTTGTCACTCTGCTTAAATAATTTATTTTTTTACCTGTTCAAAAAACTATTGTTTCAAAAATCCTACATCTTGTTTTTAAAACTAATTGTAATAAAAAATAGCATAAGTCTTGCAGAATAAAAGGAAAGTATGTAATTATTTTCCAGGTGAAAGTTGCGTAATTATACCCTGTAATACATGTGATAGCATAGGACTGCATCCTATGATTAGAGATAGGTCTTTTGGTGCTGTGTTACTATGTAAGTGTCAAGCTATTTAATTTTTATTATTTATATAGGTACATCCAAGCCTAGCACTTGAACCTAATCATTAACATTTCCTGTCTTTTGAGACAGACATTCTTATAGAATACATTTTCCTAGCTTGAATAGTTATTAGCCCGAACAGTGCTGAATTTTCTTTTGTTGATATTGGTAGCATTGGAAGAGAAAAAGAAAGTACAGAGGAGGGCCATGAAGAGACTTGGAGCACCCCTCCTATGAAGACGGGCTGAGAGAGATGGAGTTGTTCAGCCTGCAAAAGAGAAGGCTCTGGGAAGACCTTATAGTATCTTGCAGTACCTAAAGGAAGCCTACAAGAAAGCTGGAGAGGCATGTGTTAACAGGACAAAAAATAACGGCATTAAACTGAAAGAAGGCGGGGTTAGATTAGATACATGGAAGATTAGGTACAAGTCTGAACTCTGCGTTGGTGAACGCATCAGCCAGGCTAGATGGTGCAGAAGATCCTCCAGCTGGAGCTGCCGCCTCTGCTCTCAGATTAGTGCCCCCCATCCTGCCTTGAGAGTTAGGTGGGATGAGTGCTCTTGACCTGGGCAGATGGTCACAGAGCAGTGCCTGTTTGCTGGGTTATGTGGACTTCCAGTCCACTGGGCCAGTGGAATGTTTACCCTTCAAAGAGATGTTCTTCCTGTGTGGCCTCCTGCACAAACTGCCCTGCCATGTCCTGGCCAAGGCCTCATGCCCTCTTTAGCTGCTCTGGTCACAGCACTCTTAGGCATGCACACTTAAGGCAGCAAAAATGCTTCCAGTATCCCCAGTTAGAAAGTGGGGTTACATGTTGACCTTCCAGAGCGAGGTAAGCAGTTAAAAAGTTCTCAGGGATCAAGACAGAGTTTAACTTCTTTTCACTCAGTGTGATCAGCAGTTTTCTTAGAAGACAGAAAATTTTAACTGATCATGTCTCTAAACCAACATTATCAAAAATGGTTCTTCATCTGGAACTCACTAGGAAATAATAGGTTAGGAATGAGAAAAATTCAGCTTAGAGGTTGTGGAGGCTCTTCAATTGGTGAGACATTTTCAGTAACATGAAATGAACTGAAGGAGTAACTGGAAAGATACAGAATTTTGCATATATATTTTTTTTTCTTCCCCCTATGTGAGCAAACAGTCTTATCCAACATGAAATATTTTGTATGCAAAATAAAATAAAGAACATATTTAAAAAAAAAAAAAAAAACACAGTGATTCAGCACCTGAGGAGAGATTGCGAAAGGCTACCAACTCTTGACCAGATGGAAAAATACTGTGTGAATGACTTTGCTGAACAAAGCCGACATGATAAAGCCTTCATTTGCTCCCATATTACCTATGTGTAGGAATACCAATCTCCCTACAAACATTCTGAGCTGCATGATATTGATAAAATCATTTGGTTTTGTACAAAGTGAGTCTTCGAGTTGCTTCTCAGTTCATAACAGAAAACCTGGTTTGAAATAGAAAATCTTTCTCCCAGATTTGTATTTGTCCATATATTAGTATGTCTCCCCCTTTCTGTCTAATGCATGTTATTTTGTTTCCTTCTTTCTCTGCATCTCTTAGTTCTCAAAAATATCCAAGTTGTTTAGCTTGAATTCTCTGTATCATCATTATAATTGTTTCCTGCGTGTAGTTCTTAAGTTTAAAAACTACTGAATGCAAAATTAGGGATTGATGAATATAACAGTATGTATTTGGTGCCACAGGTGCTATTGTGCTGCTGTTGTTACTGTGTGAAATAATGTCAAACAAATCTACTGTTCAATTTTGTTTATGATCCTTTAAATGTCTATTCACAAGTAAATGGACAGTCACTTTAACTGCCAATTTATAATTTATCATATCATTTTAGAATTGATTGATAATGATATTGAATTTTCTTCTCAGTCTTTAATTGAACTCTTAGGAAAAATGAAGTTCTGACACAATTTGGTTTTCATGCTCTATAGACAGTTACTTTGCTTAAAACCAGAGAAGTGGTTTTAACTTAAGCATGTTACTTGAAGTTTGGAAATGATTGATTTCCATTGGATTACAGAAAGTCTTAATTTCATTAATGTATTTATCTGTTTGTTTTTGTAACTACAGTGTTTTATTTCTCTCACAGGTTTTGAGCTTTCACATTGTGAGGACCCTGGTGTGCCTCAGTTTGGATATAAAATCAGTGACCAAGGCCATTTTGCTGGAAGTACTATAGTTTATGGATGCAATCCAGGCTACACACTCCATGGAAGTAGCCTTCTCAAGTGTATGACTGGGGAAAGAAGGGCATGGGACTATCCTCTGCCATCCTGTATTGGTATTATACTCTTTCTTATTATGATTTGTTTATTTATTTAACCTATTTTTTGAATGCAAGAAAGAAAAAATGTAAGAATTGTTAGATCTATGTGAAATCTGATTTACAGGTGTACAGATCTGTTTACAGAGGCATTTATAGATCTCTCTGCATAGTTCTCATCTAAGTCTGTGAGTGGTGTTGCCTTTTATTGGTTTAAAAAAGATAGTAAATATTAAACATTTGTGCATATTGAAAATCCTAATGCATGAAAATCTAGTTATACTTGGCAAATAATCAGCATAAGAAGACAGCTTAATCAGAAAGCCAGGACATACATATTTCATAAGGCATTTTAAAACTAGTAGCTAGAAAACTTTTCATATATTTACATAGAATAATAGAAAATAAATACAAGAAAACAAAAAACATTAAGATATAAAGAGACATAGAGTTATTTTGTGCTTTGGTCACTTCCATTTCTTTACAATATTATAACTTTATAAGTTTTGCAGGTACCTATGGGCTCAATTACTCCCATATGAGAGGGAAAAGAAGACAAGGCTTAAACTTTATAGCATCTTTCTTTCTTTTTCATCATGTTTTAGAGGAAATTTGGATTGACTGAGTAGGGGAAGCAAAAGGTGTAATGCAGTCCTTATATGCTTTCTTACAACATTAGGCCATACAGTCAGTTTAATTGTGCTACCGATTCAACAAGAGAGTAGATGTATAAATTTATTGCTCAGATGATTAGCTGGAAGACTGTTATATACCATTGTTTTTTGTTAGCTGAATGTGGAGGCCGTTTTAAAGGAGAATCATCAGGAAGAATCTTATCTCCTGGGTATCCCTTTCCTTATGACAACAATCTGCGTTGCATGTGGGTAATTGAAGTAGACCCAGGAAATATTGTCAGGTACTGAAAACATATCTTACAATTATAAAAATGTTTTTGACTAAAATAACCGAATCTTACCTCTAGAGTGGAGGGAAAAAAAAAAAAAGGGATTTTGGACTCAAAATTTAAGGTGCAGCTCAAGGCCAGTGTTTTTAACAATTTAGGTTTGGGTTGAAACTGTCTGTCTTTAATAAATATTTACTAAAGAAGATCAAGCTTTAAAATTGGTTATAATTTTGTGAAATGCTGGAGACAGCAGAACTCTTTAGTGAAAGACTACAATTAAAAGAAAAAAAAAAAAGAGACCACCCTCCATTTTAGCAGTCCTTTTAATTAGATATCTATTCACACTATATTGCTAATTGCATGAATTTAAAGTTCTATTTCATTTGTTTTGATGAGAATGTGATACATAATGTTGTCTTAGGAAAACTGAAACTATTTTCTGAAAAGATTGTGTAGATACTTATAGATAATTTGAATGGCTACAGTAATACATGGTAGACAAATTCAAATATTGTTAGGTTTTTTCCTTTCAAATTCATTTTAGTATTGGCCTTTCATGCATTCAAAGATAAATGTATGGACCATTATAGAAAATCACCCTTAGAAATTAAATTTTATTTGCTTTTCTGTTGTGGTTGTTTAGTTTTATTTTTAAAATTATGTTGTTGAGTAGTATGAAAACTGACAATGAAATCATGGTGTTCTTTCAGCCTCCAATTTCTTGCTTTTGATACTGAAGCATCCCATGACATTCTAAGAGTTTGGGATGGTCCCCCTGAGAATGAGATGTTACTCAAGGAAATCAGTGGCTCCCTTGTTCCTGAAGGCATTCACAGTACACTCAACATAGTAACTATCCAATTTGACACAGATTTTTATATCAGTAAATCTGGATTCGCCATACAGTTTTCAAGTAAGTTGGTTAATTTAATTTTTAATTTATTTTATAAGATAGTTCACTCACAGATAATTGTAGTGCTGGAAACACTTGAAATCAATGGCAGCATTTCTGACTTTTTTAGAAACAGAATTGGCATAGACTTATAGATTTGTTGTAAAGCTATATTTTTATCTTAAAAAATCCCAAACCAATAAAATACTGTGTTCTTTGCTAGTTTTGGCTTTGTTTCAAAGCTGGGGCAGTGCCAGGATGCTCATAATTATGACTAGTGTTTTTCACAAAGGAGGTGATGTAGGCATGTTACAGGATCCATCCTTTCCTAATCAATGAGAATTTCTGCTTTGAGAGTCATCTGTGGGGAGTTTTCATTCCTGCTGTTCTTGTATAGGATGAAACAGGAAAGAGCACTACAGGAACAGCACTGGCCTTCTCCCTTTTGCCTTTAATGCTATATCATCTTCTTACAGGCAGCACAATGACTAAATCTAAACAGTTAATTAACTGTTATTAAATCCCTTTAGACATTTTATTGCCGAAAGAGAAGAAATCATTGAGCGAGGTCCATTTTGACCTTCTTTTTTCCTCTGGTCAGTGAAATTTATATATATTTTTTCAAGATTAGCAAGATCTGTTCTAATACCATAATTTTGTGTATCAGTAGCAATGTTTCTAATGTGACTTGACACAGAGACTCTGAATGTTAACATTATTTGCCTCATTGTGCTTCCTGTGCTTGGTAGTTGTATTAGCCCTTGTTTTCCCCTACCCTCATTATTTGTGTGTATGAGAAATAAATGTGTGTGCATACAGTAGTTTGAAGGAAGGAAAAATGAATTATGTAAATGGGAGCAAAAAGTGAAAGACTGCTACTGCTCCATCAGCTGGGAATAGAGGTTTTAATTCCTTGGATCTGAAGTATTTTTGCCATTTTACCACCTCACCCCCTTCCAGAGCCTGTTTAGGAGAGTCTTGCATATCTGCTTTCCATTCTCAGACATGTTCATGTTTGATGTTGAGGCCAGAAAGAGAGTGGGGAGACCATTATACACTGAACTTATTCAGGCAGTCATTTAGGTTCAGTGGAAAAATAGATTGATGCAGAATGAGAATGGAGTTACAATGAAAAATGGATGGTACATGGGAGTCATGCTATAAAACAGCTACTGATGCACTTGCAGTGATTTATCTGAAAGGAGGGTTTGGAGTTCTATCTGAACGGACAGACTTTTTATTTAATTCTCCATGCTGTTGCAGTCTGTTGAGCTCTAATGGTGACAGTTTAAAGGATCCATGTAGTTTTACTGCCTCAGCATTTCTCTTACTCTTCAGTCCAAATTCACAGAATCACAGGGATCCTACTTGATGTGGCACAGTTTGCCTGTATATTCTTAGTCGAATAACAGAGATTTTTTTTTTTTTTTCCCTGAGTTAAGATTTTAAAAATATATGCAAATAGCTACAGGACATGAGTAACGCTGTTGCTGTATGAACGTATTATTTCACTAACCAGGAAAAAAAATACAAGGAGATGGAGGAAAGAGTCATAATTCTTTGCAACTTTGTGTCAAGTATTGATGTACTTTCTTTGAGTATGTAATGTTTTCTGAGTGAAACAGATGGTGTCTTCGAACTTCAGCTACAGTGTAATTAACAACCAGAAAGCTCACACAGGGGAGGTATCTGCTTTTACTTTCCTCTTGCCATTTTGTGAAATTGGATAGGAGTGTTTAACTGGATTATCAGCCCTTTTACCTCCAGATGGATGTTATTCAATGACAACAGATATTTTATGTTCAAACCTTTATAGGACTTTGAAAGCTTTATTTTTTTCTCTGTTATTTTCTTATTCTTTAAACAAAAAATGTTAAAAAATTGGATTAACCTTCTTATCAGGTCCTTACAGGTTTTGATTTCATTTTATCAACTGTTCTTACACAATTTTGCATCTGTTATTTATTTAGTGAGTGAAAATTTTCACCATTGATAAAGTTTATATTTGACTCCTTTCTAAGTCACCCAATACATGCAGAAAAACAACTTGTATCTGGTAACATAAAATACAGGTGAGATAGCATCCTTCACCGAAGTAAAGGGGGAAGGGTGAAAGGGAAAGCCTAAAGAAGCTGAACTATTATAGAAATAGTAGAAAGAAAATTATTATTTCATATTACAACTGGTAATATTAGAATTCTTTCTATCTAGGGCTGCCCGAAACAATCGTTTAAAATGCATGCAAGCTGTTACTAATTTTGTAAAATGTAGAGGGTCTGAAGGAAAATTTTTCATTATGAGATTTTTCTTGCTCATTATGTCAATTAGTTGGTTTTGTTTGTTTCTTTTTGTTACTTGCCTTTTTGGGGAGAAAAAAAAAAAACAAAACAAGCAAACAAACACACAAGTTTTGTTTTTGTTTTAAATCTCAAATAGTAGAACAATTTTGATGATTTAAACTTTTGTAATCTCTTTCTGTAAGTAAATAATAATGGAATTTTAGAATGGTTTGAGTTAGAAGGGACCTTCAAGACCATCTAGTTCCAGCCCTCTTCCATGGGCAGGGGCACCTTCCACTAGATCAAGTTGCTCAGAGCCCCCACCCCAGCCTGGCCTTGAGCAACTTCTTGAGCATCCACAACTTCTCTGGCAATCTGTTCCAGTGCCTCACCAATCAGTAAAGAATTTCTTCCAAACATCTAATCTAAACCTACTGTCTTTCAGTTTGTAGCCATTCCCCCTGGTCCTGTCATTACATGCCTTTGTCAAAAGTGTTTCTCCATCTTTCATGCAGACTCCCTTCAGGAACTGGAAGGTCACAATGAGGCCTCCCCAGAGCCTTCACTTCTCCCGATTGAACAATTGCAATTCTCTCAGTCTTTCCTCATAGGAGAGGTGTTCCATCCTTTAGTTGCCTTGGTGGCCCTCTTTTGGAGTCTTTCCAAGAGGCCAATGTTTTTCCAGTGCTGGGGACCCCAGTGCTAAATTCAATACTCTAGGTGGGGTGTCACAAGAGTGGAGTAGAGGGGCAAGAGCAGAGCAGAGAGGCAAAAAACTATTTTATGCTGAACTTCCAAGCAATAGTGGAGACATTTTTATGGTTGACAAGGATAAATTTTCTTATTTAATACAGCTGTGCATTACACTGAGAGGAAGAAGGGAAAGTGATGGATTTTGGGTGAAATAAGAGAACTCAGCCTGATTGTGCTTCTGTACTTTCTACCACTATTAAGTATTCAAGACCAGTAGAAGTATGACTTGGTTTATGCATTTAATGTAAACAAAGAAATAAATAACTTTGCATTTCATCACTAGTCAGAGAGACTGTTCTAATATTGTATTTTATGTGCCTTTATGCCTTTCATTTTCTTGTTGGACATCTGCAAATTATCACTACAGAAACTCTTAATTTAAACTTTACAACTTTTCAATTACTGCAGTCTTCTTTGATATGACAGTGATAGAAAACAGAGCCCACAAATACTGAAAAACAAAGTACAAAAATATGTCCAATAGAGCACAATATGTTAAAAACTTATATATATGTGTAAAGGAAAATAAGAGCCTCTGGTGATTCAACAGTAGGATTGCAATAGGAAGATTTTGGAACATGTCTAAATGGCATGTACACATTGAATAATGTAGCTGGAGAACAGGTGCCAGAGGTCTTTCCTTAGACTGGGAGAAGAGTGAAAGATTGACAACAGGCCAGAAACAATATACAAACAGGAAGTACCTGTAACAGCATATTTTCTCTGAACTGTCAGACAGAGCATAAAGAGCCCAACACACTGGAAAAAACACCAACAAAATCAGAAGTAACATCCTTTGATAAGTAAGTTCTTCACAAAATGGAAAATTAGACTTTCAGGAAAAGTGAAGGAGATGGGTGCAATCATGCATTTACTGGAGACATGAGCTGTATATTTCAGGGTCAGGCCAAAATAAAAACCATAATGAAACATTTTCTTCGGCTGACATTGCTTCATGTTACCAAGCTGGAAGTAGTAGCTGAGAAAAAAAGACAGAGAACTGAAAATAGTTGAGTAAGAACAGTAAAATGTAAAGCATTCAGTGCTAAAAATTGTGTGTGTGTTTAAAATAATCTGTTTAATCCTTTTAATATGCATGAAATTTTTAATATCAGAATTGATGAGATTCTTTACATAGATTTCAAGGGCCTTTGAATCGGGTATTACAGGGAAGTTTCTTCTCTGCTAACCTTAACATTTCAGGTGCCAATTATCTTTTATTCAGAAAGGAAGGATCTGTATTCATCATTCATAGGCCATTATTTCAGTGTTAATAGCTGCACTACTGAGACCCTCAGCATTACAAAATGCATTCTGCTCAGGTCTAAGAGTGTAGTCACACCTCTGACTAATTAAGCAGCACAAAATGTAGAGCGTTTTTTGAGCATTATAAGGCAGCTAGTGCAGAACTAACCTGTAAACATATTTTGAATACTGGGAGGTATTTTGTAAATAGATATTCCAGCAGTATTTTATATTGTGTAACAGCAATTTCTTATATAACAGGATATACCTTAAAATACTTGGATTTACTGTCAAACTACAGCTCTCCCTCCTTATTTTGAGACTGGATGAACTGCCCTTTGGAGTTACTTGGCTCTACAGACTACAGAAAAAAGCCTGGAACACTTGAGGCAGATACCTGGACAATATTAATTTCCAGTCTAAAATTGATGTGTTATATTATATATTACTTATTATATTATATATAATATATATACTATAATATATATTATATATACTATATATATACTTATTATATATTATATATTACTTATTTTGTTTGCTACAAAAATTAAATGCTTTCTATATTTATGGTTAATGCTGATTTATAACCACACTGTCTTCTAAATGTTTTGTGTTCAATTTGGTTTTTTGTTTGGCCATTTTCTTTGGTGTTTGTTATTGTGGCTTTTGGTTTTCTTTCTTTGTTTGTGTGTGGGGTTTTTGTTGTTGTTTGGTTGGTTTTTTTAACAGACATTTTCACCACAGTCACATTTGGGAAGATTCTTTTGACCCTGAACACCCTACTGTTTGGTTTGGGTTTGTTTTTTTTGTTTGTTTGTTTGTTTTTTCCTTTTCTTCAGCTTTCTAGTAGCAAAGATCTCTTCTTCTGATATATTTAACCTGAAGGTGATTTGCAAATGCATCTGGTGAATTTAACTGTTTCCTTTCTCAGAGTGCTGTTTCCTAACATGGCTGGTATAATGATTGCTTCTTAACATAATTTATCACTTTTCTGAAGTCAATAAGATAGGATTTATTCTTCCTCATGTCTATTTCATAGCAGAAGGAACTTTTAATCTAAAATGTTTCCACACACTGATGTGCTGATTTCTTTCAACTTTGAGAGGAGTCCTTTGGATTTAGAGACTTCAGGAGGACTATTTACCAAAAAGAAATAACCGTGAAATTCACAAATATTCACACTTGGAAATTCAATCCAGTGGTTTTGCTTTAGATTTTGGGGGCAAGGATTGGGGGAAGGGGGACGACTGTTGGTGTGTGCTTTCTTGTTTGTTTGGGTTATTTTTTGGTTGATTGGATTTTGTGTACGTGTGTGTGTGTGTGTCTGTGTTTTGTGGTTTTGCTTTGTTTTTGCATCAAAAGGCTTAAAAACAGGAAACCACTGAATAGATTTTTTTCCTTCTATCAGCCATTGCCTCTCTTCTAAGAAGCTGATATTAGTAAAAGGAATAACCACTTATGTGTCTTTCAGTGACAAAAATGTCATTCTTGTCACGGGTTTGTAAATGACAGTAACTGCTTAGTAGCTATCATCTCTTAGTTTAGTAATATATGGGTTATGGCTACTTTATTCAGCCAAATACTGTAATTTAATGCTTCCATATAAAATGCCCTGCTAATGGTTTGTAGCTAGAGAGACCTGAAGTTATGGTATGAAAGGCTGAAAGCAGACAGGAATATCAAGAGACTGGCAAAATTATAAATACTTCTGAAGTTCTAAATAAACCAATTGTCACCATAAAGGTATCTTATTTTAATTATATTGAACATTGAAAGTTCTGATTTTAAACCCCATCTAACATAGTTTGGCCAAACAATTTTGACTTGTATCAATGCAAAGTCTTCTCACTTGCCATGGATTTACATATGTAGAATGTAAAGTTGACTTTGTCTGACTTGGGACATGGCATTTCAGAGAACTCAAGCTGATTTGGTTCCAAATTTGGAATCTCATATGTCTCAGATTAGTATTTTAATTTTTTTTATTTCAAATTTATATGTGTGAAAGCTACTCCTTGAATCTGGAAAGTCTGATAGTATGTTTTTACTTGCAAAAAGGCCATTTTATATATATTATATGTGTATTTAGAACTGTGTATACAGCAAAGTAAATCAAGAATTGCAAAACTATATTTATGTGATATCTTAAAATCATAAATTAAATTACTTTTCTGTTTCAGAAAAGACTAACTTCCTCATGATTTTTTTTTTCCCTTTGGTTAATCCAGTCTCTTTCATCAATTTCCTTCAAGTCAGCTATTGATTAAAATAGTACACGAGACAGCCAAATACTTACATAATAGTACAAATCCTTGAAATTATTTCAAGTAAGATACTGTGAAGATTTAATTAGTAGTATGCATTTTATTATCCACTAGAAGTTTTCCTGAAAAAATACAGTCAAAACTATAGAGGCTATGCTATTTCTGTGTACCACACATTTAGGTGTGACACAAATAGAAAGTCAATTTGGCTTGTATCCACATACACAGCTGTATGATTTCATTCACAGTAGCAAATTATAGAATGAGGGTATAATGAAGCCTGATCATCAAATAATTTATGCTTAATAATAGTTTACCTCTTTATCCTCCTTTGGGACCAAAATTATATGACTCCATTGACTGTATAAGGAGTATAATGTCAATCAAGCTTTCCTTTCTTTGCATTTCTTTTGCTACCAATAAGTGAACAAAACTGCATGAGGCCAGGGCTTACTATGTTTTTTCTTCTACGTAGAAAGAATCAACTCCCAAGCCAGCCACTTGCCTTGTGTAGATTTCTCCTTGAAAATTAGTCTCTACATTCATATCCTACATTGATTATTCAGCAGTACTTTTTTTTCAGTCTTATATAGAAATACAAGCAAGCTGTTGTGTGACTGGCAAATTCATAATCTGAGGATTACATGAATTATTTAGATTAAATTGTGTAAAGGTGGCATGATGCATCTTTAAATCTATGTGGATTTCATCCTGACTCATTGAAATATCTTCTTGCAATGAGTTTTGTATGTAGTAGAATAGTATATTTAGCTGGTTTTGCAGTATCTTACTCAGTATTCAGTATAAAATGCAGAAGAAGAGCATAGAATTATCATTCAACCATATAAATGGGGAAGCCATTTCCAATAGTTATTCTTATTTCCATAGTTATTCTGCTCTCCATTTTCACTGGGGAAATTCTGGATTTGAGTTAATGCTGCTTTAGACATTTCTGTTCATCGTTTTCACTATCAGTAGCTTCCTTTATCATTCATGTGCTAAAATTTGTTACCTTAACAAAGATCAGAGTAATGACATTGAAGTGTATGGACAGAATGTTAACAAATAATGAGAACAATTCTCTATCAATGCCAAACTGATCAATTATAGTAAAATACAAAACAAAAAACAAAATGAAAACGCAAAAATAAACCCTACCAAACCCCAAGCCAACCAACCAAAAAAAGAAGAAGAAGAAAAAAAAGGATAGTTAAAGCAAAAAATTAACAAAACCTGACTAATTCAGGCAGATTAAACACCTTCTTACTTTATCAGGTGTCAGGAGCTCCAAATTTGGCCCTCTATTTAAAAACTACCAAAATATTAATAAGGTCTTGAAACTACGAAGTTATAATGCATATATACAATTTTTTATATTGAAATATAAAATAGAAAATTGAACTATTTAAATAGTAGCACCTTCTCTTCAGAAGGTTTCTGTTCAAGGACAAGGCAAGGCAAATCAGCAGTGTTCTCTGTTGTGCAGCCATATCCTTAACAGTTGCAACAAAACAATTGCACATTCTTCTGTAAAGAATGGAGTTAAACAGACACATTTTCATTCAAATCATCTCCATGATCTTCTCAGTAGAAATGGTGTTAAGAACCATTGGTAAGAATGACCAGAATGACCATTGATAAGATTTTTCACTGCATGAATAGCTTGTGTGTGTGTGGTCCAATATCCTCATAATTTCTTCTTTTTGAGAAGCTTTTTTTATCTCACTGTATTCATATGCACACATAAAGAAATATGCCATCTGACATAGGGATGGATCTGGTATAAAGAGTTTTAAAACTCCAAAAGTTCCAAAAAACCCAAGCTGCAAAAATGTGATTTGAATGAAATTAAGATTTTCAAAACACTTCTTTCCAGCTGGAATGCATTGCCTTCATGATTACATATTGTCACTGTATCCATTTCCTGCTGAGTTCCAGAAATTATCTGAAACCATATGTCAATTAATTTACTTCGGGCTGTGTTTCATACTCAATGCCAAAGCTATGATCGAATGCTTAAGAAGTAATAGATGTTCTGAACTGAAGAGTTCATATTTATGGAAAAAGATAATTACTTATGGACTGGGAAAAAATAGCTAATAAGGTTGTCCAATAAGACATGGTAAGAAAAGTGTAATACTTTGGGTGGTTTTAACAACTAATATAAATTAACAACAGAAATAATAAGAAAAAATAAAATTATGTTATCTCATTAAATCCTATGTCTGTTATCTCTCTAAAACTAAAATGTGTCTGGTAGTAAGATATATAACCTATCCTATCTGATAACCTAACTATAACCCTAACCGATTTGATGGTAAAATCAGATAAAGTCCCTTAAGAAAGAGCTGGATGCCCACTGTTCTCCCTTCCAAAAAAACCATATGACAATATACCAGATTATAGTGTAAATAGGACATTTCAAACAAGTTCAGTTGACACCTGTGACTCTGCTCTGGGCAACCCAGAGTCGAGCCCAAAAGGAAAGCTGGTCTGACTGTTCAGGCCTGAGGTGTGTAGCTGCAAAGGGGCCTTGGTCCTGCCTCAGGTGGTGCAAGTGTGACTGCCTGAGTGGCTCCTGAGTGGCTGGATAAGGAAGTTTCCTTAACACAGAGACCTGCCTAGACAAGCTAGAGAACCCTGTCTAAAAGATGTTAAACTTTTTGTTGAAGGGGTGCCTTGTCCCAAATGAAATTCAGATTCTCTGCTTTATTCTTAATATTTTCCCATTTTAATCTTCAAACAATGACTGACAAACTTAGAATCTATGAAGTCTTGCAAAATCAACAAAGGGAGCCTATGGTTAGAATTTGCTTAAGAATTATAACAACTATGCTTTTAAATCCCTGTTAGATTTACAGCAGAAATAAAAGCTAAAAATAGATTAAAGAAAATTTATGAGCAGTGCTTCTGTTGGTAGAAGACAATGAAACACTGTAGATATTTTATTCTATAGAAGGTTGGATTTGAGGTAGCAAATACCAGGGTGACCTGGTTCTTAAACAGCATTAGAGATGCAGGGAGACTGCAGTGTCCATACGGGTAATGGTATTACATGGATTTTGAGACAGCTTGAATTTTGAAGGTGTGGTCTGTCAGGATTGGTTCAGGCTGGCGCAAGTTTAAAGACCAGCGATACTGGAAAACCTGTATTTAAAGTGATAGGAGTTTGCAAGAACATGTTGGTTTAAATAAGTTAATCGTATTTCTTTGACATGTTGTGTGTTATGAAGTGCTTGAAATTTGGAAGGCTTAGAGCTTCTGAACTGATTCTGTGTTTAGAAGAATCTTCCCTAATTCTTCAGGGTTGGGATTAGAGCTCCTTACTGATATTGGACTTGACATGCATCAGAACATTAAATTTAGAAATCACTGCTAACAACAAGAAATCCCAAGACATTTATTATATTGATGCCGGCATCAGTGTAGTCTATTACAACCTTGTCACGCTTTTAATGCCATGTTTCAAAGTATCTTTCCTGCATGAAAAGGGGGATGTCCTTTTAGAACATTTCAGTTGCATATTAAATTATCTGGGCAGTAACATTATTTTTGAGGCAGGAATGATCAGTTTAGAATATTTAATTATCTGATTTATGTCTTAAATATTTTTGATAAAAAATTATTATGATTAAAAAGATGCATGAAAATGTTTTTATATCCCACATAAAGGACATTTGTAGATAGATCTGTGTTTACACCTTTTCTGGGTTTAATGGCTTCTATGACTCTCTGTGAGCATTAGAACAGTATTGTACAGCTAGTAAAGAGATGATTTAAGATACTCGCTCCTCTCAACTGCTCAATGGATAAATCCAAAGAAGTTGTGGTGAGGAGGGGAGCTGAATTTTTTTCATGGTATGGCTGCAATGAAACTGCAAAACAAGATTCTGCCCCACTTCCTTCGAGTCACATAGCAGGAGTGGGGGAAGATAAGTAACCCTCCGAAGTATTACTTCTACTGGTGCATTGGCATGTGTTTTCTGGAGGATTGGTGGTCTCATATTCAAAGTCTACATTAAAAAATATGTTATGTGGATATCTGAGATATTAAGTCTCACTTCAAAGTTGTTCTACTGTAGTTCAGAAATGTATCTTCCAATTTAGTTTCATGCAGATGAAGGCAATTAATCTGCTCCAAAACAATGCCCTGTTGTAAACTCAGGCACAATCTGGAGTTTTATTTCACAAACATACTCAGCTCACAAGAGTGTAATAACTACATTGAAACACTTTCTGTCATTTAGACCAGTAGAAAGACAGACAAGATATGTGTGTCTAATATGTTCAACAATCTCTTGCCCATTGAACAGTTTGAAAATGAGTCCCATTCATGCCCATCCTGTTGGTGGAGTTCTTGATCAAGAATTGCCTTTTTTAATTTTTAATCTAGCCCAAAGGGTTTGGCTTTTTGCAGTGGGATTATTCTAAACCAGCGGTCCCCAGAGCAAAAATAAAAAGAGGTTTCTGCATTTCTCTGCTTTCATTAGGAAAAAAAAAAAAAAAAGCTCTCAGGTGATCACACACAGGTTTATGTTACAGAGTCACTCTTGCACTGGTCGTGCTGATAATAGACAATTTTTTGAGTTTGTCTATTTCCATATAAATTTATTTTAATAGCAATGTAATTGATTACATTTACAAATCATATCCCACTAGTTATTCAAGACAATTTGACCATAAGTATTTTCTAAATTCTGAGTTTCTAATTATTGTAATAGAATAAAATGTGATGTATTTTTTTCTTACTTTATCGATTTCATATGTCACAAAGAACTTTGGGACTTATAAGTGAACTTATGGGGAATTGTGATAGCCTGCTCCATTTATTTTGCAGAAAGCTTTCCAGACTGCATTGCAGGTATGATAGTAAAGACATCAGAGACTTCTTAATTCCCAAACTTTTTGCTTACTCCACAAATTTTCTTGTGGAATGATGAAGGCAATGATTGAGGTGCCTGAATATATAATAGGAAAAAAACTCACCACTTCCTGTACTGGAATATACAGTTCATAAGTAAACAGCATAGACACTTCAAAAGGAGATAAAAAATAGGCTGAAAGTAGGTAATGGAAAGAAATATTAAAAAAAATAAGAATATTAATCATGGGCTAGAGTCAGGCACATGAAAAGAAGAAAACAAACAACCAAAAAAACCCTAAGGAGTAGAACAGACATGACAGAAAGCTATGATTAAGAAATTCAGTTTGAATATATGCTTAATATATGTTAGCTCTCAAGATGTATGTAGATTCTATAATTATATACAGTAGTGAGATTTTCCTTTTGCAGTGCATGTCTTATTATTTTTAAATTTTCCCCTCAAAAAAAGATATTTATGTATTTGAGGCTTCTTATTCTTACGATTTGATTTATATTAAAAAAAAAAAATCCACCTCCTTTTTGAGATAAATGTGTGACAACAAGCGAGTCAAAATAAAATTTAACAAGTAACAATTTATTCTTTAGAGTTTACACATTTAATATAAATTATTCATACAGAATTTTTCTCTCAATGTCAAAAATTCATATGTGAGGATGATGTTTCTTTCTCTTCCATCACATGAGAATGTTAAGTGTCTATCTTAACTAAATGTTTCTCCTTTGTGATACTGACTGCAGAGGGAATCTGGGAAACAAGCTTACTAATAAAGCACCTAACTTTCACATGCCCATTTAAATTAATCCCATTCCTAATTCAGTTGAATTTAGACACATGCTTACAATGAAAGATATGTGATTTCCAGAAATATACTGTAAAGGAATAATTTATTGACATTTTCATATCACTGTAATTGTGGAACTCTGTTTTGATACCTTCTCCTTGTTTATTCTCTTTCAAGTTAATTAGGAAGAAAATGAAGATAAAAATAATGATAAGTTTTAGGAATTTTGAAAGGGTCACTGATTTCCACAACAAATTATGGTAACACATAAGAAAAATAAACATATATAAATATGTTAATATATAAATATATAAACCTCTACCACCATTTATATACATAAACCTCTACCATTGTTTAAAATTGCAGTAAAAGTAAAATAAGAGCTGAAATTTTATATCTAAATCTGTCATTTACATTCACTGCTCTGTAGAGGTGTGTATATATGTTGAAATGGAGGTGAGAAAGACATAGCATTAGAGTTTTCACTCTGAACAAAAGCAACAAAATATTGCAGATTTCTATACAGCTATAACTTGAAAGTTTAGAGCAAAAGATATGTCAAAACCTTATACAAATTTGACTTGCCCAGTGTGCATACATATCCAAAACTATTACCTATTTTTACCCCACTATATCTCCAAAGGCTGTGGGACAAATTTCACTATCTGCTCTTAGTAGATTTGTAGGTCTACAGGGTACTTTCACTAAGAACTCAGAACAGTTTTATTATCCTGATGATGATATTGAGGATAATGTCATGCAAGTACATGAATAAATAAATCACATATCATGCAGTAGCAATATTTTACTCTCTTTCTTAAAGTAGCACTTTACAGAGAATATAGAAGCAAAATTTCCCACAAATTTTAGGCAAATCTAACCATGTTTGTGCTTTTGCTGCACACATGCTTCCTAGAACAGGTTTTGTCTCCTCTATTCCTTTTCTGTAGAGATGCTTTCTAGTAAAATGTTTCTTGGGAATGATTTGTCCCAAATGCAGAATTATGCATTTCCTTTTTTGAATTTTATGAAGTTTCTGTCAGGCTTTTTCTCCAGACTACTGAGATCTCGCTAAATGGCATCCCTGCACTAGAGCATATCACCTGATCCCCCGATGTCTGTAAACTTGCCAAGAGTTTACTCTGCTCATTGTCCTCATCTGTAATGAATATTGAAGTCAACATCCACCCCTGAGGGACACTGCTGCTAATCAGCTCCTGCCTACATTTTGAATCACAGACACACTTTGAGCCTGGCGGAGCAGTCTGTTTTCCATCCATTTCCTACTCCACATATCCAATCCATGTTTCACCAATTTGGCTACAGAGCCAAAAAACAAGAAGTAGCAAGAAGTAGCAAGCATGCAAGATGGCAAATAAGGGATAGGTTATAAGATTGGCTTATAGATCCCATGTTATAAAGATAATTTGCATAAATATTACTAAGCGATTAAACCCCTCAAACAGGTTATATCAGAAGCTCCAAATAGATCTGTGTGGCCCCTTAGCATCCTTTTCAGCCATACACAATTGTTTTTGCAGAATGGTGCAATCTAGTAAGAGCAGTATGATTTACAGGCAGTAAAAAATTTTATAGCAACAGCTTTCTCACTTAGGCCCTCCAAGACTGATTAGAAATTCTGGGTATCAGCCCCCCTTCTTTTAAAATTGATACCAGAATGTTTTAGATAAAGCAGAGAAGTGTTTTTCTTGCTTATGGCAAAATTCAAGGCATGTGGTATTTAAGTGAGTAAAACACAGTGGCTCTGCAATATGGACTCCTGACTGGCCAACACCAATCAAAGATACAGTGTGTCCTGTGTTCTCAGCAGGGAGGGATGCACACTAATATGTGACTGGTTTTTCTACTTGCTTCAGTGTAGGTTTACCTTAAGGATTTTTTTTTAAATCCTTTTACTTCTGACCTGCATCAGCCCTATGAATCTTTTCCTATTTGATGGATTTTCCAGTGTATTTTATTCTCTTGCATGCAGCATTTGTGAGATCTGCTAGTACAGGGCAGTGAACTTAGTAATTTCATATTTATTAATATTTTTTTCCTAAATTGAAACCAAGCAGCATATTTAAAGATATAAACAGGAGTCATGATCATTGTGTTTAAAGGAGATTTTTTTTAAAAAAAAATTACATGACAATACAAAACAAACAAACAAAAAACCAAAACCAAGCATTATCTGACAATATATATAAAAAAATCATTATCTTTTGTTTATTATCGAGTAGTTAACATTTAAAAGAAATATTTATTTAATCTTTGAGGACTAAGGAGAAAAAATTTCCCTTCTGTTCATATCTGCTTTTTTGTGAAGATGTTTTTTTTGTAGACTTTTCCCCCTGTAGTCAGTATTTCTTATGTGAAAAAAACAACCCCATAAAAATTCCTATAACTTTATAGATCTTATTCTTTTATGTTTTATTAAGTATGTTTTGGAAAGAGATGTACTCTGGTTTGGGTTTGTTTGGTTTTTTTTTTGTTTTTTTTTTCTAGAGAAATAACCTATGTAGACCAAAATTTGCTCTTCAAAAACATTGTAAATAAAAACCCCACACACATTTTTGAAAAATAGATTGCTGGCTGCTGCTATTACCTCCCCAGAAGGAGGGCATCTGAATTAAATCTCAATACTGCCACTTTGTGTTTATGTTGCACAGATTGCTGAGCTCAGTGGGACTAGTTCCACAGGCAAGTCTGACATTTGATATTTATTTGTAATACACATAACTTGTTTCAGTTCTATAATGTAAGTAGGAAATAATATTTACTTAAACAAACATTTATGTGCCTACTTTTTGACTAAAGCTTACATATTTTGGTGCATAATGTATTGAATAATATGTTGATCAGAATATGTTAAATTTGGGGGAAATTTCAATAAATTTCTCATACATCTCTTGTAGTCATTGTGGTTGTGTGTTGTCTTAGTAATAGTCTGTACTTATGCATTATATATATCTCTATATTCTCTCTGACTAAATCCATGTGTAGTTTTTGTGTAGGTGATTTTTTTTAATATTATTGCAAAGGTCTAACATTGTAAATAGGTCATGTGAGTGACCAGTGAAATCCACTTCCAAGGTGCTCCTAAATGTTACATCATACATATATTGATGAACCATAGAATTGCGAAGAATTGAAGATGTGTACAAGTATATGTTATCAGAAAACATGAAGTTCTTAATCTGTTTTTTCCATTATGGTTTTTTGCCATTATTCGTATTAAAAACCGCCCTAAGTTAAAAATGCTAATGTCCAGAATGCTAAGGAAATCTCCTACTTTCCTTTTTACGTGTTGCAGTGCTCTACAGAATTAAAAAAAAAAAAAAATTAGGCACTCTTAATAGCTAAAGGAATTATAAAATATTAATAGTCTAAAACCAACAGATTGTTGGAGATTTTCTCAAAATTTTAGAAGTTATTAGGAAAATTTACAGAGCCTCCTGATTAGAAAAATGTAATGGGCAAAAATTGATTGAAAAGCTGATTTCATCTTTTTTTTTTTTTTTTTTCCCCTTTGCTGCTAGGTTCCGTAGCCACTGCCTGCCGTGATCCTGGAGTCCCCATGAATGGAACTAGAAATGGGGATGGAAGAGAACCTGGAGACACTGTCATTTTTCAGTGTGACCCTGGCTATGAACTTCAAGGAGATGAAAGAATAACCTGCATTCAGGTAGAAAATAGGTACTTCTGGCAGCCCAACCCACCAGTCTGTATAGGTATGCAAAAAAAAAAAAAAAAAAAAAAAAAATCAAGTCATGCTTTCCTAAAAATAGAAATCCTGATGTCATGAACCACACAGCTCTAGGAACTTTCTTTGAAGAACATATAAGTACTCTGCATCTGAGAAATCATTTTGCATAAAGCCCTGATGGACATAACCAAAAAACTTTCCTTTGTAGTTGTTAGTATAATAGTTGTCATTCGTTTCCTCTTGGGGCCATATCATTTGCAATTTGGTGATCTGTGACAGAGAAAACAAGAAATTCCATGTCAGTGAGTGCTATCCCTGGTAGTCTAGTCTTGGACAAACATAGCAGGGAGGAACTGGCCAGAGATTGCAACAGTTAGGAGCACTGTGTATCTTTCAAACACTTTCTTTCCTTCAGTAAACTTAACTTGACCTTAACTGTTACAAATAAAATCTGCATTCTATTTTCATATGTTTGCATGCACACTGCCTCTCCTGTTCAGGCATGTCTGCAGACAGGTGTTTGCAAATGTATTAAAGTACTGACTCGGTGCCTTGACTACTCAAAGTGTCAAAGTGTTATTTTCTCTGTTCTTATTCTCCTTACTGTGTTTTCCTGTGTAGTGTGTGTGTATGGGCTTGAGGATAAGAACTGTCTAGGCTATTTGCTGGAAGACTTCAGTAAATAAATATTTTATTGTTCATATCTTATAATTCTTATATGGCAAAATATGTATTTTACTATGATAACTGAACATGTGTTAAACTTAACTGTAAGTGTCTAAGTGAAAAAGTAAAACGAATTTTAGGGCTCTTGCAAGAGGCTGGCCTTATTTGATATTGGTTTTAAGATATATTTTTCAACTGAAAAATAACTACTCTTATAAAACAATACTTGCACTTTTAATCGTTATCACTACCTGATGATATTATTAGACTAAATATAAGTGCTCACCTGATATTCTGTCCTTAGCACATGTGTAAATATGCATACACTTGTTTTTTAACTGTGTGCATCCATTTACCTAATACTGGTAATTTCCACACTTTATGCACAAACACCCACTGTGTTTGTCACAAGAATGCTTATTATGATGATGTGTTTGCCCAGATATCAAACATGAAGTTATCTTCTATTGATTTCCTATAATGATACATTCTCGGGGAATATGAACTGCTAATGGACTAAAGTAAAGTGCAAATCTTGCTGTGGAGACAAGAGATTTCAAAATTTTTTGATGTAGTTCAGTATACCTTTTAGTTCATTGATTTTTTTTCCTAACTTGTAATATATGCATTAATGTTCTTTCCCTGCCTGTAAATCAAAGCAGTACAATATTTATTCTACACATACTTCAACATCATCAAGATTTATCAAAGTCTTAGAAAAAAAGAAACATAATTCTAATGGAAGAGGCAAGGATAATTCCTGAGGTGTATAGTTGTGCTATGTTCTAGATTTATTTTATTAGCTCTTTACACTCCAAAGTGCCTTTTCAAACCTCCTTATTATTAAAGCTCAAAACTAAGTAAAGGTACTTGTTAAGTGTTCTTACCTGTGGGAGTGCCTTGGTTGTTTTGATTCCCTTAGTCAGCCTGAAACACAATTTTAAGAATGCCTTCATTTCAAAGGAAGTTGCAACAGGAAAATTACAAAGAGCTAAGTAACGAGTCATGTATTTGAATGAAAGATAATAATTAGAAACTCTTCTACACTGAAGATTCTGACAAACTATAAGTTTGAGAGTATGTCTGACAAAAGACATACTTTGGCTTATGCCTGTGTGCAAAAAAATAGCTAGATGTCTTCCATTCAAAAGATTTTCTGGATCCAGTCTTGTTTAGGTACCAGAATCTTAAGTGTTTGTATTTGCTTACTTTTCTCTGTGATAACATTAAAAATACTGGGTTACAAAAAAATATTTTGGGATTCAGATTATCTATACATTTAGGGGAAGTATAGACTGTCTCCCAGAAGATTCAGACTTTCTTCAGCAATTCATAGGCAATTTTAATTTTTTTTAATTTTTTTTGTTTTTAACTGTGTCTTGGTTTTTATTATTTCTGTTGTTTGTTCTTGTTCTATTGCTTGTTCTGTCACCTTGCTTTAAATAAAGCAAGGTGTTGGTGAAAGACCTTGTGTAAACAGTTAATTTCTGTTGTGCTTTCCTGAAAATGTCATCTTCATGACACTAATGTAAGGGAAAATTTCAGGAGTTATTTCATATTTCATTATGATTATTTAAATTTGTCTTCAAATTAGGTATATAGAAGAAATATTTTACAATTAGGATGGTGAACCAGGTTGCCCAGGGAGCTGTGTATTTCCCATCACTTGAAACATTGAAGGTTAGATTGGACAGGGCTTTTTGAAACCAGAAGTATTTAAAGATGTCTCTACTCATTGCAGGGTTTTTTGACTAGATAGTATTTAAAGTTCTTTCTGACTCAAAACATTCTATGATTTTTTATTTAATATCTCATATTAAAGAAAACCAAACCAAAAAAACCCCATACAATTAATTTATTCAATTAGTAAATAAATAAATAAATTCCAGAAAGCTGTTTCTTACCTATTTTCTTACCTTCTAAAAAAATTAAATAGGTCTTAAATATTAAACAACCCCACCTATAGTTCCTCCCATAGAAAAAATGAAACATGGACACAGGCATGATGCTTGCTTACCACTGTGTTTACACAGAGGTTTATAAAGACAGGCTGACATAATCTACATCTAGTTTTCACTGCATAACACATAAAATATATTTTTAATAGTGTATTGACATTTACCTTTCTTTCTAGATGGGTTGTTATATTTGTCCAGCCTTATGTCTTATGTCCAATACTTGTAAAAGGTAGGTGTTCTTTAAACTCTGCTTTCAGGGCTGGTCTGTCCTCAGGTGAAAAGGAGGCTATTGTACTTAATAACTACTTTCCATACATTGATTTCAGAAAATTATGGATTTTGAGCACAGAGAAATTTAATTAAAGCACACAGAGAAACAGAAAGTCTATGAACAGCTACTAACTTTACTAATGTAGTAAAGTGGAAAAAAGCATCATCTAATAACATTTTTCATTAGATGATGCTAACATTCTCAACTTACTATCTAATTAACTGAAAATTAAAATAATCTGAAAAAGATTATATCTGGAAAATATTCTACATAGAATCATAGAATGGTTTGGGTTGGACCATCTAGTTCCCACCTTCCTACCATGGGCAGGGATACTTTCCGTTAGACCAGATTGCTCAAAGCCCCATCCAGCCTGACCATGAACACTTCGAGGGATGGGGCATCTGTAACTTCTTTGTACAAGCTGTTACAGTGTCTCACCACCCTCAGAGTGGTGAAAAATCTGATCTAAACCTACCTTTCAGTTTAAAACCCTTCTCCTTTGTACTATCACTTCATGACCTTGTCAAAAGTTCATCTCCAGTTCTCTTATAGGACCCCTTTATAGGCACTGGAAGGCTACTGTAAGGTCTCCTGGAGCCTTTTCTTCTCCATGTGGAACAGTCCCATCTCTCTCATCCTGTCTTCATAGGAGAGATGTTCCATCCCTCTCATTACCCCTCCCCTGGACTCGTTGCAACAGGACAATGTCTTTCTTGTACTGGGTGTCCCAGAGCTGGACGCAGTATTTCTTGTGACATTAGGAAATACTGTGCATATTTCCCACTAGGCTGAATAGTCTGTACAGATCACTTTGAGTGCCATCATGCAGAACGTCCAGGACAGCCAAGGGATCAGGCTGTAAAGCCACAGTCCTGAAGCCTCAAGCTTTACCCGGAGTTTTTTATTTAAGACTTCAAGAGGTCCCACACAAGCTCTCGTAAAGCACTTTACTTATTTGATACCTTGAATTAAGTAAAGAGAAAAAGCTATGTGCTTATTCTCAAGAGACTTCTTTTAATTTAGTGAGAAAATAGTCCTGTGTAACATCTTTGTTGCCAATACGGTTGAGGGGACCAACTACACCCTCAGTAAGTTCACAGATGACACAAATATGTGCAGGAGTGTTGGTTTGTTGGAAGGTAGGAAGGCACTGCAGAGGGATCTGGTCAGGTTGTATTGATGGACTGAGGCCAATGCTATGAGATTCAATAAGATGGAATGCTGAGTCCCGCACTTTGGTCACAACAATCCCATGCATCACTACAGGCTAGGGGAAGAATGACTGGAAAGCTGCCTGGTGGAAAAGGACCCATGGATGCTGGTCAACAGCCGACTGAACATGAGTCAACAGTGTGTCCAGGGGCCTAGAAGGCCAAGAACATCTTGGCTTATAGCAGAAATAATTTGGCCAGCAGTATGGGGACAGTGAGCATCCCCCTGTACTGGGCACTGGTGTGGCTGCCCCTTGAATCCTGTGTTCCGTTCCGGGCCCCTCACTACAAGAAGGACACTGAGGTGCTGGAGCGTGTCCACAGAAGGGCAGCAAACCTAGTGAAGGATCAGGTAGTGGAAGCTCAGGGAAGGCAATCTTGTTCTCTATAACTACCTGAAAAGAGGTAGTGAGGTGGGTGCTCGTTTTTTCTCCCAAGTAACAAATGATAGGATGAGAGGAAAAAGCCTCAAGTTGCACCAGGGGAGGTTTAGATTGGATATTATATATTGGAGAGATTTCTTCATCAATAGGGAAGTGGATGAGTCCTGATTCCTGGAGGTATTTAAAAGATGTGTAGTTGTGACACTTAGGGACATGGTTTAGTGGTGGACTTGGCAGTGTTAGGTTTATGGTTGGGCTTGATCTATGTTATTCTATTAAGTGATGAAATACCCTGAGTTCACAGAATCTCTGTTGCAGAAGACCTGAGTGATCAATTACTTTCCCAGGAACTGCAGATGATCGCTTAGGAGAATTAAAGTTTGCAAAATGATGTCTTCATAAATATTATCTAGAATTTTTTAAATAAAATTTTAAGAAGTTTTTTTTTTTTTTTTCAAAAAAGACCTTTAGAAAACATGTTTATACTTTTGTTGTTACATGAAAGTGCAGATAAGGAATGCTGAAGAACAAAATTTCATGATACTTTCATTCTTTTTACTATTTATATTTCTGGACCAAAACACCAAAACATTTAGGAACCTCAAAATCACATAGACAAATCTGGTTTTATTTTGATTGTGATTGAAAGCTATTTGACTTATCTCTGAGTTTGAAGACTGCAATTACTTTTTTTGTTTGTTTGTTTGTTTGTTTGTTTTTTTTAGTTTAATTTATATTATATCAATCTTGATCTGAATTACTAGTGAGTGTTTTCTGGTGAAAAGGCAGGTAATTGCATTATCAGTGTAAGTAGATCATATTTCATAGTCTAAAAATCTTTTTTTAGAATGCCTTTAACAAGAAGTAGAACATGGAAAACTTATCCAGTCAAGTTTTTTAAGTCTGTAGTCAGAGCATTTTTCAAGTTCACAGTATATTCAGAAAAACCTTGTCATAGTATTATGCAAGCAAATAAAATGACACAGAGCTCAAAGGCAACTGTTTCACACAGTAGTATTAGTATTGGTCTAAAGAAAGATGTGATTCTATTTTGTTTGTTTCTATTAAATCTTTGTAAATACTTGTGTTTAACACTTGGAGGACATTAAATGCCAGTGAACAGATTGCTGTTACTTGCTTCTTTGTTTCTTATCTTCTTTCCTTAAATTCAATCTATTTTTATTCACAGCTCCCTGTGGAGGAAACTTGACTGGCTCATCAGGTTTTATACTTTCACCAAACTTCCCTCATCCTTATCCCCATAGCAGAGATTGTGACTGGACTATCACTGTAAATAATGATTATGTTATATCATTAGCATTTATCAGGTAATCTGCTACTTGCTCATAATTTTTAAAGTCATGTTTGTAACTTTGTCATTGGCAGATGTTCAGAGCTTTGTAGAGTAACACATGTGTACTTAATATGTCTATTAAAGGCATTAGTAATTGTTCGCTTTGTTAACAGTCAAAACAAGTACATCAGAGTACTCAATGCCCATACAGTTGGAGTTGGGAACTCATTGCTCCTCTTTACTTCAAAAGCACTCTGTTCACACTGGCTAATGTTGAGGCGGATGGTAATTAATTTACTAAGATTCAGTTCCTGAGGAGGCAGCATAGAGTAACTCCCTGAACCGTCTGCAACCCAGGATAATCTTCAGTGATGAAACCTATTGGTTCATCATATTTTGTATGAGACACATGCTATATAGGCAAAATTTCAAATGTTGCATTTAAAATTAGTTTTATTAATCCATATAATTTCAGGATGCTTTCGGATGTTCTGGTTATTAGATGGAATTTTTCTAGAATTTTCTTTAATCACAGTATGAGATTAAATTGACCATAATAGAATCCACAGAGGGGCTTTTGCTGTATGCATTGTATGTAACACATGTTGGGAATTAATCATGTGTGCAAAATATGCATCCCAGCTTGGGCATATGTCACTGAAAAGGCAAAAATGGTACTTGTGATGCCCCATCCAAAATTAAGTTCTCATGCTGGATATTCCATAATAGTGATTCCATTGTTCTGATCAGTGCTAATGTGATGACTTCTTTAGTGAGGTAGGTAATATAGTTTTCTGTTCTTGGTACTCAGTGATATAGCATGAGATTTGCAGAGTTCATTCTAGGGCAATTAATTTACATAATTAGCAATTTAATGTTATTGCTGATTTCAGAATGTACGTAGCTAACTTTCTAAAGTACAGCAGCACTTGTTTGTTTATTTGGCTAAATATCATGAACTCAAGACATTTAAGAATATTCTGCTATTAATATTGTATATTAGATATGAGATCTCCCATCTTAGAAGAAAACATCTTTTTATTTAAACTGATTATAGAAAAATGCTTCTTGCTCTCAGAGTTATGGGAAGATCCTCCCCTGGCTGAGTGAAAGTGCTTCAGTCTGACTGGAAGCTATGTATACTCTACTCTGCAACTGACTGTATTAAATCATAAAGCACAGGGTTCCAATAATCTTCATTGGGGTTTTTTTCTAAAACTTTGGAATGATGTAACTAATTTATTCCATTTAAAATTTGTTGGTTTGTTTGTTTTTCTTTTCTGGTTAGCATCAAAATTTATTTTTAAGGAGAGAATCAAAAAAGATAGTGTTTCTCTGTTTTCTAATAAATCACTTCTACAAACCATTTTTTCTGACAGTGGAGGGTTTGTTTTGCTTTTATGAAAACAGTGATAGTAAACTTCAAATTGAAGCTAATAAGAGTGAAAATGTTAGGCAAAGTGTATTCTTTCTAACATCTCTCTCTTTTTTTTTTTCCTCCAGCTTCAGTATAGAACCAAATTATGATTTTCTTTATATCTATGATGGGTCAGACAGTAATAGCCCTCTGATTGGAAGCTTTCAAGATAGCAAGTTGCCAGAAAGGATAGAAAGCAGTTCAAATACCATGCATCTGGCTTTTCGGAGTGATGGCTCTGTTAGTTTTACTGGATTCCATCTAGAGTACAAAGGTAAGTAAAATTATTTTTCTTATCTATTAAAAAAATCAATGTGTGAGTCCAAATTTTCGTCTGTTTGAACTTCTCATAGTTTTCTGCCTGGTTTTTGTTTTGCCTAGA
Organism: Dendrocincla fuliginosa; assembly: GCA_035047845.1. Lineage (NCBI taxonomy): Eukaryota > Metazoa > Chordata > Aves > Passeriformes > Dendrocolaptidae > Dendrocincla > Dendrocincla fuliginosa. Next base: position 135,279,592 of record JAWWMO010000083.1, on the reverse strand, counting down.
GTATGATGATGTGTATAATCTATTGATGCAAATACATATAAGCTTGATAACTTAAGATAAAGCTTCTAGTATGATTTCATACACCTTACAAATGATAATGTTGAATACATGATTCCTTACAGTATATAAAGAAGGCAGGGAAGGTCTAGTGATAGGACAAGGGAGAATGACCTCAAGCTGAAGAGGGGTAAGTTTAGATTATATTAGGAAGAAGTTCTTTACTGTGAAAGTGACAACGAACAGATTTCCCAGAGAAGTTGTGGACTTCCCATCCCTGGAGGTGTTCGAGACCAGGTTGGGTGAGAGCTCTAAGTAACCTGGTCTAGTGGAAGGTTTCTTGCTCATGGCAGGGGCAATGAAACTAGATGATATTTAAGGTCCTTTCCAACCCAAACCATTCTATGAGTCTATGATTCTATGGGAAAAAAAAAAAAAAGACAGTAATTTACAGATTTCAAAAATAATGATTCAGTGGCAAAACCTAACAGCATATATATGTGTTTTATCCAGAATCTAATATTTATTTATTTATTCATTTATTTATATAGTGGGTCGTGTTAATTTATATCCATTTAGGAACCTGTAAGACTAAATGATGTGCTGGAATCTAGGAGTCCAATATTGGAAATGAAAAAATATTTTGGCTAGACCTTTGTATGATAGACCATAGTAGAGCTGTTTACCTGTCTTAGACAGATTTGTCTGAAGTCATAACATAGTAAAAAAGAAAATAGAGATTTGCAAATATATAATCAATACTAACTTTCATAACTGCCTCTGCATGGCTCAAGAAACAGAAATAGTTGCTATTAACCAAATATGAAAATATTCAATAATGTATAAAGAGAACCAGAGGGAAAATACAAGTGTCGCTGGCATAGGCTTCCTTGGTCTTATTTTCTTCTCCATTTATTCTGAAAGCAATCAGTAAATGCTTTCAGTATAGAAGGGAAAGACTTATGTGTTTGTTGCTTTGGCAAATCCATGGAGTCTCCCTATACTTCCCTAAAGTCATTGTATTCTACAGATGTAAAAGTTGTCTCTACAGTATGAGCTAGTCCTTAAGAGTTAAAAATAGGTCTCAAACATGTTGATAGTGAGCTTTGATGCATGTAGTGTTCCAATTCACTTAAATAAATATATTTATTCTTTCTTCTCAATTAAATTGAAGAATAATAAATGCAGATGTAAGTGCTGTAGGAAGCAATTCAGTGTTGCAGAACTTCTGAAGAAGAAAGTAATTGATTTTTCAAAGAGGCCAATCCTTCTCTTCTGTGCTGTCGAATAAAGTCTTGTCTCATGGAATTGAAGGGGTTCTTCCATCCACCAGTCCAAATGTGAAGGATATTCAATTGGGACACATACTCTTCACGTTCTTGGTCTAGCTTTAAACAAAGATGTACTTCAGAATCAAGACAAAATACTATTTCTAACATTACTAGTAGCCCATGTGTGCCACTAAGATCTTTTATTTCTTGCTGCACTTCAAGGAGTCATGATGGCAGAGAAGTGTGGTGGCTATCAGCACATTTGTATAGGGACTGAAAATCTAAGTAATGGGAGGTTGTAGGCATGTATTTGTGTGAGTATATGTAAGTGAGGGCAAGTTGGAGAATGAAATCAACATAATCCTGATTTTCCCTGTTCACTTGGTCAGGTTATGTCTCCTACTGTTCTCAGAATAATTGGAGTATACATTTCAACCACTTCCTTAAAAAAAAAAAAAAAAAAAAAAAGAAAAAAAAAGAACTACTTCAATTCATGTAAAAACTTCAAGTACTGTGGAATTTGGACAGTTTAAAATCCCTTAAGAGGATTAGCAGCTTATTTACTGAATTATTATATTTTTTTCTGGGACTATCTGATAAATAGATACTCTCTATTTATCAGATAGAGATAATGCACTGCTTAATTTAGATTAAGTCACTACAAGAAAGACATTGAAGAGCGTGTCCAGAGAAGGACAAGGAAGCTGGTGAGGGGTCAGGAGTACAAGTCTTATGAGGAGTGGCTGAGGGAGTTCAGGTTGTTTAGAGAGGAGAAAAGGAGAGAGACCTTACACTTTCTACAGCTATCTGAGGGGAGGATATAGCAATGTGAGGATCAGCCTCTTCTCCCAAGTAACAAATGGTAAAACAAGAGGAAATGTCCTCAGGTTGCATCAGAGGAGGTTTAGATTGAATCTGAGGAAAAATTGCTTCACAGGAGGGGTTGTCAGTCATTGGAACCGGCAGCCAGGAGAGTGATAGAGCCACTATCCCTCAAAGTATTTAAAAGACATATAAATGTGGTACTTAGGGACATGGTTTAGTGTGGATTTTAAGTTCTAGGTTTACAGTTGGGCTCAGTGATCTTAGAGGTCTTTTCCAAGCTAAATTATTCTTTTCTATTATGCTGTAATGGAATGTGTGGCAAATCAGCTTGATTGCTGAGCTGAAACTCTTGGCTAGTATTAGTCTGGATTAATAATGTAGGCTGTATCCTCTTTGTTCACAACCTGTATGATGACTAAGAGCAAATTGATGGGCAACACTAGTTTGGAGAGAAAAATCAGTGCTATTGAAAGGGATCTTATGAGGTTGTAAAATCAGGGTGACAGGAGCCCTTAACAAAATGTTCTGGTTTGGGCTAAGTTAGAGTTAGTTTTCTTCCTAGCAGCTGGTATAGTGATGTATTTTGGATTAGGGGTGAGAATCATGTGGATAATACACTGATGTTTTGGTTGCTGACTAGTACTTACACTAAGTCAAGGACTTCTCAGCTTCTCATGCTGCTTTGCCAGTGAGGAGTCTGGGGAAGCCCAAGGAGCTGGGAGGGTACACAGCTAGGACAGCTGACCCCAACTGTCAAAAGGGATATTCCATACCATATGATGTCATGCTCAGCATGCAAACTAAAGGAAAATCTGACCTAGGAGTCACTGTTTAGGAACTGGCAGGGCATCAGTCAATTAGTGGTTATTTTTCATTTATGTAACTTGATTTTCTGGGATTTTATGTCTCCCTTTTTTTTTGTTGTTTTGTTATCTTTTCCACTACTATTATCATTTCTATTGTTTTTTTTTCTGTTAGGGGTTGAGCTGACTGCAGGTCTGACCAGAGCATGTTAAAACAAATTTGTCTTAAGCATAAAATTAATAGTTTTTGGTCACTATGTCAATTTATTTGGACTCAGAATTGTTGTGCTTGTTCTGAAGAGTTATGTTATATAAAAACTTTCTCCATGTGTTCTTTTTTTGCTGCCTCTGGGGGCTGGATTAAGGATATTACTGTGTAACACTGGCTTGTGATATGATAAAATATTTACTGTTTGTGAAACTAATCTGATATTTTTACTCAGCATTGCTGTCATCTGTGTACTTAGGGAACTGTTTCTTGAAAACTATTAACAATCACACCCCTTACCATTTCTGCTCAGAGAGCCAATCTGGGGGGCAGATAAGGTGGAAAACTTCCCCCACTCTTTCACCTGTCCTTTCTCCTTCACTTTCCTCTTCTTCTACAGCCTAGTTTCAGCAACTCTTGAGAATTTTGAATAACCTTGAGATGTTCAAACCAGCATATTTATATTGCTATTCCTCCTCAACATGTCTCAGGTTTTTGTTTAAGGTTAAACGATTATTTAGGAATGCTACCCAAAGATGTGCCCTGAGGCTGGATAGTTATGAGTGGCAGGATGCATAAAGTATGTATGGCCAAGTTCCAAGGACAGCGGCCACCTCCAATGTTTTGGTACTTCATCCCTGAACAAGTGCAGAATCCTGAAAAACTAATAAAATATTTGGGAAAAGTATCTTGTCACACTGGCAATTCCAGAAAGACACAAATAATTAAAATGTAGTGGGACCTGGCCCAGGCCTACCAAGCCCTATTCAACATAATTCACTATCCTCAAAGGGAAGAGGTCTCTGGAGCTAATGACAAAACAACAGGCACTGTGGCTACTTTAGTTTCCAAGAAAAGGCTTGCAACTGAACCAGAGGAACAAGCAGTAGAGGCATCAGTCCCCTCTACACACAAAGAGTATTGGATGCAAAAGTCACTTGTTTGGTAAGAAAGAAAAAGAGAAATAAGTGGATGAAGAGGGCTACTCCAAAGCAGGGCCATCACAAGAAGAGGAGGAGGAAGAAGCAGAACATATAAACAAGCCAATGACCACCTGGTCAGCAAATTGTCAGTTTGGCTGCTCTAATGCCGGGTTAACAGGGCCAGTAGCCTGGAATAAGAGGGGAGGGAAGCCAAGCAGCTGGGATTCCTTTCTAGGGAAGGGGGCATTGACAAAGGGGTTAGAAAAGGGGTGCAATCCCTCAGCCTGTGAAAGTGACTCCTGTCAGGCATGAGGAAAAGTTATCTCTTCAATGAACATGTTATATGCCATTCAGGAAAGTGGACGACCATGAAGAAAGGTATCCAGTACCTGAGGAAATTAGCCATGCTGCAGGTGATTTAGGATGACCTGGATAATGAACATCCAAAGATACAGATGAAGTCCAGTACACATGACCCACGTGGTGTAACTTTTTACAGAGAACACCATCTGCCAACTTGTTGGCAGTAAAGACCTGGAAAGACAGGGAGGGACAAACAGTGGACAAACTAGACATGGAGAGAACTTGAGAAAGTGGAATGGAATACCTACCTCAACCCTAGAGATGTAGGTGTGTGAGTAGCAAGAAAAAAATCACAAAAGGAGATTCTTCCAGGAAAATGGCTGCAGGACAGGGAAGAGAATCAGAAGAGTAAAAGTGAGAGAACTTGTGGGTTGAAATAAAGACAGTTTAATACGCACACAAGCAGAGCAAAATAAGGAATTCATTCACCACTTCCCATGGGCAGGCAGGTGTTCAGTCATCCCCAGGAAAGTAGGGCTAGATGATGTGTAATGGCAACTTGGGAAGACAAATGCCATAACTTCAAATGTACCCTGCCTTTCTTCTTCTTCCCCCAAATTTATATGATGGACATGACATCGTATGGTATGGAGCCCATACCAAGTGCGTCATACCATGTGATCCAAGTTTGATCATTTTGTTTTGGGTCAGCTTTAGGTCATTTTGGGCTTGCTTCAACTACCTAATGAGGCAGTATTGAAAAGGCAGAGCCAAAGTCTTCTGAGGTACAGTGATGAGAAATTTCAATTATATATTAAGAATTAATCACTCCAAAGTTAGTCAAATGTTGGAACTGCTTGCCCTGAGAGATGTCGTCATCTAAATATTTTGAAACAATAAATGGACTATAAAGAGGGCTAAGTAACCTAACCAAATTGGCCCTGATTTGATTGGGGGTGGTACTATGTCTCTTTTGACCTAAATTGTTCTGATTTGATGAACTTTTTTATACAAATTGTAACGGATTCAGTTGTGTCTTAAATGTACACTAATCCTACTTTAAGTGAAAAAAGTACTCAAGATATGCATCATTGGTGGGTCATAATTTTCAGTTCCAAATCTCAGACTGACCCATATCCCAGGTCTAGTCTGTAACCATGTTTCTAGTTGGGTTTTGTTCTTCCCATTCCCTCTCCCTCCTTTCATTTCTGTGTTATAAGGGAGGAATAACTTATTAGTTCTAATAAATGCTCTGGGAGAATAAATATGCCTTGTTTGCGGTAGTTAGGTGTGTCTGTAATATTATCTCTAAGAAGCTTATTATGGTTTTGTTCTCTTTGAGACTTAGGTATGGTGTAGTAAATCACCAAGTTCTGGACAAAGCACCTGCTTCTCTTGGTTTTCAATATTGTTTTCCATGCACTAAGATATTAGTTTTCTGGAGAATTTTGGCATCATTACCATATGTTATTCAACAGAGACTCCCTTGTTGAACTTGAAACAACATATATAAATGTTTTTAGCCTGTTTCAGAAGCCTTACCTGATCCAGAGAAGTAAATGCTGTTTGCCTTGAAGCTTGTTGTGAAATTTTATTAAGGGGAAGATTGATGTATGTATGTACAGCCAGGAGTGTAATATTATTGTAGCTCAAATCTGAACTGCCTAATGAAAAAAAAATATTTTTATTCCCAGCCTAATTTTTACAAAATGTAATTTTTAAAATGCTACTACAAAAAACAAGTCTTTATAATAATACAGCTATCATTGTAACATACACACTCCAGCATTTTCTCTGATCTTTTGCTAAACCTGTTACTGCTCTGGCATGTTTTTAGCTTAGTGATAGTACTATTC